>JAEQBH010005400.1:0-337573 GCA_016808115.1 Tetrastigma voinierianum | reverse complement strand
GGACATAGTTATGGAAGGCACCAAGTGAAGACGATCTCGTTCAAAGATAAACTCTTGAAACCCTCAGTAACAAAGGTAGAAATGAGGAATGGATATCTGATGTGGAAGATGCAGGCTTGGAGGAGGAAATAGATCTAGAGTGCCTCGTAATAACGTTGTAACACCTGTGAATTCTGTACAAAGATAATTTACAAAATAATAACACAGAATTTATGATAAGTTATGAAAATAATAAATCGATTGTGATACCAGATATGATAAGTTAGGTGTGCACAATGATAATCCAATTAAGAATTAATTAATTAATGAACAAAGATAAGAAAAGGTAATTTCCTAATAGATGTTCCCAGTATAAATCAATAAAGAAAAGAAAACCTTTATATTCTTTCTTGAATCCCTTTTACCGGCACTCGCAGGACGTAATGTACTTTCAATCTAGGGTTTGAAGAATAAATTTATCTAGTAAAGATCTTCCTTATTTATATTTTTCTGTACATTTCTTGATGTAGATCTTCTTTAATTTTCTTTCGCTTGTATCAACCACATAGATTTGCATTACACTTCGTTCTTTAGAAATAAAATAAAATAAGTGGATCAGGCTTTAACAATTAGTTTGAGTATGAGAACAAAAGTATTTAAGGACAATTTTTGAAAGGAAACAAATAAACAAATAAGATAAATTTTGAAAATGTCAATTTTGTATAAATATATGTATTTGATAAGTATTTAAAGATATAGTGTATTTAGCAAGTAAATATTTTGTTAGATTGAGAATTTATAGAATATGATTAGAATAATTATTTAGCAAATTATAGGAAATAAGATCCGTTAATAATACTTGTTGTCATATGATAATTGTTAGGTAAAAGGCTAGATGAGTATTGTGTAATAATATAATTTGTAAAATATTATTAATATTATTTCTTTCTGCGAAAAGATTTAGTTCTAGATAAGAGCATAAAATAAATAAATAAATTATTAAAATAAGATCCTAAAGGAATATGAGTTTTATAAATTTGTAAAACTACCTAATTCAAATAGTTAATATTCTCGAATACTACATTATGTTCGAGGTGAACAAAAATCATGTTGATACAATAAACTTTATAAATCACAAATTTTATAAAAATATTTAGAACCTATTAACTTTTATTATTATGATTAAAAAATTAAAAAATAATATCATTATTAAGAATATCAAATTAGAAAGTTCTTTTTTTTGAAGAATAAATAAGTAATGATGATAGCTTTTCCTTATTATTTTAGGAGAAATATTTCATTGAGGTGAAATTTTCGATTAGCTCTTTCAAAGCTTTGAGCAATTGAGTAAGAGATAATGCAAATCTTTAAAAAGAAATCAGTTGTTTTTACTTCATTTGAGGATGAAAATCAAGCTTTAACCTAATTATATATAATCTTGGTTTATGAAAAGTTTTACTTTTTTATTATTTGATTATCCATGGATCAAAAAGTAGTTTTGTAAGTGATTGTACTTTTGAGATTTGTTTTGTTTACAAAAGAAATGCGAGATACGTATGTTTTGTAATTTGAACTTTGAATGAAATATTTGACTTTGAGTTAATTTTGCCTGAATAAAATTTTTGAATACTAATAGTTTGACACTGTCAAGCCTGTCAATGAATATTACTTGATCTTTACATTCCTTATGCTAACAGACTGATTCAACTTCCACTCAGAGGATTTGCCTTGAATAATATTTATCTGTCAGTCTTCTGTCTTAAAGGAACAATTTGTCGCTAGCCACCTATTTGAAAGCCTCCCACACCATTTGATATTTTATATTCAGAGAAAAAATATATTTGAAATATATTTGATTTTGGACTTGATATGAAAGTGTTTGAATCCTAATGATAGAAATTGTCTGAGATCACATTTGATATGAAACTGATTTGAAATGGGTGCGAGAATGTTTTGAAGTAAATTCTTGTTAATGTTTCAACTTATTTTTGACGTCTAAAGTTTGATGAAAAAACATCTCCTATTTGTTATATGATTGAAAACTTTTTATCCATGAAAATGCATAACGTATTTCTTATTGAGCTTTAAGCTCACTCCCATTCACACATATTTTCAAAAGATTTCTTTAGCTCCGCGGTATGGCGACGGCTAGGTCAGATTCGGCCATCATTAGATTTGATTGTAACTTTATGTTGACTGGCGTTGAACCAATAAGTTCATGTTTATGAAATGTCGGGTTTGAAAGTTAATTCTGAGAAAAAGTCGCTGATGATAACATCTGCTTTATATTAGTAAAGTTTGATTTGGTAGATCCTAAATATTGTTATATTCTCAAAAGCTTTATATGACATGCATAATTAGATTGATATTAGAAGTAATTTTTGCTCACATGAAATTTTGATTTGGGAGAATTTATGAATTTAGAAAGTTGTGAGATTTACTTCTTGAACATGTGTTGGTAATTAGACAAAAATCTAGTTACAGCGAAGGTTATGTCAAGTTTCACACTTCAAACCTTCAGTCAAGGCTTGAGGAGGCGACCGATGTACCACGCCCCTAGCAATGTTTCTGTATTGACAAACGCTGACGGAAGAAGAGAAGGCGTATAAGGAAATTAAAACCTAGAGGTGCGCCTCTATTATACGGGTTAATGAACATATAGATAACAACATCACCCACCGACTTAATCAAAGACTTGTGGAAGCCGAGCAAATTCTTCAAGTTTCATATTTAATAATGGATTATTTATGATAAAGTTCTCATCGTCTACCGAATATGCAAATATGGGGGAGCTGGATTATATTCATCCACTAATTTATATTTTATGATCAGGCCCAAATTTCGACAAGTCTAGGTACGTATCCCTTGTCTTCAAATCCATACTATGACGATGATTTTTTGATGAAGTTAGGAAAGATAGTATGTCTGGTTTAGAACGATGATGCAACGAGCATGGTCACAAGGTGGCTTTTGCAAGGCTTTTCAGTTGATCTATCCAGCCGAAATCTCTCTGTTCAAACCACAAGCGTAGCGTCGGTGGAGATTGAAACCATGAAAACACTTGGTCTATTTTGAATGCAGACTCTATGGTCAGAGAAAGGAAGGATGCCCAGCATTGAATCAAAATATGTCGATCGGCAATCCAATAGTAGTGCTGAGGATAACTGGCTTAGTCCACAACCCATTAACAACCCGATGTCAAGCAGAGAACCTCGGTCGATCCGAAATCCTAGAAACCTAAGAGAACCATGGATGCTGGTAACGAGGAGAATCTCGAGAACAACCAAGAGTCAAGAGACAAAGATCCCTAGAGAAAGATTGGACATAGAAATGCAAGAACTCCTAATGTTCTTTCAAGTGAAAGGAAAAATCAATTTAGAAAATCTGCAAGATTTGAGTTTCTAAGGAGAAGGATCAAATGAAATATGAAAAATGATGACAAGATGGAAAAGGGAAGATGAGAGGAGATCACGTGAGGCTTCTTCATCACGATCCCGCTTGTTGTAAAACTAAAATTGATCAAACCTAGATCAAACTATGCTAATCATTAAGAATACACAACATTTATACATGAAAGCTTATTTGAATCCATCGACATGAAATGAACCTAAATCAAATGGTTTTAGCCTTCCAAATTACAACGTAGTCCTCGAGAGAGTTTCCTCAGTTTATCTCTTTTCTTTTTTGAATGAATAGGTGATTATAGAAGAAGGAACATACATTGGATTTGGGGACCAAGACCCTTTTTATGTTAGGGAAGTGATGTTTCACCAAGCTTCTTTATTAGGGTTTTCTATTTTTAGCCTATCAACAAAATAGAAAAACAAAATGTCTCTACTCATAATTTGAGGACCACATCTTAACCTTGATGCATAAAAGCCTATCAAAAGATAAATTATAATAGGTCACTTAAAATAAAGGCTTAAAATATTATTTGGGTGAACAATACATAATAGTTAAGAAGCCCAATTATCTAAGCAATAATCCAACAATCTTCCAATTGGCCATATGTACAACCTTGGCAATTGTATTGCAATGAATAAACATATGAGCTCAAACCTATTACCTAAAACATGTATCAAGAAACTAATCCAAATTCCATCAAATGTATCAACACAGATCATAGCAACCTGGTCACACTCGTCAGAATCCCCGACGTATCAATGGTCACATGTATTGATATCATTGAATGACAAGGATCACAATGTGGATGTGTAGTATGAAAATTTATGTAATGTGATCTAACATGCCTATTTCCAATCGGTCAAACTTATTCTTTTAGTGAGATCAAACCCAAAATTAGTTCGCATTGTCAAAAAAACAAGAAATCAAGGTCTATATGTAACATAAACCTCAAAATATTTATAACTGAAATATATCTATAACAAAAGCATCTCAAATACAAACTCCCACTAAAACATAATATCCTCGTACAATATGACACCCATACTAGTAGTTTGCTGGTAATAGACCTTGGGTGGCAATCCTTTAGTAAGAGAATCAACAATCATATAGTTTGTTCCAATGTGCTCTATAGCCAACTTACCATTCTGAACTCTTTCTTTAACAACAAGAAACTTGATGTCAATGTGCTTTGACTTTGAAGAGCTTTTGTTGTTGTTAGAATATAACATTGTTGAGTTATTGTCATAATATAACTTTAATCGTCTTTCAATTCCTTTTACCATATGCACCCATGTTCATGGTCGGGATACCATAGCAAGCTATAAACTCCGTTGTAATAGTCGAGGTGCTTCGCGCGTCCTGCTGGCACCTTCCGGGCGACATAACTCCTCCAAATGCTAGCATGAAAACATAACTTGATGTGGATCTTTGTTATCTTGACATTCCAGCAAAAATCAAAATCGTATCAATTGGCGATCTCTAAACTATTTTGATCTAGATATCGTGTGCATGAAATCTTGTTCTCTTAAGTACCGCGATGACCCTTTGGTCAGTTTCCAATGGTCAACTCCAGTTATCTATATATTCGCCTCAACATGCCAACTATGAACGAATATCTAGACACGTGCATACTTGAGCATACATAAGACTCCCCATACATTGATGCGTAAGGAATCTTTGTATTTCACTTCAAGATTATTTAGGGCACCGAGTGAGACTAAACTTGTCTTCTTTAGCTACTATGCATCTCCCGATGAACACCCTTCATGTCATCTATTCAACACTTTTCTCATATAGCTCTTGTGATAAATCAAGAATACCGGTGAGAGCGATCTCAGAGTATTTGTATACGACATAAAGACAGATTCTGGTGATCTTTCATCTCGCAAAATTTGAGAGAAATTCTTTAGTTTCATGTAATAAGCCTATATCACTACTAGCAGAATATCTTGATATATAAAATCAGTAAAGATAAATTTACTCCCACTAAACTTATGATATACAAAATCTTCAACCAAATTTACCTCAAAACCGTTGGAGGTAATAACTTGATGAAACTTGTGAAACCATTCACGGGAAGCCTGTTTGAGACCAAAGATGGATTCTTTAATTTACAAACCATCGACTTTGGATCCCTAAATACAAAGTTTTCTCGGTTATAACACATATAGCAATAGTTTCAGCCAATGTTACCATTGAGAAACGCTTGTCTTTACATCCATCCGATGTAGCTCTAAATCAAAAATTTGTTTCACAAGTGCCATTATAGTTCTGAAGTGAGTCTTTCATAGAATCGATATAAAAAGCTTTCTCATATAGCTCTATGTGCTTTCTTTTGAGGAAACCTCGCGACTAAAGGCGAGCTTTATATCTTTCGACATTACCACTAATCCCTCTTTGTTTTGAATATCCATCTACAACCAATAGGTTTCGATCCTCAGCAATTCAACAATATCCCAAACGTTGTGTCTTCCATGGATTTCATCTCATCCCCATCGCATCCCAATTTGTGAGAATTAGAACTTGTAAAGCTTGTCAAGATCGACAGACCATCTTTGCTGTTTCATTAACCTCATACAAGTTCTGAAGAAATATGGATATAATCATCCGTAACTCCACTTCTCCTTTCTCAGGGATCTCCTTAGTGGCACTTCGAGGTTGTTGAGTTTGTACCATAGGTCTTCAGGAAGAACTTCACTGTAGTTTAGTGCGGAAGCATCATCTCGAACAATATCGTAAAATAACGGATCAATGTTGTTCAGGTTCGAAGAACTTCATTGTTGTCTTTACTATAACAACATTCGGAATAATGTTAGTAAAATTAGTTTGAGCATTGTCGAGCACATATTAGGACAAAAATATTAGGTATGAGATCTTTATCTTGATTGCTTTCACAGTTTTCAAAACAATACTCCTTATGTTATCTTCCCCTCCAAACTCAACATCCTCAAAGAATCTTGCATTTTTCGTCTCAAAAAATGATATAATTGTGGGATTATAAAACTTAAAGCCTTGAGAGCGTTCAACATAACCAACAAAGTTGCATCTAAATGTTCTTTCATCCAATTTCTTTCATTTCCATTCCGAAGGTCGTGCCCAGATGGATAAAATCTCAAACATGTAAGTGCCTAATACTATGCTTCTTCTAGTCCACATCATATAAGGCTTTTAGCTATCACATACTGTACCCTATTAAGAATGTACACAATAGCCTTAAGTGCTTCTCCCAAAGCTATTCGATAAAGAAGAATGACCGGATCACATTTCACCATGTCTCGGGCATCTGATTTATATCTTCTCCTCAACACCACACCATTCATGTTAGGCTTACCCGGCATTGTGTATTACTAGACGATCCCACATTCCTTTAGGAGGATAGCAAAAGGTCCTAGACGCAGCCTCTCGGAAACATCAAGATCTGCCATAGTACTACCCACTACAAACAGATTTGATGCTTTAATCTTCTGAAAAAGTTAGATTTCAATTTCAAATTTTTAAAAGACTTCTAACAAGTCCAAAGCTAAGACTTCTACCGAATCAAACATACAAAAATTCATACCTTCGAATAGTCATCTATGAACGTAATAAAATATTGTTGACCATTCCAAGAAGTTATGGGAATGGTTCACAAATATCTGCAGATGGAATTAGTTTTAAGACATCTATATATCTATTGGAACCCACTTCCTTTTCTATTTGTTTCCCTTTAATGCACTCCAATGCGCATTTGAAAATTTACTATATCGAGGAATAAAGAATTTCATTTGACATACAAGCCTGAATCTTAGAGAGATGGCCAAATTGATTGTGCCACAACACGCGTAACTCTTATCATTAATTTATGTTTCTCACCACGATACTGTAGATACAAGGTTTCATTAAATGAGGCGTATCTCGACAATAAAGGTTGTCATACGTATAAAGAACTAGTAAATAACATTTGAATTTAAAGAAATATTTCAAATTTCAAATTCTTTTCAAAATGAACAATATCCAGATTTGTCCATGTAAATTGAAATCAAATTTTGTATATGAATTAAGACAACATAAGTTTCCTTTAAAGCCAAATAAACAATTCCGCTTTAATAACAACCTGTAAATGTCCATCGCTCTCTTACTTTTCGCCATTTTCCATCGTGGCCACATAGATGAATCTTTTAGCATCATTTGGCGGTCAGCTCTAAAGACAACCCTATAGGGAAATACTTATGTGAGTAGTAGCACCAGAATCTACCCACCAAGTATGAATAGGTATAGAAGTTAAATTAACTTTAAAACAAACTAGATTGAGAAGAGTACCTTTCTTAATACGCCAAGCAACAAATTTGGGACACTCTCTCTTGAAATGACTCTTTCTTATAGAAACAGCGCGAATCTCTTTATCTTAAGGCCTTTCCTCTTTCTTCGCTTTGATATACCTTTTGCGCTGTCTTTGTTAGAACAGTAGCTCTCTTCATTTTCTTCTTCTTCATAAGCTAATGCTAAATGAGCACTTTTGCTTTATCTTTCTTTATCCTTTTCCCTCTTCTTCATATACAATGAGAAATAAAACTCATTCAAAGTCCACTCTATCCTTCCTCGGGGTATTATAACTCACAATGAACTGACTGAATTGTGCAGGAAGAGATATAAGAACTAAATGCACAAGTCATCAGACAATTGTAACTTAAGTTCTTTTAGTTTTTCTAAGAATGTTAGACATTTCCATGATGCACTCCCTTATGTTCTCCTTTGCTTGCATTTCATGTCATTAAGTTTTCTCAAAAGAGTACTTGTTTCGCTCTTCATTTTTAGCAAATACTGCTTCTATATCAAGAAGAAATTTCGTAGCATTGCCTGATAGAGCCCCTAAACACGAGAATAAGCGCTTTCATAAGATTAGACTCAAGCGATTAGATCATTCCCACTTCTCAATATTAGCCTCATTGGAGGTTTTTCTTTATAGAAGAGGGCGCCCATTCTAATGCCAGGTTCAATACCATACATCCGAGACCACTTTTGCCGCCTTTTCCAAATTCGAAATTGCCGCATCAGAGCATTGGAAATTCCATTAACTTGAGCAGATAGATTTGCAGCATTACCAAGAGCTGAGTCGCGAATAAGAAACAAATAAGCATGCTCACATAAGTTCTAAAACCAAATCATAGTAATAATAAATTCAAATGCAAGTAAAACTCATCTAGATATTTTTCGCACTCCATTAATGTCTTATCTTTGAAACCAAACATTAACTTGTAATTGGATGTCTTGTGCTGTAGTAATCCAACACTCGACACAAGTAATCGGCCACAATGGAATATTCCTCGGGGTCTAGTCATTCAAGGCAAACCAAATGCTCATCACATGTTTATCACCACAGGTATACATGTACATCGGTCAAATATTAATCTTCCTTTGGGCTAATCAATATTCACATGATTTACACTACACTTCTTTCTACATTTTGAATAAAAAACAACTTTCACAAAAGAGGTCACTTTGGTGATGTTGTTGCTATGATTAATTCAATTAAAAAAATGTATAAACATACAACATTTGAATTTAAAATCACACCAAATATAAATAAATAAAACAATAAAACAAGAAACCAAAACCCACAATAGATTCGTTAATTCCACAACATAGAGTTCTTTCAAATTATCAAGAGTTTATAGAGGATGGACTGCTCATCCAAGATCTTAAAAACTAGGAAGACAATTTCTAATGATGCCTTGTCCACTTTGACTCGCCCCCATGTGAGTACAAAGGAATGGTAGACATCAAAATATGATAATGTCACAAGTTTCATAATTGATTAAAAGGAAATCCCAATTCATTTTCCCTTTTATAAACTAACTTGGAGCTTAATATTTAACCACATCTCAAGTGCATTCCAAATCTATGCACCCGTTTGATTCTAATCCATAGAGACCAAAACTATATCCCATGAATATATATTCAAATGGTATATTATCCTGAATGGGACAATGGCTTCTCAAAGTATCTCAAAGAGAAACCACTGTAATCTATTAATCAAACCAAAATATAGATATATAATATATATTCTATCATGTTCCCAATCAACTACGCTTACCTTAATGAATGTGGATGAAGTGTAGAATAGAATAGGAAACATTTAAAACACAACTCGAATCCATTAGAAGCTTGGCTTGCTTCGCATTCCACACCACTAAGGTTGGGGATCCATCCACATTTGGCATCCAAAATGGGTTCGAGTATGTCTCTAGTGCAGGAGATTGCCAAGTAAATAACTTGGCTAATAATTTAAGTGTCATTCATGTTCACATGTTAACATATGGAATGGACACACATGACATGACACACGTACAATTGTAATGTTTTCCATATTTGGACGTTGTAACCGCAACTCCTTTGGGTAGAGATGCAATTGTTGATCATGTAGGTCAATTAGATATCATGTATCGTGATTACCACATGATTCAATCACAACTTACAACACTATCTCGTGATTCCATATCGGAAAATCTATCCTTCAAACCTCTGAATCCATTAGCAATTTCAAATCATTTATTTTTCGTCAAATCAAAAACCCACAACAACCCCTCACGGATCAAGAAATCACTAAACATTAATCTATTGGTAGAAAGGAACCCCAGATTCGTGAAGAAGATCACAAAACCAGAAATCTAACATAATTCTAATGATCAAAAACATGTTCGCTTGGATACCACTTGTTGTAAACTAAAATTGATCAAAAACCCAGGATCAACAATTAATCATGTTAAGAATCATAAACATTTATACATACCAAATATAATTAATCCATTGAGATGAATGAACCTAAATCAAAATGGTTTTTAGCCTTCCAAATTACAATGTAGTCCTGAGAGTCAAATTAATTCTTTTCTTTCTCAATGAATGGGTGATTATAGAAGAAGGAACTTACGTGATTTAAAATCAATCTTTTATGTTAGGGAAGTGATGCTTCACCAAGCGTCACTTCTCTATTAGAGTTTTTTGTTTTGGCTTATCAACAAAACAAAACAAAACAAAACAAAATGTCTCTACTCATAATTTGAGGACCACGTCTTAACCTTGATGCATAAAAGCCTATCAAAAGATAAATTATAATAGATCACTTAAAATAAAGGTTTAAAATATTATTTGGGTACAATACATAATAGTTATATATAAGCCCACCATCTGTTACATAACTCCAATAGACCCAACATCCAAACCCATGGAATCATAAGCACCCCACCGGCACTTAAACAAATTAGCAAGAACTCCAAAGGCAAAGAGAAGTATAACCAGCAATTTTGACCCGATCATGGGGAGAGATGGATGAGAAGCACAAGAATAAACAAGCGGTGAAGTGAGTTCCGAGTACGTGGTTGTCCGAGGCTCAAAAAAGTCCATAGAAGTCATACGACAGGTAGTATGCCATGCACACGAACAACATGCAGGTCACAGTAGTGCTACAATAAACCAACTCTTGGTTCTTGAACATCATTAGGACCCACCATGAGATGGGAGAAGGGTACATGGGGTCGGTCAACACAAGGAATCACGGTCGAAAGGAGGATGAATCTCCGATGCCAGGATCATAGCTCACTGTAGGCTGTGCAAAGGGGAGTGGTCCCTAAAAGCATACAAATTTATTTAATCGGTAGGCACGTCCCAATAACCTATCAATTTTTTTTTTCTTATGACTGAGAAGCTCTGTTCTGGAATCATTGTTGTGGTATGTTACCAAAGCCTCAAATTAAACGTTCGTGACTTCCAACCAAACCTTCAAGCCCAATTTTGGGGATATACGTGAGAACCAAAATCACGATTTAAACATGGGTTTGTAACGCATGAGGCTTTGATAATTGGTTTGAGAAGTACCGGGAAGTTTAGTGGTGGTATTTGGGTGCTCTAAAAGGACAACCTTAAGCTAGAAATTCTGAAGACGCATCCAGCTTCATCCACAGAAGGATCACTTCCGACAACCTTCGATTCTTTCAACGTACAAGATCTGCAACCTAAGCTTAAGGTAGAATATGAACTTCTCCTTATCGTGGTTAGCAGTGGGTGGACTTCAATTGAAGGGACCCAACTCGGATTTCCTCTTCCTAACCCGAGGGACCCTCCCGGCACTCCTACAGATTTGAGAAAATATTTCTTTTAAACCCTTTCAAAAGTGAACTGTAGTTAACCCACATACGCTATGCTTTCCGATAAAATCTATTAAACATGGTAAAATTTTTTTTTCTTTTCTTTAAACATTAAACCCTTTTATACGATTAAACATTTGTAAAATCTAAGAAGTTTCTTCTATTTTTGAGACATTTCGAATTTACACATCCGTAATAAAAACATTTTACACTACAAGCAAAAATATTCATTTGACCCATATCCAACTACGGGACATCAAGTCCACCATGCTGTACTTCAAATCAAAATTTAAAATCCTTTCTAAAACACTATAGAAATATAAACAATATTTTAAAACATATATACATTACAAAATAAAGGAGCAAAAAGTAGTTATTTAAAACAAGGTCTATACATTTTCAAAAAGTTGTCACATGTGAGGCTGGCGGCTCACTTAGGGGCCGAGGATGCTCGAATTGCTCACGTTTCCTGCTCCTCAAAAACATTTATAAAGATTTTGGTTAAGATGAGCTAAAGGAGCTCAAGTGAGAACAAGCTTTCATAGGAAAATAATGTTTCTAGATATTGTTCAAATACAATGTAAAACAATTGTATAAAGATCATTTCACAAACCATTTATTTACTTTCTTTCTTCCGTGATATAGTTAAATACAATGTAAAACAATTGTAAGCAACATTCATTTAAATAAACATTTACTTTACTTTCTTTCCTTTTGAATTGCTATATCCAATGGAACCCACTCTACTGCTAACCACTGGTCAGCCCATGAAAGAACCTCCGATGAAACAGTTTTACGATCATCGATGGCCCAAAAGGAACCTCCGATAAATTGTGCCTTTCTTTTAGATACCATGGCACTATGGAATAAATCACATCGTGCGTTGGTAACCTTTTCATGCTTTTCACGTGCATGGCGATATGCATCACTCTTCCCTTTTTTGTGACGCCTAAAACCCAAGTGTCCATTGACTACCACAATCTGCTATGAAAATCTATAAGACTGCTGTGGTCACGAGACGCATACCTGAGTAAAATTGTATTTCTGGGCCCATAAAACCAATACTAAAATAAATATGCCAACTATATTCTCATAGTTTTCATGCTTGTTCTACAAAAAGATTTATACATATTTACAAAATATTTACTTTAAACCATTTCTACTTTCTTCCTCTGCTAAAAGCCTACCTCTACTGAGTGTCACCGATAAACCTCGCACCGAAAGGGGTCCTACCATCAAGTACAGCCCAGAAAGTCTTCCTACAAGGGTCATTCCCACCTAAATGCATAAGTGCAATGGCATTATAAATGAAACAATCACATTCCATACAATTATTCACTATTATATGAAATATCTATATCATGCATGAGATGCGACCCTCATGTCACCACCGAGTCCCACTGACTTCCTCGACTCGACCGCTGTGACTAAACAAGTCATCCGTAGACTATACCATGACTAACCACGACAACCCCTCCAATATTATTTATTAAATTCTTTTTCCTTTATTTTGTTGGCCACTTGATTTCGGGTTTATACCGTGAGGATCGCCGCACGCTCTTTCAACATTTTCACTAACTTACATCGCCGGATTCATGTCTAACTGAATAACATTTGGGACTTTCAATTCCTGGGGATCTACCCCAACTTGCTCCGCCCAAAACACGAATTTATCATTTTGATAATTTTACACACCGCGACCCTCACCCTGACTGGTCCCATTCTCGAAGTTCACGACCCATTCACTAACACCGTGACATCAACCTTACCCCGCAGACCCACACTCGACTCCGACGCGATGTGACTGCATATGAAATGCATATTAATGCATTTTCCATGCCATGCTGCACAATGAGCACTACAAAGTCCATTTACAAGCCATGGACAATTATAATTATATATATAATCTACCTCCATGCAAATCATGTTAATACATTAAATAAATATGCATCAACATCACATTTAAGACACTGCGATGTTATTCAAGCAAGCCATAACACACAACAAGGTCTCAAAATTACGACTATCCATCGTGGTATCTCACGGTCCCTTTTCGCAAACATGAACCATTTGGTTCCAATCCTTGTTATCACATCAACAACCCTACCATTATAAAGCCTTTGCCAAAGTAAACCAAGCAGGAAAATATCCACCTCTCTTGGAGTCTACAAACTCCCAAAATCGAGTCCACGCGTTGTCCCTCTCCGCGGTAGAACAACTTCCTTCCTCGGGCTCGAAGGAATCCGACTCACGATTGCCTACACCCAGATACGGTCGTGCTCTTCTCTAGATTTCTCCATAGTTTGGCCACCGCATCTCCTCTTCACGAATTCCTCTCTTTCCTCGCTCCTTTCTCCCGCTTTCTTCTTTCTTTCCTTTTCTCTTTCTCCTTTCTCATTCATTTTCTCCTCATTTTATCTTCTCCTTGCCATTTTCTCTCCCTTTAATCATTACTAAATGATGAAATAAATGATGAGAATTTCCATTTCTCTACCCATTTGTGTGGCTATCTCTTTTCCATGTTTCTATTTATTCTTAATTCCTTATTGATATATCATCATGCACTGTTTCGTCATATCATGTAGAGCCACGGATTCCTTCACACATGGCTAATTGTGAGCCATGTTTAAGTGGACCATGGCCTTGCCAAGTGTCAATCTCTAGATGCACATGTGGCATCCCAACCTGCCATGTGTGTCATTTACACACCCCACGCCTCAAAAACGCGGAAACTCACCACCTCGACCAAACGAATCTGACATGAGAATAATTTCATGAGACGAGTTCAACCCGAGATGTCCGTTGTCATCCGAGATCTAGAAAAATTCGATTTTTACCGAAATTACAATTCTTGCCCTTTCGAGAAAATCGAAACCCTGGTCTTACACCTTCCCTATAAAAAAACTTATCTTTTCCATATACTCATGCACACGCAGCTAACTTTAGTCTAATTTTCCTTTAAACTTCTTATCTTGTAACATAGGTAGCCATGGATTCAATCATAAACATTACATAAACATGTATATAAAATATACATTCAACATTTCATTTCATATGGAAAACCATAACCATGCTTTTAAAACTATGGAAACCATAATCCTTCATATTTTCTCAACATAATTTAAATTCAAGAAAACTAATGCTCCTTTTTTTCATTTGAAACATTTATTCATAAACATTTCATTTAATATGGAACCATAACCATGCTTATAAAACTATGGAAACTAGTAATCATTTCATATTTTCTCAACATAAGGCAAAGTCAAGAAAACTACATTTCCTTTTATTTAAACATTTATACACATAGATATGAAAACATATACATTTAAACATTAATATATATATATATATATTTTCATAAACATTTACATTTTCCTCACCTTACTTATTTGGGCTCATATTTTTCCTCATTTAAAACTTTCACCTCCACCTTTGTCCTTAATCACATTCCTCGTATAAGTCACATTACTCTATAAAATCCATTAACATTCATACCTTTAACAATACAAAATATAAACCCTAAACTATAATATACTTATTAAATTTGAAAACCTTAAGCATTTTCTTATTCACTTAATTCAACTTATCAAATTACTTCCAATTAAATCAAGGCTCATGGCAAACCCATTACAAGCCGTAACTGTCAATAGCATGCTTAAAGTGAAAAACCCATAATGCCCTTCACCTTAGCAAAAATTACATTTATACCTTAATCAATGTTTTTTTCTTAAAACTTTAATTCTAATACATTCCATTAGACATTTAATCACTTCCAATTGATTAAAATCACCGAAACTCAACTTTTCTCATACTTTTCATAGGTGGTCAATCCTACATGTCACCCATTCATAATATTTCTTCAATTTTTTCCATTTTCTTCCAACAAATTACAAAAATTATCGGATTATTACGGAAACAAGTTTGGTAAATCCTAGCCAATTTAAGTGATTTGATTTGTGTGATGGATTAGAGACGGAAATTGCACATAAAAGTCCCTAGCTAATATTGTCGTGATTTTGACACAAAGATTAGCGGTAAATTCTTAGCAACAACTTTTTAGAGACTGGGATTTTCCTAGCTAATTAGCTAGAGAAAAATTTGTCGCAACCATGATTTAAATATTTTTTACAATTATATGTATAGCTAGGGAAAAAATCCGTCGCTAATATTGCCCTTAAATTGTTGTTTTACAAAATGTATGCATTTAGTTAGGGATTTTTCCCTAGCTATTTAGCTAGGATAGTGTCAATAAGTCTATACCGAAATATTTTTTGTTTTGGATTTATGTATTTAGCTGTGATTATCCTGTATTAAAATAGCTAGGGCAAATCCATTTTTTCACTACAGCCCTTAAATTGTTATTTTCACAAAATATATGCATTTAGTTAGAGATTTTTCCCTAGCTATTTAGCTAGGGATTGTTTTGTCTTGTTAAGTCTATATCGAATTATTTTTTGTTTTGTTTTATATATTTAGCTAGGGATTGGTCCCTAGCTAATAGCTAGGACCAAATCCGCTGCTATATTGGTGCCCTTAAATTGCTATTATGCATGTATTTAGCTAGGATTTTTCCTAGCTATTGGGGATTATGTCCGTCATAAGTCTATAACAAATATTTTTGTTTGATTTATGTATTTAGCTAGGGATTAGTCCTAGCTAAAATAATAGGCAAAATCCATCGCTATTAGTGCCCTTAAATTATATATTTCTTACAAAATATGCATTTAGTTAGATTTTTCCCTAGCTATTTATATTAGATTGTTTCTCACGTTAAGTCTATAACGACTATTTTGTTTAGAGCATGATATATTTAAATAGGGATTGGTCCTGATAAAATAGCTGTGGGACCAAACTGTCGTTATTGGTGCCCCTAAATTGCTATTATATGCATTTAGTTAGGATTTTTCCCTAGCTATATTTAGTTAGATTATGTCCGCTTGCCAAGTCTATACTAAATATTTTTGGTTTTAATTTAGCATTTAGTTAGATTATCTTTACTTATATTAGCTAGGAAAATCCGCGCTATTAGTGCCTCATCTGTTATTTACAAAATATATGCATTTAGCTAGGGGATTTTTCCTTTAGCCATTTAGCTAGGATGAGCCCCACACAAGCTCTAAGTATCTACCATTGTTTTGTTTATATATTTAACTAGGGGATTGGTCTCTAGTTAAAATAGCTAGGGACCAAACTGCCGCTATTGGTGCCCTTGGGTACTTATTATATGATTAGGTAGGATTTTTCCTATAGTTATTTAGCTGGGGATTATGTCCATACTGCTAAGTCTATACCGAAATATTTTTTGTTTTGATTATGTATTTAGTTAGATTAGTCCTCACAAATATTAGCTAGGCAAAATCACGCTTATTGGTGCCTCTTAAATTGTTATTTTCTACAAAATATATGGACATAGCCAGAGATTTTTCCCTAGCTATTTAGCTAGGATTGTTTCCATCAAGCAAGTCTATACCGGTCATTATTTCTTTACTTTTAGATTTATATTTAATTAGTAATTGTCCTTTAGCTAAAATAATAGGACCAAATCATTGCTATTGAAAATTCTTAAATTGCTATTATGCATGCATTTAATGTTAGAGGATTTTTCCCTACATTTAGCTGTAATTACATCCGCCATTAAGTCTATACCGAATTATTTTTGTTTTGTTTTATATAGTTTAGTTATTTGACACTATCCTCAGCTGCATCGCAGGACTAATCCGCGCTATTTTATGCCCAATTGTATGCATTTAGCTAGGATTTTTCCCTAGCTATTTAGCTAGGGATAGTGTCCGTCATTAAGTCTATAGATAATAATTTTTTGTTTTGTTTTATATATTTATTAGATCGTCCCTAGCTAAAATAGCTGTGTGGAAAATATCCGTTGCTATCGGGTGCCCTTAAATTTGTATTCACAAAATATATATGCATTTAGCTAAGGATTTGTCCCTATTAAATAGTTAGGATTTAATCCGTTTGTAATGTTTACTCCTCATAAAATTTTGTTCTATTTAGGAAATTTTTTATGTATTTAGTTAGGATATGTCTCAGCTATTAGCTAGTGGATACGCCCCTAGCTATTTAGATAGGATATCTCTCGCTGTTAAGGCTTTTCCAATACTTTGTTTTACTGATTTAGCTAGGGAATAATCCGTCACTATAATTTACTCTCAAATTTTTTTTTTTCAAATTTACTGATTTAGCAGTGGGATAATCCCTAGCTATTTAATAGATGGTATCCTTACGTTACAAACAAATTTTCCTCAATTTTTTCTTCTCTTTCGTCTGCTTTCACATCACTTATATGATTTTTGACTCTCCACCATATGAGTGAATCAAGACAATCGAGACATTGCCAAATTACTTACTGGGCTTATTGTTCTCTTTTCCATTTGGACACCTGTAATTTACGATTATAGACAAGGTACTCTCTATGTCTCTCTCTCTCTCATGTTCTTGCTTATTTTTCATTTTAATTTTGAGAAAATGATAATGAGTTTTGTACAATTTTAAATCACAGTTGAGCTAATGGTGCTTTTTTACAAAGAAATAACTTATTTTGAAAACAATTTTTTATGATTCAATGGGTGGTTCAATCCACTGCATCTGACAGAAATACATTAACTTAATATTGAGACTGAACTTTTGCAGATAATAGGGTGAATTTGTCTCACCACAAGTGAAGTCCAACGTCCAAAATCAACAGATTTGTCGTACATTTCCTTATGTGAAGCCATTCACTTGTGAATCTGAGAGAAGAGTTAGCAAGTACAGAGTATATGTCATTTTCCAAGTTTAACATTTTTTTTGGCATTTTTAACTATGTGATTTTTTTTCTTTTCTCTGTCATGCTCAGCATTCTCTGTGTCATCTCGTAGATTGTCTATACATATTTATTTCCTCGGTGATTTTAACCATTTGTCACTTCTTTTTTGGAAACTTGTGGCCTCAATTAACTCTTATTCCGGCCTTTTCCACTCAATTGTCTTTTTACTATGCTTGTGTATTCTTTTGCAAGTTTCTTCTTTTGAAATAGTTTCTTTGCAATCGTTGTTTTTTGCATTTGTAGTTTTATGATGGTGTGTCCTTAGGCTGCTACTTCAATTAACTGTTTATTTATGCATATCTCTGGCCTTTACTCTCACTACAAGAAAAAGGGTGATTGTTGACATATATTATCTTGACTTATGGTAATATTACCCATTTAAATTTTTGTTTAAATTTTCATACCATCCAAAAAAGAGCGTAAATTTTCAAGTTTTCAAGATATTATATATTTCACAAATTTTTTTCCGTGGTCATATAGTTCCATTTGTAATCGAACGTCCAATTTTAGAGAATTGCTCGCAGACTTTTCTTCATTTTCATCATCTGAAACATCAACCCAAATTAGTACGTCATATTCACTATCTCTTTCCAAGACCTGCAATAGATTTTCTTCCAAGAGAGTAGTTTTCCAACACCTCAATGCCATATATCCCATTAAATACTTCCCAATTTCTTCATCGTTGAGCCATCGCAAAACCATGTCAAAATAACAAATCTAAAGCCCTGTGCTTTTCATAGGCATTTCACTGGCCATCCACCGTCGATAATCCATGACAAACTACCTAGAAATGATCTCGCTCCTCGTCGCAGTTCCGCCACAAAGAGCCTTCCTTTCTCTATGGTGTGTTTTTAGATAAATTTTATATGATTCAGAATACAACCTGCTTTTCACGCGCTTGAATTAAATATAATTGATTTGATGAAAACTATACTTGCAACATAGTGCAGAATAAATAAATAAATGGATACCTTAATTATAATAACTGCTTATAATTTTTTATTAATCGAATTATATTTTTAAATTGTGGGATAGCTTAAAAACAATTATAATATCGATGACGTGTGTCTTGATGATAACTTATTTTAAATTAACAAATAAGTCCGATTGATTCATAATAAGAGTAACTATAATCACAAATCTCATTTCCAACTTCAAATTGACATATTCTTCATATTTGAGATGATGAGATCCCATTTTTGGAGTTTCAACTTCTTAACCATAATCTTCATTTTTAACTCTAAATCATTATTCATTTAAATATAAAATATAAAATTATATTAAATAATAAATCTATTATATATATATGGTATATATATTTTAATTTTTTGAAAGCTAATAACTTTTAATAAAATTGCCTAATTCGAGGCCAGAACCCCCATGTCCACTAAGACATATGTTAACGCTTTTAATCAAATGATAAGCTTGTGGACATAAATAAAATAATATATTAAAAACTTAAAATACATCATATTGCATTATATAGTAAAATAAAATACATAATAAAAAGTTATACAATAAAATTATTAATCAAATGATAAAATTCAATAAAAAATTAATACGATAATAAAACATGATATTAAATTTTAATTTTTGAAGTAATTTACATTTTAATGTTAATTATTAAATCAATTAATTAAAGTCCACTACAATATATTATAAAAATGTATTATGTCACTATCAAAAATAATTTTTAATAAAATTTAAATAATTTAAATTTATTTGGTTTCAACAAATAATTATAAATTAATATTTCAAATGAATATATTAAAATAATTATATTATAGTGTATAGGAAAATGATCCAAATTAATAAATAATAGACAAAGAAAATAAATATATCTTTAAAAATAAAATATGTTAAAAATATTATTGCAACAATTATTTTATTATAAAAATAAAATAATAAACTAATAATAATATAACATTAAAAATAATAAACACTATTATTCGTATCTCCAAAGATAATAGACACACATCTAGAATGTGCAAATAAAATGGAGAGGGAGGGTTGACTCTGAGTTGCTTTTATTGTGACTGAATTTACTGTATTCTACCCTCGAAAACCCTAAGAGATCCAGGCTCACTTCCCCTGATCCCAACTCATTGCGCCGTTGCCTCTTCTCTCTCACGAAATCCCGCAAAAATTCTCTCATGAACATCAAAAATTCCGAAGAGATGGAAGGACGAGAAGGAAGAGAGCCGATATTCAGGGATATAAGGTGTTACTTCGTGATTAATGGGGACTCAGGTCCAAGAAGGCTCTTATCACCTCACATGCTCTCCATCACAAGGTTCATCTCTTTCTCTCTCAAATAACCGTGTTTCAATGGATGACCTGTTATATGGTGGTTACAGATTTGCAAGAAAAGAAGAAATAGATTTAGATTTTAATATTTTTCATATTTTGTTTTACAAGAGAATGTTCGATAGATCGATGGTTTCCTCGATTAGTATTCGGTTTTTCCTGCAATTGTCTTGGGACCCAAACAAATCTAAACTATTTTCATAAACGAGGTCCAAGAGACAATACAGGCAGTGCTTTGCTGAATCTGATTTATAGAAAATTTATTAACGAGCACCAAAATCGCTTGTTTCATAAGATTTTAGCGAAAATTTAGGCTCACAGGGCTTAGTTCTTTTCCTCATCATGCTTGTCTCCAAGTTCTTTGATTCACTCATTTCTTAACCCTCATTTAGAGATAGATATTAAAGAGTTGATAACAATGGGGAAAAAGAGTATAAATAGTCCTTACTTTGCGAAGAGTGTAAGTTTTAAAAAACCAAAGATACTTGAGGCAAATACATGCAAAGCCATTCGTTTCGAGTGTATTTTTTCAATATTATCTTTGTTCTTTTCATTTCCATATTTTTCTGAATTTGCTATTACATGCATTTCTTTGTCCTCATCAAGATTAGTCCTTTTATGCATAAAAGAATCAATAAACAAAATAAATTACTCCTTATATACAATCTTTGTCTCTGTGAGTTACACCATTTGAAACCCTTATTATAATTGCATGTAGAATCGATTCAAGTGTTGATCAATCAAAGCTCTGGTCAAATGCATACGCCATGTGATGCACTATCAGATGGGTTTGGTGGTTCACTCTCTTTCATTTCAGTGATTTTAAAGAAGTCATAAATGATCTGCAGCACCGCACCTTGGGTGATATTAAGATATCCATCGATTGTTATAGTGTGGCCATTGGATCCACAAAGAACCTGGGCTGTCTATTTATTCTTGGTTTCTTTTCGGGTCCTTAATTCTTCTCAAGGTTATAACAGGAAAAAGGATTGAAATTTAGATCTTTGATTCATTGTAGAGTAGGAGAAGCTTAGTCCTTCAAACTTAAATTCCTTTCTTTTTGCCTTCCTTTCTTGTCCTTCACTTGGTTCTTGTGTTCTCCCCACTTTGCCTTTTTTGTGGTTTGGATTGGTGCAATCGAAGAGACATGCCCTTCATCTAGCACAGACAGGCATGATATTTTTTTCACCTTAGGTTTTCTTTCGCGATTTCATATTTTCCATTAATCTTCTAGTTTCAGCACCACTATAATGGTTTAGAATCAAACTACACCCCAGTCCATTTGAACCTTAAACTTCTTATATATAATGGACTTAGCAACCAAAATTATTCCTTTTTCAATTTTCTAATTGTGCCTGTTTTCTTCATGCATTCCTACAAAACGCATTCCCTAGATATTCACAATATTTATCTCTCGCATATTCATCTAAAGTCATTTTCTTTTGTTCAATAGTAATATTTGAAGTCATTAGAAGTGTTTTTATCTAGCATTATTATTCAAATTGACAAGGTATAGTGGTAAAAATTAGTCCTAATGGCAAACTCAAATGGCCCTAACATATAGTCGTTGTGCATTAATCATTTTCAATCAAAATTAGACTCAACATCCAATCGTGAGCTTCATTCCCAAAACACAACCACCATAGGTTAATTGAAAATTATGTTCCAATTATTAGTTAAGCAACAAGAACAAAATCCAAGCAGAATAGCTAACAATAATAGTATCAAGCAATAGCAAAACATCTTACAAATGATTTTTCTTTAAGTAATATATCTACTCAAGTATTCCATAACATTTGTTTAGGCAATTGCAGAATATGAAAATCAAATTGTAAAAAAATATTAGGTCTTAGATAGTTGTTCCTGGCATACGTTATATAATAAAATAACATGTCTTAGGATAGTTAATGCCTCGAAAATAAATTACCTCTGGATATCTATACAAAATGTTATATGCAAATTTCACAACAAATCCTAATTCTACCAAACAACATTAAAAAAATTAAAAAATTAGTTAATAAGTATTAGAAAATGAAAAAAAATTAAAGTAATAAGATTAGAAAATTAAAGTATTAAAGATTACTTAGTTAATAAGATTAGAAAATAAAAATAAAAATTAGTTTTTCATTTTCCATTGACTAAACAAACATTAAAAAATTAAAGTACAAGGTGCATATATATAATGAATAATAGGATTATTCAACATCATTTAGTTATCAAGATTAGGAGTTTAAAATTTAGTCAATAATTTTAAAATTTAAGCAACATTGATAGATTTAAGAGTCTTTAAGAAATTTCGTAATTTTTTAGTTCACTTAAACAAAATTATTTTAGGTTTTTATTTTCAATTTCATATAATTTTTGGTCTTTCTTATTTGGAGTGTATATTTATTGTGCTTGATAATATATAGTATTATTTTATTCCTGTATGTAATGTCTGACATTTATTGGGTCTTGAGGATAACTGTAAGTATAAGTAATGATGGTGATCATAAATAATAGAAGTGTAACATTTATCAGGCTTGATAATATACTGTTTCTGTTTAGTGTACTGCCGGCATTTGTTGGGTCTTATGGACAATTAAAGTATGTAATGGATGGTGATCATAATACTAGAAGTGTACATTTATTGTGCTTGATAATATATATTGCTTTGTTCTCGGTGTGCTGGTACTTGCTGCCTTGAGGATAATTGGGGCAGGCAATTTTTTTATATGACTTAAAATTTTAGATAACACATTTTACTAGTTATTAAGCCTTTAAAATTTTTAAATAATGTATTCCTCTAATTTGTAACATATGTTATTTTTCGACTTACTAATTCATACTTAGGCTAGAGAATCAATAGATCCCACTTTATGAGATCTTCAGAAGATGCATGTGAAGAAAGCAGATGCTTTCGCTTGTTGACGGGGTCAAGTCTCAGATGATCATTAAGTATCTCTTATATTAATAAACTATTCTGACTACCGCAGAATGTCGAAAGTTATGGCATGAAAAATATTAGAATATTTAATATTTATATCTAGCACTTAATTTATTTTCTCTATTTTATCACAGACTCCGTGAGGAACGTGTGACACCAAGCCTCACCAAATGAGGTCCCATGGATCTTCAACCAATTGACTATGATCCTATCTATTCGGGAGCACCATAGAGGTCAGAAGAAGAGCGAGTGTACGACACGTCAAGTGGAGTGGCTTTTTGTCTTAGCAACAGGTTTAGTTCCTCTATCACAACAAGAGGGATGAGGCTACTGAAAGTAACGAGTAATGGAAATAAATGAACGATATTGCGCTTATGGAGATAAATGAAAGAGAAGGATCAATAGATTACTTTTGAAGGATGAAATGCAAGAATGAAAGAAGTGAATAATGAGGAAGAAAGAAATGAAAAATGTAATGCAACAACAAAGATGAATTGGCCAGGCCATGTACGAGGCGCCTCGAGACACAGATGGGACACCGAAGTTCCAAAGAGAGCACCCACCCGCCTGATAGCCTACCACATCCACTGCTAATGACGAGGATGACTATTTACGTGGGAGACCCTAAAATCCGCATTTCCAAGGAAGGATAAATGGTAATTTCGTCAAAATCGAATTTTTCTAGATCTCGACGACGAAACCATGACACCGTTGGAATTGTCTCGCAAAATCTACTACCACGCCGACTCTGTCAATTCCTGCATTGGCCTGAAATCTTTTCGAGGCGTTGGGTGTTGGATGACACATGGCAAGGTAAGGATGCTATGCGTGATTTAGAGGGTCGCCACGTGGAGGGAGACCAAATGCTAACCTACATGCATGTCCCCATGAGGACACATGGCACTAAGAGAGATCCATGGCTCATTGAGCCATGTAAGAGCATGATGTCATAAAGATATTTAAGAAATAAAAAGAATGAAAGAAAAGGAGAGTTTCACATGTTTGGCTCTGAGTAATACAGAGGAGGAATTTCCCATTTAATTCATATACGTATAATGATTCAAAAGCATTATGAAAGTCAAATGTAAAGGAGAGACGTGAGAATCGGCGCAAACGAAAGAGAAACGGAAAAAAGCAAAGAAAAGCAAACGGAAAAATGAAATAAGAAAAATGAAAAGAGAAACTGGAGGAGAAGGGAGTCTGGTACAGAAGCTTAATTTCCATTTTAGAGAGAGTGTCTTCTCCTTCTCTCTAGGTTTCGAACAATCCAATCATTCGATCTCTTCACATGCGAAGGAGAGCTGTCTACACGTAAGAGGACAAACGTGTGGGTCTGCTCTTGTAGGAGTTTCACAAACCCGGAAGTAGGGCCTTCTTCACTGTTTTACTTCAGGTTTATGGTTATGTAATGATGTGGATTTGTCAGAGGCCTGATGGCCATGGTTTCTGCCCCAAAAGCTTGACCGAGTTAAGAAATCCTTAGAGGCTGCAGATTTGTACCCACCTGACCGCTTTCAGTGGATTTGCTTGAATCGTGTGGTGTCAGTGTTATCAGTAATGAGAAAATAACATGTTTGTGTGATGATGTGAAGTGCTCCAAGATGGACTGGTTTGGATTGTGCCTTAGCCCATGTAGGGAGCCTAGTTTATAAGCATATTATAAACTAATAACATGATGTATGGAATTAATTCTTGTTAATATATGCATGAGTGATATTAGCATGTCTGATGTTCAGGTGCCATCAGACGACTTAGGGCGGAGTAACCCAAGTAGGAAATTCCACTACTGGTTTTGCTCACCTCACATGGGACTATTTTTCAGGTATTGATAGACGCAAAGGGGATGGGACGATCCTGTTTTTTAGAGGTAAAGCAAACTGCCAAGATGGCCTTGTGTTCATTTCCTTATGCACTTTGTGAAAATTCGGCAAGAGACCCACAGTATAAATTGTAATTGAAATACACCATTAAATCATTTTTGTATAAAATGTACATTTTATGAGTAGGATGTAGGCTCATGGCCATTTTGCACACAGACGTGGCCTTCATGACACATATGACGCTGCCGATCTGAGTTATTTCAATCCGAATTCGCGGATCGGGGGCGCCGCAATTAGTAGCTAGAGATGATTAGAGATCTATTGTGGGGGTCCACACACCCGTGACCACAGGTGCCTTTCTCGTGGGTCCACTCACGTGAACATCATGCCCTCCCTAGGCATTTTCTTTCGCTCCAGAGACTTTCCGAACCCGTGACTGTGGGCTAAGGTCCAATGGGAGTGACATCTCTACTACGACCGAGCTTACTCGCTTGAAGGCAGATGCTCCCATCGACCTTAAGCTCCTCAGTCTGGTTCGAGTCCCACTGAGGCGAAAGAAAACGCCCAGAGGGCACAAGATATTCTGAGTGGGACCCACCCAGCACCCCGTGGTCACTAAGGGTGTGGACCCCACACAAATCCCAACCGGCCTTACTGAGAGCTCAAACTCATGCGCAAAGGGGACCTAGTAGCAATGGGAGCACTCTCACTACCAATCGAGCTACTCCGCAAGGATCCCACCCGATTAACTCTATGAAACCGAGAGACTCTGCACTTCAATGATAGCTTTTCTTAAACAATAAATAAAAACTATGGAGTAACCCTTTTCAATCCGCTCTAACATATCTTTAGAAAATAAATGCTAAGCGAATTGGTAAATTTTTTTTTTTTTCTTTTCTTCTTTCAAACGCCTTAGATTTTTCAAAAAATTGAGTTTCATTTTTCTGACTTTCCCAACTACAAAACCCGTACTAAAACATTTAAAACATTTAATCTTTCATCCTCAACTTCTCAACTTCCGTTTTTAAATACTCATCACAACCACAAATCAAACACAATATATACATATATATACTGACATATTTCAATCAATAAAACATTTGAAACTTTCTTCAACCATGCATTTGTTTTTATCAAAGATTGGGCTTTCGAGCTCTGACTTGGCCGACACCTCGTATTCTGGGTCTACTAGAGGATCAAAGCCCACGTAGTTCCTTTCAACTTTATACATATACATATATCCATAACAAAAATATTCAACATACACAGAGATGGAAACATACAATGAAACACAAGCGTCTCTCATGGCTCTAATTCCATCGCACGGGGATCTCACCTCACAAGACTCCATCTTGTCCAAAATATTCTTTTTGAAACATACAGAAAAGAATGAGCTAAAGGAGCCCAGTGAGTGTACATTTTCATTTAAATAACATTTTCAAGATATATCAAAGTAATACATACTTATTACAATTAAAATCAATTTATATGTCTTAAAGATTATGCCTTAAACTTCTTTCTTTCTTATAATAAATACTATATACAATTAAAAACTATCAGAGTGCCTTAAACATTTTATGCCTTAAACTTTCTTTTCTTTATTTCTTTCTTTCATATAGGAACCCGCAGGAATAAACACACCTAATGTCAGCCTTCCTGGCATCGACGGTGAGGACAATCACATTCCACGAATCCACTACGTCAGCAGAAACTCACGCTTGCATGTCTCAAAACATAGCACCTTATCACGTATGATACTACTCAGACACCTAATTCCCTCCCCGATAGCAACCTATAACTTACCTCCCCAAATCCACACGCTAAGGCACCCTACTATACATCATAATACCATAGGCCTAGGGTAACCATCAAGAAAACATTTCTTCAAAATACATTTATAAATACATTTAAACTTTAATTTTACTATTAAACACATATGGATTCTCTTACACAATTTAAAAACTCCATAATACTTTAACATATGCATATATATTTAATAGGTACATATAAATATATCATAGTTGATGATAAAACATTTCCATATGCCTTAACATTTATATAAATATTTATTAAACTTTCATTAACATTAAATCATTCACTTTAAAACTCAATTTTCAAATATCATTCACTACCGCTCACCGCTCAACTGCTATTCCTGGCCGAGTTCCCTGCCCCTTCCGATATAGTCCTTTTCTCACCTTTTCAAGAAACTATAACTACACATTGACCATAACTCTCCATTTTAATCCACCATACACATTCATTTAAAGACAAATGTGATTAAATTAATTACACTAAAAACCCATTCATTGCAGCGCTAACTCTTTTCCAACACTTTGAGTAGACTCTTGACCCCAAAATTTATTCAAGGTCTTCAAAAATTATGAAACTCTCCAGATCAGTCCTTATATATCCACATTGTCATCTCAATGTTTTAAATTTAAATTCTTTCATAAAGCTCCTCAAATCCCACATAACACAAGTTACAAATACGTTTTTGATGCTAAACTTGGTTAACTCCAATGAATCACCTACTGTTATCCTGATTTATGGTCTTAACTCCACAAATTGGAAATGGCTTCTTCACCATTTGAAGCTATGGTTCTAATGTTTTTCTCCAATTGAATCATCTCAATTTGATCACCAAACTGTTATTGTATTTTACATCTAGAGGATCTAATTTATGTGAATGTAATCTGCACATAGCTCTACTTTGAAAAATTTTCTGGGCACTTTAGGGTTAATTTGGGTATGAACTTCCTTCAGATAAATTTTCCCCTAGAATTATTTTACCCAAATTTTAGAATCACCTTAATTTGATGAGTGAAACGTCACTTATGGCCAAAACACTAGCTGTAAACCACACCCAAATGGTAGGTAAAACTAAAAGATACAAGCTCACTCTTTCAGTCCATATTTGGGAGCCTGAGCTACAATTTGTTCTTGGTCCTTCTTATACATTTGTAGCCCCATCTCTGATATTCTTTACCAAATTGAATCAATTATCAATGATTCTAACTTAACTATAGCTAAAATAAAAACACAGGGTGGTTTTATTAGAAATTTTGGCTAGCATTCCCTTCACTTTACAACATGATCTTTATGCCCCTGGCCAAATCCTTTTCTTTTCTAACCAATTCCAATGCATTGGTACCTCACCTCTTACAAATCCCTAACCACTTCAACATATCATACAAAAAAATTCAACATCAAACCCCAACCATTCATTCACTTGATTTTTTCAAACCCTAACCTAATCCATTTCTTTCAATTTCTATCAAAAGCACCAATATTCATCCTCAAATACCCCAATTCTACCATCCATACAAGAAAATCAAAGCATTAGACATGAAAACATAAAAATCCAAACTTTCCCACCATTAAAAACTTACTTGTTCTTGGTTTCCTTGGCTCCTCTCCTCGTTACCACCAGAGCACTTGGAAAAGCTTCAGCTGAGTGTTAAAATCACATCTCCCAATCTTGCTCCACCATTTTCTTCCCTTTCTCTCTTTCTTTCCCTTTCTTTTTCTCTCCTTTCTCCCTTCCTTTCTTTCTCCACGGTTTGCTAGGGCAAACTTTGAGACCGAATGACTTTTGGCTTTTATTTCAGTATTATTATATTTTAACCTTTTCCTTTAATTGCAAATAGCCTCAATTATTCTTTAATTTTGCAATTGTAATCTTATTTATTTAGGCATTGTGGTGTGGCCCATCTCTAACTGATTGATGATTTCATATATATCCTTTTGCTTAATGACCATTATACCTTATGCTCATACCATAAATTATCATTTCCTATTTTAGTCTCCAAAATACTAGCTTATGCATATTTGAAAGCCTTTATACACCCCTTACAAAAGACATGCATCGCACACTCCCTCTCGACAACACAGAGCAGAGACTGCTTCCCTCATTGGACCTTAAGCTCTCACATCCTGTGGGCCCCTGAGTCTCTACGGGAGGCGAAAGAAAATGCCTGGGGAGGCATGATATTTTCCTCATGTATGAGTGGACCCACCAAGGGCACCATAGCGCTGGTTACGGTAGGTGGACTTACAAATGGCCAATTAAGGGCACCTGAACACTAAGGGTATGTGGACCCCACATCATATGTTATTATTTTTATTTTTAATACTATTGACTATTGCATCGATTAATTTCAGACGCTTTGACTTATGGTTAATTAAAAAAATTGCTTTTAGTATGTTTATTCATTATTAATATAAAATTTAAAAGTATGTATTCTAATTTTTTTTAAAATAAAATAGGAATAGTTATGGAAATTATCCTCAGACAATTCCTGCTAATATTTTCATTCAATCGTGTTAAAATAACTACAACAATAGCTAGATCATTCCATAGCTGTGGATAATTCCGAAATAGTTTCCTTAAAATTAGACAATAAGATTAGTGATTTAGAATTGTCCCAAAATAATTAGCTAGCACAATTCCGTAGCTATTTCTTTAAAATTCGATAAAAATAGTGACGGAATTGTCCCTAGCTAAATTAGCTAGATATACCAGTGTGTCAGGGACACTCGTAGCTATTTTCTTCAAAATTTGACAAGAATATGGATGTAATTGTTCCTAAATTATTTAGCTGTGACAATCCCGTAGCTATTTCTTTAAAATTTGACAAAAATAGTGACGGAATTGTCCCCTTAGCTAAATTAATATGATACCTGATATATTTCTTCAAATTGGAGTTAAGACAGGGAATTAATATCCCTTTAGCTAATTTTAGTTAGAATACCCGTAGCATATTTCCTTAAAATTGACAAGTATAAGGATTTTAATTGTCCCTATGCTTAAATAGGCTAGGGGACAATTATGGTTATTATTTCTCTAAAATTTTGACACAAAAATAGTGAGAGAATTTTCCTTCTACTATTCTAGTTAGGTATTCACTATTCAATGAAAATATTGAATTTGTCCCATATCACGCACCAAAATTAAAGTGAAATATATAATTAGCTAGACTTCCTAAGAGTAAAAATAGCTAGGAAAAATTTTTCATTAATTTTTTTACAAGACTTTAGCTAGGATTATTTCATAAAATCCTGGGCTTATTCTATTTTAGTTAGACTGATTTTTCTGTTAAATAGTTATGAAATTTCTAGCTATTTGGCTTCTTTTGTAGTGAATTACATTTAAGTAACGATCAAATACATTGGTTCACTTGATCCAACTAAACTATAATGATACTTCTCCAATTAAACCTCTCTCTCGCTCTAACCCTCCATGCTACATTCAATTTTTTTCAACTTAATTCATTAATTTTCTTCAATTATTCAAGTAAATGTCACAAATCAATTAAACCAATCAACAACATCACTTCCATTAACATCCAAGGTTAATCTAAATTTACAATCCCCATCATCTTTTCTTTTACCTCTTAACAAATCAACCTATAATTCAAGGGTTATTAATCTATATTAAAGTCTTAATATAACTCAATTGAAGGTTTTTAAACAACAATCCATAAAACCCTAATTGCTTTACCTGTAGTGCTTGTGTTCGATGTTAACTTGAATTAATTGAAATTCTTGCTCAAATCTACATGCGACATGCCAAGAAACTTCATTTTACACCATCATATACCATTTCCTCCATTAACTCCTTCAAATTTACATAGACTAGTAAGTGATCTCACCTAAAAACTCGATTTTTCATCTTCAGATTTGAACACATTTATGGGCATGATGCATACTAGAATGGACTTGAAAGGCATGAGAATTCTTTGAATAGCTCGAAAGGGGCTGCTCTCCCTTGCTCCTTTTTTCTCCTCTTTTGCTTCCAATTTGAGCCACCATGAGACTACAAGCTTATTCATAAAATTTCTTAATGATCCTTTTTCATGCCTAATTTTGCCCTCCATAATTGTCCTTATTTTACCACATGCCATTGGTTGGATCCATTCTAATTTATCAAAACAACTATATATCCAAAGAAACCACACTTACTTTACGCTCCATAGAATCCGAACTTCAACCATGCTTAGTTTTTAACTAATCCCAATAGTTTCATAATAAATATCCTTTTAACCTTAGTTAACTTTTAACTCATCCATTAATTATAGTTAAGTTAACACTTATGATAAATATCAAAATTTTATGAAAGCTCATAGGTCCATTTTTAATCACATGGATCAATTATTTACATGGCACCATCTATTGGTTCTGTTTAATAATAGATTAGGCTTACTCATTAAAATAGACTTAAATGCCTTCCTCTTGAAAATAATACCCTATACTTATAAACTCCTAAAATATTCCATGATCGTCCAATCATAAAATTGACCATGGAATACTCTAATTAAACTTATTCATCATGAACATGCTTTTAAGAAAATCAAGTCATAAGTAAATATTTTAACACTACTCAAAAAAGGCATTTGTTATAATCGTCAACGCTTCCAAAACCCCTTAAACGAATCATTTGATCCACTACATTATTACAGAACATTTTCAATTTTCTAGTCTGCTTTTCAAAATTATTATCTGCTGACTGCTTTCTAAATCAAACATAACTGATTCAAAAACTGCACTAGATTATCTGGCGAAACACAAGAATTGTATCTACATCGTAGATAAGATCAAATAGAGTAAAGATGGGATTGTAGGAAATGTCAGGCCTGTTTAGTTCATATTGTAAATACCAAGTTCATACCTTGGTTTATAGAAAAATCTCACTGGAGTAAGAGGTTGTCTCTGAGTCTCTTCAAGGGTGCTCATTTGCAGAGTCGTCTCGCAACATGAATTAGATATTGGCTTTGAAAACACCATTGTGTTTCGATCTCCCCAAACATCACTGATCACATGCCTTTGTTGATAGAGTCGAGAAATATACTCCACAACAACACCCTGAACAAGTTCACAGGTTTCAAGTAGCTACACCACCCAACTTTAAAAATTTAGTGCACCTGCAGCAAGGAAGCTCTATCTTCTAGAGAACATCAAATGCAGAAGAAGATTCCAAATAGAATACAGTTTGGTATGTGCTTTGTTAGAAGAGTGAGATTGTGCAGTTTTGTTTGGATCCACAATGCTTAACTAAGCATCGATCAACCAAGCTTCAAAGCTTGAAGGTTCCTATAACTAGAGATGTCATAAAGAAGATATTACTATGGGTTCAAAAGATCCGAAGAAGAGTGGCTTGCTTGGAGACAAAAACACAGTTCACTATGCTTCAAACCTAAGTCCAAAATAGGCACAAAATCCAGCTTTAAAAACCCCAACCAGATCGGGATCACAAACCCTACTCAACTTTAAAACATGTCTATGAAATTATACACAAATTGTCCTAATGATAATATTTGTATAGGCAGTCAACTCATATATAAATCAGCCCAAAACACAGGCAGGGTTCGTAAACAAAGTCTCTAAGCATACGCATTGTCCTGGAGGAAGTTAAACACTTTGATATATAACTTTAAATCAAAGAGATGGACCGGCAGAACGTTTATCAAAATATAGTTAGGGAATCTATGTTCAATTTCTGAAGCTTATTCTTCGACTTGGGTATACTTCTAAGGTACCAACAACATCTAACACTCTTATACCCAAAGTCATGCATCCTGAGTAACCACAACTCGTCCCTACTTTCTCGTGCCTTGCTATGTTAGACGCAAGGTACCAAGCAAAACTTCTTGACCAATAGATTGAAATTGATAATGCCACGTATGATCACCAAATCAGAGCATGAGGTCTAAATGACAAATATAATAATATTTTGATTTATCAAAGACACACTTACACTAATTAGTGAAAGGAAGGTGCATCATGGTGTTAAAATTGATTTGGAAAAGGCTTATGACCTAATTTCAGGTCACTTATTTGAGAAATATTTAGAGGAAATGGAGTTCCACTATATCTCACCTCATATTTTGTACTATGCATGATATATCTCTTGTGGTTTGTTAATGACAAGAACTTAAGAAAATGAAGCTACCCAAATATGCAAGAACTACTGGGTTTTCTCACCTATTTTTGCACAACCTCATCCTTTTCGAAAATCTTGAGACACTACAAGGAAGTGATTTAGTCAGCCACCAATTCGCACTAAAAAGGAGGCGTTGTGTAATCCACACACCATATAGTCATAAATAAAATGGGCCGCAATTAGGTGTGACGATAGAGGACATGACTAAAAGTTATAGTTGAAATTAATAGTTTCAGACGCCCATCTCTGGGTCCATTGACCACCGCTTTCAATCCACGAATCTCGTAATGCTTGAGGACCTACATTTCTCTCAGACTGGTGAGTCTCCTTGTACTAGGAGCTCTACCTAAATATGAAAACCCGCACATACCTATCTCCAACAGCAATATATCCAATATCCAATATATCCAATCACATGAGTAATACGCACCACTTCTTAAACCACAAACGATAATTACTAATACATACTAACTATGAATCCAACTATATACCAAATAGTTACAAGAGTTACAATATTTCACTTTTATACAATACATATATTAAAATTAGACATTTCAATACATGTATATATCATCAACCAAAGCCACAACCCGGCTTTCTTCTAATCCTCAATCCCTCAGGACTGAGCTCGCGCCCCCACTCGCCTCCCGGTAATTCGTGAATAATATCCTCGGCTGCAGAGCTATTGCCTAAGAGGAATCGCTTTGCGGCTATCACCTAAGTGCAAAGGCAATGTTCCAAATTAAACATTCAAGGTAAATGCATGATCCACTAACACACCACATGACTAACTCTGGGATCCAGTCCACTCATATCCCTCACACTCGCTACTCTCGATAGAGAATATTTATGTTTTATTTGTGGACAACTCCTCCGATGGCTATGGAGCACAATCAAGCCGTCTCACATTGATGGCTATTTGTGGGACTACCCCCGACGTGGCACAATCGGGCTGCCTTCACTGGAGCATTCAATCAGACCATATGCCTTCCATAGCAATGTCATATGGTGTCATCATACCGCCTCGATGAACTGTTAGCGACCATCATGGGCAAAGGCTCTCTACCCTTATATCCGCACGGCGCTCACAGAAGCGTGTCCTCTAACACTCAGATATAATCCACAATGGTAACCTCACACAACCCTTTATAGTATTTAAATACACCTCTCAAGGTCACAATCGCTGACAATCCACAGTCCATTAACTAGTCTGCTTCAAATGTGGAGACATCCATATACCGCAGCCCTTGTCGGTCAAACACCCACGCGATTTTCAAAGGTATCCGCAACCGGGAGTCATCTGGCTCCATCATCAACCCTAAGTCTACGTGATACCAACGCATGTTTTTCATCTCGATTAACTTAACTTTTCTACCATAATTTCTGTTCTCTTCAGTATACACTAGAAGATAGAAATTTAGGATATCTCCCTGTGTCTCTACACTCTAACTCCGTGGATTCTCACTCAGATTTATGCCCTTTATATTACTAAGCCTAACACACTCTAATTTACTCTTCATTACTAAATCGAACCATGAGTCTTTCTATTTGGATGTGGGCTCTTGAAGACAAATCCCAACCCACTCACTAAGAGTGGTGAATGACTGCACTGCACCCGCACCCGACCGACGATACCGCGGCACATGAACGCACAATGCCTTATCGGGGACACCCAATCCCTGGTCCACTCATGAGCAGACCCCAAGATCCTCATCATATCTCAACCACATCAACTCCCACCCTACATTCTAAGGCCAGATCTATTCCGGGCTTCTAAAGGCCTAACCTTCGTTTTCCAAATCCAACGCCGTGTCGGGGTATGACAACCCTACTTAAGATCCCAATTGTCGACAACCCGATGGTCATTAACTCATCCACAGGCCAGGTCGACATCATCAACTGGCAAACCCTCTATAAACCACTCACGCCTGCGCAGAATCTCGACCGCCCTGACTTCGATCACACTTCCGCCCCTGGGCCTATTCAGGCTGATGCTTCGTGGCACCCCGAATCAAATCACCTTCCACCCGCATAGAAAGCGGAGGAATGAATCGATACTCTCCATTCTATCGCTTAATCGGGACCGCACATCCCAAAGTCCCGATCCCGCCTTTGTGGCAACCGGCCCTCACGCCCAATCCCGCCCCGATCCCGTCCCGAAACTCGTGGGGTGAAGGAAGGCCCTCCGCCTCTCTCCCGAACCCGAAGGAGGTCGATCCTCCTTCTACCAACACCCGATCCCAAGTGCAAGGCCCGAGCATCCCGATCTCTCTCTGTTGTCACCCTAACCACGAGCCCACGTCCGCAGGCTGGAAACCTACGATCCCGCCCACTGATAACTTCCAGCCCATTCGACCCGCAATACCCAATCCCAAGAACTACTTATCTCGAAGATTGACATCTCTGCCTCTCCCAACTCATCACCGCTCTGGTCCTTCTCTCGGGTCGAATCACACTCTATGTCAACCCGGCGTGTCCTAAAATCTCACCGCAAGCCAAACTCGCATCATCGATCTCGTGCATGGGCTGATGGTCTCTCAACAATCGTAGCACATCCTCCAAAGGACACTCATGTTCACCACTGGCGACTGGGATGTCATCCACGAAGACTACACAAACTATCTAGAGGCTTGAATACCCTATGTATGATCCAGAATGCTACTGGGCGCATTCATCGATCCAAAGTGGCATCCCCACCGCAAACCCAAAGCCTAACGTGTCCTAAACGCCATCTTAGGATATCTGCATCTCCTAACCCTCGCATGGTAACCAAAGGCGAAGGTTCATTCAAGTGGACTCGCATTTCTCAACCGATCAACAAATCTACCGTCCTAAGTAATGGGCACCGATTCTTGATCAACCCCGCTCAATCGTCAGAATACTGCACGGCGGGTTCGGGCTCTTCTTCTTGCAATAGAACCGATGCCGCCCATGGGGTGAAGTGCGTTTCAATAATGAACCTTACCGCTAAAAGAGCGCTCCTAACCGACTCGAAGTTCCCCGTAACTTCAATCGGTGCCATCCTATGCGATCGAGATAGCGAAGTACCAAGGTGTAACTCGATACTGAAGTCTACTACCTCCGTGGAGGCGCCCGTAGCTGATCTCGGAAAAACATCCACAGGTCGACACCACTGAGGCATCGGTGCCCCGTCTTCGCCCTTCAGTTAAGGCTCGCAGCTAACCCGCTTAACCGCCCCTCGACACCCTGATCGATACCGTCGGGCCAAATGTCAGCGCTTCGGCCCTTGAAATACCAACACGAACATCGCCCCGCTATGAGATAGGTTAAGAAATCCTCTCCGATGCCACAATCGATAACGACTTCAGAAGCTATCAATCCATCCCCAATGACATCGAACTCCAGATATCCATGATCCCCAGTCCACTATGGAGTAGAGTCCTGATCTCCAACTCAACCTTTTATATACTATATCCTGGATTATAGCAATGCAAGACAATCCAATTTCCACATGTCAAATCATTTTTTTTTTTTTAATACATCCAAAATTTTATTTTTGAAAATTTCATTTTTGGAAAATTTTGTCTTTGTATTTTATTTTATTTTATTTTAAAAAAATTTTTTTTTCGAAATTTACTTTTCAGCTGACCGCTGATCGTTAATGCTCACTGACCGCTTTGATCATATCGCTGTCACAATACACTCCACTCTATTGCATAATACACCACACCACCGCACTACTAAGCCGTACACACCCAAGGCTCAGCACTCCGCATGACACTCCGCTGGGTCAACACACACTGTATCGCAACACAACCCTTGCCAAGCCCCTCCCGCACAGAATACAAATTCTGCGCCCATCGCACTCTCATTACAATACAATGCAACCCCCGCACACAATTCTTTCCCGTGTTTAATACATAATCCAAATAATTTCCTTGCAATACAATCTCCACCCTATCGTAATACAAAACCTTGCCAACAGATCAAGCTCTTCTATAATACAATTGTATCATAACACAATTTTCAAGTCTCCTAAAGGTATCAAATTCCCACCTCTATTGCAATACATCACTTTAGATTATGAAAAAATTTTCACAACACAATTGAGCAAGAGCTCCAAACTTATTCTCGCATAAATTTTTTTCATTATTATTATTATTATTTTCATTTATTTGAGTTAATCAATATAAAAAAATTTATGACCTATTTTTTTTTTCGTATTTATATCAAAATAAATTTATAGTAAAATTTTATTTTACTCATATTTCAATTCTGCAACTTGTAAAACCTAGAAATTTATTTTACTTTATAACTAAATAAATTATAAATTTATTTTCTTTTTAATTTTTTCCATTTACACCTAGTGAAAAATTTCTCCACTTTATTTATTTATTTCCAACCACTGGAAAATACCAAAAATACTTATCCACTTTTTTTTTTCCCATTACTCGAGTACACCAATAAATTTATAAAATTTAATTTTTTTTCATTTACCTGAAACTACAAAAAAAAAATATATAACCTTTTTTTTTTCTTTTTTTCATAATAAACCAAATAAATCGCTTAAAATTTATTTTTTTGTTTATTTTTTTCATTTAATTCTCGAAAATGGTCCGCACTTCTCAAAACCTCCTTTATACAACACTAACTTAGTGTTCAACCTCAAATTTATTAAAATTTGATTTCTATTATTCAACAACCTCAAATAAATTATTAAAATTTATTTCTTTTATGTTCTTCCTCTAGTTTTACTCATCATAAAACCCAAATATTTTCTAACACACATATGTGCTAATCATGCACACAAACCATCATAGCATAATCAATCACATGTTATAAACACATCATACATTAACACACAACTCATGGGGCATATACACGCAATCACACATCAAACACTATGCATAGTGTTCAGGCCTTCACAGATTTCAAAATCTCACACCTAACTCAACATCGAACCACACCTAGTGATGTTCTTACTTCATCATATGGCCTGGCTCACAACTCCAACTTAGGTTTCCATATACCCAGATCTACATCAAACCACCCAAGCAGATGGATACCCAACCCCAGCTCCCTAGGTATTCGTGATACCCATGCCTGGATACCAAGTTAGACGCCCCGATCCCGGGTCCAATACTATCCACAACCCCATGACATTTTCGCTGCGGAATGCCTGAGACCCGATATTTCTCCAGAAAACCCGCAGTCTCCTTTGTACGGAGCTCTACCCAAATACAAACTCCAAGATATACTGGTCCCAAATGCTGCAATATATCCAATATATTCAATATATTCAATATATCCAATCACATGAGTAATACGACCACTTGGGCCCACAAACGATACTCATAATACATACTAACTATGAATCCAACTATATAATTAAATAGTTACAAGAGTTACAATATTTTCATAATTTATACAACACATATATTAAACTAGACATTTAATACATGCATATATCATCAACCAAAGCCACAACCCAGCCGCTTCTAATCCTCAATCCAGACTGTCACCTCCCTCACACTCTCCCCGCACCGAAAATAACATCCTCGACAGGTGAGCGCTAATGCCTGGGTGAGTGAACGCCCTAAATGGGCTACTCTCCACCTAAGTGCAAGCAGTAATGTTCAAATTAAACACACATTCAGCTGCAATGATCTCATATGAATAAGTTCATGATCAACTCGATCCCGAAGTCCCACGTGAATTTCACACTCGCTCTAAGCCTCGCGTATGAGAACCTTATGTTTTATTTGTGGACAACCCTCCGATGTATATATATATCAATTGGCCGCCTCCGACATTGATATTATTTGTGGACTACTCCTCCGATGTATATCAATCAAGCCTGCTCCGACTATTGATATTTTTAGTTCGACTCACCTCCGATAATAATATTTTTAGACAACCCGAACCATTTTCTAGACTCATCTCATGCACTCACTCCTATAGTCCTAGGGTGTTCCAAGCAGCATAGCGGAATGTATGCCAATTCCATAATATAGTCTAATCAAGATGCAAATATGTAAACATGCACATATCCACATATAATATCCAATCACACAATCATGTCATGTAATTATATTTCAAAGATCAAAATTAGCTCTACTGGCTACAGATTGAGATCAAACACGAGCAATTCAACTTGAATCACTGATCAACACATTCACACAAAATATATTTTACAGGTCACTATTCCTATGTACAAGAAACCCTAGGTTTACTACCAACACTCCATCATCCACGCTCACTTTGTAACCCGCATTTCACCTACCATTCCGCCTCATCTAAGGCAAACCAATACATGATTTAATACAATATTTCCAATTAACAGATCTAATCACCGTGGCAATCACTACGCTTCCAATGGTGTTCAAAATTATATCAATCTCTGGCCCCAAGGTTGATCGAGATCAAACGACTTCACGCCCACATTCGATCTCAAACATTTACAACAAATTTTAAACAAAGAGTAAAACTGAAGTAGGGAGAGAAACCCCTACCTTTCTGATTTTGAGGAAACTACCTAAACTGCACCCACGTCAAGCCCTCTCTCCGCTGCAGAGCAAACTTCCTTCCTTGCCCCGAAGATCCGCCGACTATCATCGCCCCGTATTTCTAGATATAAGGAAGACTCTCTCTCACTAAAGGCTATTTTCTTTCGTAAGTAAAATCCTCCTGATTTTCTTTCTTTCTCCTTTTTCAAATGGAGAAGGTCATCATTCCACTTTGTCTTATTATCATTTAGCATAAAATTCCAAATGACCATTATATCCCTGCTTCCTGGGCTTGACATTCGACACTATCTCTAGCCGTCCATTTTCATCATTTCTACTCATACCACTTACGGCACATGAGTACTTGTTATATGTGACTTCTGTCAAAGAGATCGAAAATCACAAAGACCGAAACACATTTTGATGCCCTCAAAAACGTGTAAATTCGCACTGGTCTTAGACCCAACGGCATTTTACGTATATTGATTTCTCGCGAGACGATTCCAACATGAAATCCGTTTCATCCCGAGATCCAAAGAATAAATTTTAGATTTTAACCGAAATTATAATTTTGTAACCGAAATTACGATTGCCATTTCCAGAATTGGAATTTCTAGTCTTGGCGCTTTGGTCTCAACTAAAGAAGGTACAAAGTAAAGGAAGGCCGAAGTGGTTGAGGCCATTTCGTCGCACCAAAGGGGGATGACTATGGATAGGTCATATTCTGGGTCGCAAACTATAAGAATGAACATGATCGTAAGTAAACTAATTATAATAATGATTAGGTTGGGGTCTTAGATCAATTAAATCACAGAGGGAGATATAGAGTGGTTTTGTTTGGTCAAGAATTCATGTATGAGAGATATAAAGAGTGGTCTTTTTACCGCAACTAAAGAGGGAGATATAAAGAGGTGTTTGCTCGTGCAATCAAAGGGAGATTAGAGAGGTCTTTGTTTGATTGCAACTAAAGATGGGAGATATAGAGAGGGTCTTTGTGTGCCGCAACTAAAGAAGGGAGATATAGAAAAGATCTTTGTTTGGCTGCTATTATAAGAGGTTTTATAATCTTAATTTAATATAAAAATGAATTTTTAAAAACTATTTCTCCATAGATATATATATATATATATATATATATATATATATATATATATATATACCTATTTGGTGAAAAAAGAACTTAATAAATCTAGAAAGGAAAGAGTATAGAATGATAGTTTGGCATAAAAGTTAAATCGAATTGGCTTGCTTATTTTACTCTAATTGACTCAATGATTTGTACTGTTTCACAAGACAATAACACATGGTTTCAAACTTGGGATAATTTCACTCATTTATAATAAAGTTTTCTTTTCAGCATTGATAAAGGAGTGATTGAAACATTTGAACCGATTCTCCTAGTTAACTATAAATAAGCTGTGATGTATAGCCTCAACAAGAAGAACAACAACATATCAAGCAAATGAAGACACAGGCTGGTGAATGGTCTACAGCTAGTGTTAATCTTACATTAGCTATTACTTATCCAACTCAGCCTCCTGGTACTTTCCTAGCTCCTCCACATCAACTTCCTTTTCAATTAGCCCAGCAGATTCAAAGGTTGTTCAATTTCTGACTCAGGACATGGAAAAATAGACTCCCTCAATAATGCACTTTGGGTCAAGTATAAATGTTGAACTACTTTAGCCAGACAAAATCATTGGAATAGTCACAGAATTACACCCGTATATTAAAGAAAACTCAAATAGCACTACATATATATACCAGTTAACATGACAAGAATCTTTATGCACATATCAATATCCTGGGGTAAGAGTTTCTGTTTTAGTGATAACCTTAACCATAATGGACTTTGCTAAGTGTTCGTTTAATAATAGGACACCGCTTCCAAGAAGAAAATAATCAAAGCCCACTTTGGAACATTTACTTGTTTTTACCCTTGAAAATGTAACCATATTATTAGAACAATTTCTATTTCTTATAAGATTAACCAAAAATGTGTGAGGTATATGAACAATCTCCCTACCTAGGTCTTCATAAAGGTTTTAATCCTTTTCTATTTGTATGATTCCCTTCCGCATGCTGAAACATGGCTTGTAGCAAAGGCTTTTGTGATATGGTGCTATTCTTCCTTGACTCCCCACATATGTGAACAATAAAAGGAATATAGGTCAATCTACAAGATACATGTTAAGACAGCCAATGGCTCGATTCCCATAGATTTCGCAAGTTTGAACTACCTTGCAACTATCACTGCTTATTAAGGTTACTGGAAGGTTCAATGCAAGTAAATTCTCGGCTTCTATAAAATACTTCATTATTTATTCTATAAGAATAACAGTTACATAAAACGCCATATATCAACAAGAGTTTACTAGAAAACATGATGGCTATAGTTATAATCACTCAATTATTATGGATGAAAAATTTCTTATTTTTCTTTCTTTATAATGTTGAGAATCCAAGGGTGATAACTAGATAGAACAAATACTTTCTTTAAAGGAATAAAACAAACAAACTTTCACCATACTTACTCTGCTTGTTCTTCCAACACCATTAATATATTCAATTGCTAATATCTTTCTCGCATTAAAGAGTTAACTTCTTGCATATTCAAGTCACAAGTATAGCTGCATCCTAGGAGTATATCTTAACAAAAAATTAAAGATCAATGGAAATGGTATTACCGTAGCAAGTTGATGCTTGAGACCTTCAAACTCATAGAGAGGTATACCCGAAGTTTTTAGTAAGAAAACTAGTATGCATAAATTTATGAATAACCTATATAAGATTGCCAAGTTTCAATTTTTATTATAGCAAGGGCAAAATTATCAATATTGTTGATACAATGAGGGAGTGAAATATAAATAGGGAACATATCTCGAGTGGGTTTTGGCTGTTGGATGTGGCCAAAGATAAGGACAAATGATAAGGATGAACAAGATCAGATTCTAAGAAAGGTTTTGTCGAAAATGTCAATACTCCCGTAAGTTTTAAGAGGCTATAGAAAATTGATTACAACTCAACCTTCCAATTAACCACAAACTCAAGTAAGCTAAAAGTTCAAATGTTCATGGTACTAAAGAACTTGAAGTAACAATTTAAACATAACATTTATATATTACTAATAATGTAACAAATTGTTTTAAATTAAACACTATCATATGAAATCGCTTAAGTGACACAAACAGTTAATGATACGTTTCAAGGCTTGATGCAACAAATCAACCCAACACAGGCACTTTTTGAGGGAGCGCTACTCCCAAAATTATAAACTAAATAAGCAAAGTAGGAAATTTAATGTAATTGAAGGGACAAGAGTAGAAGAATCGAGGAAGGAAGAGTAGCAAGAGGAGGAAATGGCCTTAAACTCTATTTCTCCTCGTATAGCTCTCTCTCTCGCTAAAAAACAACAATACCACCACAATATATTCTCCACAATACCTGCCTTACTGACACCCAAAAACAAACATGATTGAGACACCCACAATTAACTCTAATACCCAACCGCACCATCCCGAAGAACAAATGTTCCTGGGATCCCATTCTATCCTTACACATAGTCTTTAAGGTATGCCGGTTTTTTCGTTACCCGCTTAGGCCTAGAAGTGATCTTCTTTATCGTAATGGGTCTCGTGGCTAATGATCGTCACTCATTTCTTGGGCTTCCCTATTCATGTCTTAGGCCACTTTTCCTCTATTCAGATTCCTTTGTACTGGATTCCAATGAAAGGGGTAGGTAATATTCCCACCCGCTGGGACTGACCTCATCTCTAAGGTGGTAAGATGGGTAGAGTTTGCAACTTAGAAAATCCTCCTAAGGCAATAGTTTCAAGAGAATCTGTCCATTGCACCAATATTTGGTCGGATTAAAGCACACCATTACAAAGAATAGAGCTGGAAAGCATATAGCAAGCTTAAAGATCAATAGGATGATCATTCACAACAAGTGGAGGCAGGATCGATGAGGGGAGTGAGCATCACGAAAAGGTTTCAAACAATCTAAATGTGGAAAATGACACTCAATTCATTTTCCAAGCCTGAGTCGTGTTACTGCCAATGCGAGAATAACTGGGAAGGGCCAATAAAATCATTTACTCAATTTATGGCTATGACGAAAATGCATAAGATTGGTGGTATGGTTAGAAGCTGCATTAAGACCAAATCACCAACAGAAAACTCCAAGTCTCGACGATGGGCATTGTCTGCAAGTCATTCACAGAAGCCCCAAAGAAGTTGCTTCAAGTCAGCAACTGGTCGCATTGCAAGAATGTCATAAACCGTTGAATCGACTAAGAGGTCATGATAGCAAGGAACAGTGGAGGTAAGCCTGATAATGCCTTTAAAAGGAGATCTCAATCGCTATGAAACCATATTGTAATGGAATCTGTGCTCCAATAGAAAACAACCAAGTTTTTGGGGTTGTCTCTGACAAAAAGCCCGAAGATATTGTTCAAGCCCTAGATTATCCACTCCATAGTTTGCCCATCCATTCATGATGATAAGAACTCCAGCCATGGATAGTTTAGTACCGCTTAGTTCAAATAAACACAGCAAAAAAGTGTTAATAAAACTGACTATGATCCAAACGATTGATTAGAAACTATGGTGTTTGACTTCACACCATTAGGGTTAATCAACACTTAGCGCCTCGTAGTTAGTCGTAAGGTGGCTCGAGACATGGATATATTTGGCACTGACCATCACTACAAGAATAGTACCCATCTCCCCCAAAGAGAAACGGCAGGGCGCTGATAAAAATCCATTGTAATATCCTCCCCAAATAGCTTCGGAATAGGAGGTCGTAATAAACTGTAAAGAAAGTAATCGTAGGTGGGCTGATTTAATTCACGAAAAAAATGGGGCACGGGAGATATGAGTTGATTACCGACCGTCGTGAGATTCTCAATAAAAAATTTGCTACCGTTTGAACCAATGTAATGCTTGATTCCCCGCATGCCCAAAGACTTGGAGTGTCATGAAATTCTTGTAACAACAGAAATAATGGCAATAAAAACTGGAACAAAGCAACCATTAAAATACAGAATGTCTTTGTCAACCAAATAAGGAGGGGGTAATTTGCCTTGTTGGAATTGTCTATGTAGATGTAAGAGGCACGGTCCGTAGTGCATTGAACAGGAATGTACCTAAGAAACAAAAGTCAATAGGTGGAGGTGGGAAACAGGGCCGAGAACGTAGCCGCACCATCAGATACTGTCTGAAGGTTTCCTGTGTCAAATTGTTTGGAAAATGATAAAGGCCAACGACTTTATTAGAAATCCCTCATTGTACCTCAATGCGCAATTGGTAGCCGAGTAATTTCAACATACACTCGTTGTTCAAGAGTTTGAATCACTTGTTGAAGCAAATTTCACGCTTTTGGCGATATGTCCCATGACAAAATCTCGCTCAATAAATATTGTCACGATTATTGGGATAACCATGATATAATGCACTCTTTAATGTAAGTAGAAAAGCCCCAGCTGGGGACCAATTTTATCAAAGCACTGGATGGTTGTCCCGCATGATCACCGCCAATGCCATAATTGGAATGTTTTAACACATAAAATCTCGAGGAAACTGCATGATTTTAAACTCGTGCATGAGTCATAGCCTCTTTCACTAGCAAGTGAGTTCTGCAAGCCCCATAAAGCATCGCATTAAGAGATTAGTTATGGGCAAAGAATGAAGCAAAACCAGCAATGAAACGCCTGTGACAACTCCGTGAGACCGAGAAACTACGCTGTGAGTTGGTTTGAACAGACCAGACCGGGCTAATGAACCATAGCTTCCAATTTCTCTGAGATCTGCTTGTATAATCGCGCAAAATACATGATGACCCAAGTACTAATTCCGCTCTTTAGCAAAGAAGATGAGAGCTTTACACAGAAATGGTTAGAGGATAACTTATCCAAAATCGATTCTAGCAAGTGACCATTATATCAAACAAAAGAAGAGCTATAAATAAGTATATCAAAAAAAACAATAATGAATTTGCTAAGAAAACTTAAAAAGCCTATTCATAGTCGCTGAACGCCACGTGAGTTATCTATAAGATCAACGACATGACAAGAAATTCAAACGGCCATCATGAGTGGCGAATGTCATTTTAAGTGTGTCCCTGAGAATGGTATAAATCGATGATATCCAATTAAGTCCAAATGGTTTAAAATTGAAGCACCAACGGCCTATCCAAGAGTTCATCAATTGTTGGTAAGGAGAATGGTCCTTGATTGCAGCTTCGCATTCAAGGCACGATGAGTCCACACAAATCGCCAAGAACCATCCTTCTGGCTGTGAGGACCGGCGAAGAGAAAGGGTCAGTGCTCTACACAAGCCCTCGAGCCAACATTTCCCCGAACCACTTCAATCTCATTTTTGATAATAGAGGTACCGATAAGATCGAACATTGATGGCTTTGGTGTCAGTCTAAATAAATGCTAAGATCACTTGAGACGATGTAAGAGGCCAACAAAATAAATACTGTCATACCAGAGAGCGGTTTAATAACATCGTTGTAAATCTACAAAGGGAATCACGCCAAAATGTAATTACTCGGAAGATGAATATGCTTCAAACTCCATGATAGCCTTCAACTGTTTACTATGAATCAATGTCTCGAAAGAGATGGAGGGAAATGGGAGCAGAAATGAGTTATCACCAAGCACCTCACCTGAGATTCCATCCTCGCAAAACTCCATTGTCGGGCTTCAAATAATCATGTGAAACATGACCTAATGATTGCAACCATTGAATTCCCAAAACTACGTCTAGTCCTTAATTGGGAAGAACGAAGAGGTCAATGGTGAATTTATAGCCTTGTAGAGCAATCGGACTGGGCAACGTTGAGTACAGCAAGAAGTCCCCATTTCCAATAAATACCCGAAACATGGAGAGTCCCACCTTCAGCTGGGTAATTGCAAATTCGCTCAACGATGGTTGGTTTGATAAAGCTGTGGATGCTACCACCGGCACGAGAGCGCGGAATCCATGGTCACCCAGATCCTTTCCGTAGCGAGGTGGCCCGAGCACAGACACCATAAGGTCATTGAGACTAGAGATGTCACCGGATCCTCATCCTGATGAGAGCGGGCCGTGTCACTTTCTACAGGTTGTCCACACCGCTTATGCTCCTACTGTATGTTATAGCTTAATTATGGCAACCCAAGTGGGTCGCATAATTTCGTCACGCGATAAATACGTGATCTTCTCCCTATTTTCTGCAGCTCCTATGGCAGCGCCTGAAACGGGGGGGTGTAGGCAATGGTGGTAATTGAGATCTCGTGTGGGTGTAAACGTGGGAATCGAAAGGATGATGTCACGATTAGGGGGTTTTTTCAGAGAGGAAAAGGGTGTCGGGAGGCAGGCAACCGGGACGGGGCTCACAGGTATGGCTGATCAGCTGAGATCCAGAGGCCCAGCAAAACCAGATGGTCCAACCATCCTCCCATATGTCTCATGATGTTCAGAGCTAGAGCAAAAAGCTCCATTAGAGACGAAGGTCGCATTGAATAGTAACTCACGGCGTGGCGGTCGGTTTTGGTCGTGATGAAAAACTTATGAGGAGGGCCTCAAAAATTTCGGTTACTTTGAAACCACGCCGAGATCCTCAAAAGTGGCCCGGAAGTCGTGATCACCCATTTTCGAGTGAGTTTTACATTCCTTCAAAATCTTCAAATACATTTGACCAAACGCACACCGCTGTTGTAACCTAACTCGATGCCAGCGTTATTACGAGAAGCCCATTGGAACCAGCCGTCAGACTCCTCCAAATGGAAAGAAACTATCGCGAATCGTCCAGTGCCGTGGTAGCCAAGAAAGCCTCACGCGAACAACCACCCCATTTGGGCCGACCAAAACTAAACTCGAAAGTCAGTCGGATAGCTTCCGTTTGGAGCATGCTCACCAACGCTTATCAGTTGTAAGGATCCTATCATAACTCGAGCCTGGCAGTCGGCATGGGGCCCCGTCGCCATTCACCAGAGATTTCGCGGCTAATTTCGCTTCGACCGACATCAAAGTTGTTGGAGAACATTGTGTAACGACCTGAATGATATGACATTTACAATGAATGTTTCACTGAGCCACTGATGTTTAAATTCTCATACAAAGATTTTTTAAATTCATCATGGATGTAGACTCAATGAAAGCACCAATCGATATTGTCAGTACCAGAAATAAACTTCCAATCCAAACAGAGGTAACTTCATGAGTGTTTACTCCCAAAATTATAACCAAATAAGCTACAAGGAAATTTTAATAGAATTGAAGGTTGGACATAGTGGTAAAGAATCAGGGAAGAAGAGTGAAGGAAGAGAGAAATATCAGAAACTTCTATTTTCCTGAGCTTTCTCCGCTAAAAATAACACACACTACAATACTCCTGGCTAACACCGCTTCATCGACACCCAAAAACAAACAGATTGAAACACCTACAATAACTTTAATACCCAACTGAAAGACCATCCCTAATGGGAATAAATGCACCTAAAAGATCCATCTCTATCCTTACATATTAGTCTCATAGGCGCTGGTTTTTTTGCTTATCCATTCGCTTTAGCATCTTCTCATATCGGAACTGGTCTCACACAGGATCGCCACTCATTTCTCGGGCTCTCTTATTCAAGTGTCTTCAGCCACTCTTCCTCCTTCAAGATTTTTTGCATTTGATTCCAATGAAAGGTAGTGTACTTATCTCGCTAAGAATCAGACTTAATCTCCTCAGATGAAGTTAAATGACAAGCCTTCCCTTTAAGGATACACAGGATACATGACACAAAGGTCATGCTTCCTAAAATTTATGAACAATTTCCTATGATCCTTCTGGTAATTTTCATGATAAAGCACAAACTAGGGAAAAAAAGAAATTATTTTAGCAGCATAGCAACCTCGAGTAAAGAAAAAGAATGACTCATATTCCCCAAATCCATCTATTAATGAACATAGGCTTGAAGGCTTCCAAAACATCGAATACTCCTAAATTTCCTCAGTTCATTTCTTAAGGAACCATCACTGGGAACTGAGAAGGGGTTATTGTTGACTGCACTAAAAACACATGTAAAATTTTATGACACTATTTACCAAAAGGACTATTGTCTAACTCAAGAACGCGCCTATAAAAACTTGTTGAGACCAAACATGTTTAAGACATTTATGCTTTAGTTAGTGTATGCAAGATTATGACGCATTACCAAAGACTACTATCTAACCATCGCGAACTGGGCCATTTACAAAACTTGTCGACATTATACCATATAAACCAAAAATCTCCTAGAGTAAATCATTTTTAAAATTTGGTTTCAGTCTCAAATTCTCAAGTGCACAGTCGACAAGTAATAAAATGGATGGAGTCCGTATATCGATCCCACGTAGAGATCTCAAGAATTTTAAACTAATCACACTACCACTAACAGTTACTATTCGACCACTAAATGATAGTAAAGATCCAAAGACATAAGCCGAAAATTAAACGAATCAAAGGGAAATAATCGATGAACAATAAACTAAACCGGAATATAAAGAATAAAGAATAATGAATTTCAATAAAAGAAACGAATACTCAACAGTTAGGAAAAATGAATAGAAATCTGAATAATTATCAAGTTTCGAGAACGCATTAAGATCAATAATGTGAAGTATCAATTCCTCGTTGTCAACTTGTAAATTTAAGCCAGAATTTTATTTCAATATTCGCTGCCATCGAGTTTCTTCGCAGTAGCCGACTCAAGGCATTACTTCCACAAGCCGAGCACTCCACACAAGATACCATGGAAGTTGGAAGAAAACCTTAAACAATTGCTCATCTCGAAGTTCTCTAATCGAACATTTTCTTCTTCACTCATTCTTCTACTTTCGCATTAAAGTGATCACTATCACATTGTCACATCCCTTTTATCCTTGATTTCCAAATCAAACTCTTTAAAAGCAAGACTCCACCTTTATCAATCTTCGTATAGCTTCCTTTTTCTAATATTCAAGATTTGATCGCTTGCATGATCACAGAATTACCACACGGGATCCCCAAAATGTGTTGCCTAATTTTTCACTAAAATACTATGGCTAAAAGATCTCCTTTTCGCCTGTTGAATGTCTCTTTGGTGCTTCATTAAAGATTCCTACTAGATAGTATATGGGCCCCGAATACTTCTTTCTTTGCCCCAACACCCTATAGCAACAACCACCGGGTATCACACATTATTTCAAATCCGATCCCATTCCTACGGTGGGCCATTAGAGAGGTTTCATACCATTTTTGAGCTTGATTTACTATGGCATTCTCAGAGTCATCAAAATTGAACCAGATTTTTTCCAAAGAATTTCCATAATGTTCCAGTTGGCTTGAAAATCTTTGATGAATCTCCTCAAAATCCAAGATGCCTCAAGAAGCTTCTTACCTTTATCAGAAAGTAGTGGTAAGAGTTTTGATAATGGATACCTTAGATTGGTCAACTTCTAGTCCAAGAGCGCAAATTTCCATGCCCAAGAACAATTCCTTTTGTTACCATAAAATGGCATTTTTCCCACCCTAACCGTTTGTCTGCATCTTTGAAGTATCAAGCCTGCATTGTTTAAACATCGATCAAAACATGATCCATACACAAGAAAGTCATCCATAGTACCTTCCACTATTTCCTCTGCAATTCAGATTCCATAATGGATATCATACCCTCCCAGAACAGAATGAGCACATAACCCAAAAAGGCATCCTTCTCAATATAAATGTACCTATAAGGGCATGTGAATGTGGTCTTCGATCTCGTGTGCAATAGCAATCTGATTGTATCCCAACATCATCCGTAAAACAAACCGAGGGTGTCCTCAACACCCAGCCCAAATATCCAGATCCATGAAAGGCAAAGGGAAATGACTTTCGGCTGCCGTGATTCAAACTTTCAGAATCAACATACCTCCAGGATCCCGCCAATGCTCTGTTGGAATCAATTCGTTTCTTTCATTTCTGATCACAATAAACCCCCTTTCTTTGGAACCACATGACTGGGCTCACCCAAGGACTATCTGCATGGCACAGATAAAAAACCGCATTTAACAATTTTAATACTTCCTTCCCCGATACTTCCCTTCATCACCGGATTCAAATTTCCTCCTGTTCTGCGATGGTTTTCGTCTTCAGCTGTAATCTTATGCATGCAAATTGATGGACTGATACCCTTCGCTCTTCAATGGACCAAGCTAGCGATTCCTTATGCTTCTTATTTTCAAAGAATCTTGTTCCTCATCCTCACTTAATATGGCTGAAATGATCACCGTTTTTTCTTTGTAATTCCTGTAAAAGAAGATACTTTAAATGACATAGGCAACCTTTCAAAACTAGCCCTTCTTCTCAGACCGTTTCTCATGAATTTCCTGCTAAACATTTTCCCATTATCATTTCTGCTTTGCTGAGCTCAACACGTTTATAGAATGAAAACTGATGTATGGAAATTCGTAATGTAATTTCTTCGCATACCGGGAATTCATCTCTTTTCATCGATAAAAATCGAGTGTTACAATCATTGTTAACAACAGAGGTCAAGCATAGACAAAATCACCATACTGCATCCTTCATCTCTCGTCTATATTTGTATATTTTTGATCAAATTAATGCGCAGCCTTCTTCTCCAACCTCAAGATGAGAACTCTCAGATATCAATTAGTGGCATCGAAGAGCTGTGAATGGTCTTCAATAGCGTGGGCACGGTGAATCTTCTTCCATGTCCGTAATGACAGAAGTCTAACGGGAAAACAAACTTCCCAACGACTAAAGACATCTTCAATGACTCCAGTTTTACCATCGACTGCCCGCCATTCAAGAGTACGCTGTGGGAATCAACTCCCAAACTTAGTTTCTAGCAAATGTAAAGAGTGCATCAGATTGATACTAGCTCCGAGTCACGTAGAGCCTCGAATTCAATCCGACAATACAAGGGATCGTGAAACTCCCCCGGGTCCTTCATCTTTACCGGTAATTCTTTCGACACGACCGCAAAGAGACAAAGAGATTTACTATTCCCTTCCTCTACTATTTTTCTTTTCGTCTCAGATAACCTTCAAATTCTTGCATAAAGTGGCATTTGGAGTTACCAATTCCTAAGAAGCAGGCACTTATTCCAGCTTCGAAGGTTTTCAAGAACCTTGCAACCGCTTCTTCCATTCGACTGTGAGTCTTGGTGGAAATGGACTTGTGCTTTGATCCTTGATGTTCTTCCTCTCTATTCTTTCTTTTCTTTCTCCACCCTCTTTCCGATCTTGGCAACGCCTTTGTCATACCATCTTCTCTTTCATTTCTACTAGCCCTTCCCGCTTCTAAGCCGCATACCCATGCAAATTAGGTTCTCTTCCTCAGGTCACTCGAGCGCATCTTCCTCCGGCTCTTGCAGAGTTAGCACACCGCTTCCTACTCAGGTCTCCGTGTTCTTCTGTGGTCGCATTGGTGGTGTTCAAAATTTGAGAATTGGTAGTAGTTGTTTCCAACCGCAAACTTTTGCTCATGGAGGTTCATCAACTTCTTATTATCCCCATGAAATGCAAAGACTGCTCTTCAAAAGATCGGGCCCTCCTCCGACCGGTATTCATTCCTCGTGCTCATTTCCGCAGCGGCGCCACGAACCCGGTACGCGACACTCTGCGATGGTCTCCGTCCCCGCCTCGCCTTTGAGAAGCCCCACCATACGAAAATTCCTCATGGTTCCCGAAAGGCCGCGATACTGTGCCGGAAGGTTAGATCGCTCAAAATGGTAAAGCCTCGCTCGCTCCCAAATACCAACCTCTTCAAAGATCATAACGCTCTTCGCTACTCCTCTCAACACTTCCCTTCAATAACTCCCTTTCAATTGCTCCTATTTCATGAGTAAAGAAGTGTCTTTCTTCGCTTGTCCAACCTGTGCATACGGCATCCAACTCGCTTCCATGGCCGCCATTCGCTTAGCTCCATGATCCCTTTCTCCTCCGCTCGTTTCCCTCTTGAAAGCTCGCAGGAGTTTTCATGTTACATTTAGCCGTGTCTTCAATCACTCTTTGCTCTTCAAGACTTTTTTTCAAGCCAATGCTCCACAAAGATGAAGCATCAATGATCCTCGATATATCATTCAAAGCACAAGATATACAATGTCCATCTCAGTTTTCAGATTCATCCCATGAACATCGACATCTTCTCAAAGAACGCTTAATCTTTCCTGTTACAGATGTGCTTTCATCTTCCCCTTATTGAACACAATGATTCCCTCCTTCGTGGGTGAGGGTCAGGGAAAAATCTCACTCAAGTAGTTTCCCATTAATTCTCCTGGGTATCAACAGAATCATAGTGAAACAAAGATTCATACCATGTAGCTGTCAGATCTCTTAGAGAGAATGGGGAATAGATGCAGCTTTTTATGACTGCCTCACCCTATCTGGGCCTTTAATCTGCATTAGCCATCCCGAGGAATCTTCCCAAAGCCTATTTGGATCTTTTCGGGGCTGGGATGACCAAAGAACCGATGTCGCTGACCATCAGAATCGGGCAATGGGCTTCAGCTTCAAAATACTCATTAAAGACAATCAGTCGTCCCATCGCCGAGTATTCTTCCCGTGATATCAGTCTCCGTAAATCCTCCATCAGACGTGACTGGAGGCCTCTAGCTTCTTCTATATGTATTTCAACCTCGATCCCGCCATCCGCTTGTCGGAGTTTCTTCGCCTTCGTCTTTTCTCGCTTCGAAGGCCCTCTATTTCCGTACTGAATCGACGTTGTTCGCTTCTATGATCAAAGTTTTTCTCTTCAAAGCAAAACACAATTCCATTATCAGATTAAACAAATCAACAAATATATTCAATGTGTTTCGTTAGCGTTAGTGTGGCCAAAATGAACCACCGCTTGAGCACCTATGTTTTTCTTTAAATGTCCAACATTTCTTCTTTCATCCAATATTGATTTATTAAATTCTTTCTGATCACGTATGAATCTGCCATTTATGAAACTTGTTGATTCGCATCAAAACACATGTAAATAGGACACTATTAATAAAGGACTATCAAGCCTAATCCTAAGAATCTGCCGCCATAAAACTTCGTTGAGACCAAAACATGCTCAGACATTTATGCTTTAATTATGCATGCAAGATTATGACGCACACCAAAGGACTACTATCTAACCTCAAGAACGGCGCCATAAAACTTGTTATGATATTATAACATATATAAACCAAAAAATCTCCTAGAGTAAATCATTTTCAAAATACGGTTTTGGTCCAAATTCGCAAGTGCACAAATACACAAGTAATAAAATGGATTTAAGTCCGTATATCGATCCCACAGAGATCTCAAGAATTTAAATCAACTACTCCCCGACTACTCAATTTCCATACTATTTGGACTAATTAAAATGATAGTAAGATCCAGCATTAAGGTGTTGAAATTAAACGACCAAAGGGAAATAATCGAAATGAACAATAAACTAAACTGGACAGTAAAGAATAAAGAATAATGAATTCTTAACAAAAGAAATGGAATAATCAATAGTTAGTAAAGAAATTGAATAATTATCGTTTTGAGAACGCATTAAGATCAATGCTACGTGAAGTATCAATTCGTTGTCAACTTGTAAATTTTGTTGCGAATTTATTTCAAACGTCATATGCTAATAATGGGCTGACTTCCACACCACATTTCATTATCTAATTCTTGACCTCGATTCTCTCATCACAGGAATTAGATAAATTCTTAACAGGACTTCCTAATTTCGGGTATTTTCTTTGCAATACTTCATACCTATTTTATGGATCACACACCTTAGTCTTGCTATTTGGCCAAGCAAGGATATAACTGTGTACTTTCCTCCAATAGCTGAGACATCTTCTTGATTAGACTTCAGCCTAACACGATTGGCTACAATTATTCGAGGTGAACTCTCTCGCTTGTTTAAATTGATAACTCATTCAACTCGTTCATGATCATGAGAAGAGGATTTATCAAGTAAACTCACAAAGTTACTAGATCTCTAATAGCAGTGGTAATATACTCATACAAAGAAATATTCATAACTCCTGTGATCAAGCCATCTCACACTGCAGGACCCTCTCAATCAAGGTAATGAAAAGCTTCTTTATACGCCTAGTATAAGAACGATATTCGAGATCAAAACCTTAAACCCATAACCGAAAGTAAATTCATAACCTAAAATTGCACTTACCGGAAATAACAATAGAAGATAATGACAATAATATTCTTAATGGAAGTCAGGGTTCTCCATTGTCTAATTACACATCACAAGATTCCTCCTCGATCATAAGAATAATCGCATTTCGAACTCGGAGTAGCCGAACACCCCGTGAAATTTGTCTCGAACTTTAACATTCCAGGTAGTAATTTGAAAGAATTGAATTCGCATTCGGCCTTAAATTTCAAAACGATAACATCCAATTCCGTGAAATAAAGAGAAAAACTAAAACGATAAATCTAATCTAATTCATCCAAAGAAAAATAAAAGAAAAGGAAAGAAAGAAAACTAAACAAATAAAGAAAATGAGCTCTTCAAATTATCCGCACTGGCCCGTCGCCAAGCTACTTCCTCTTCTCCCGATAGGGCCGCGATGCATAGTGGTTTTTCAGTTGGGCCCTAATCCCAATGTAGCCTGCTGTGGATTTTAGAGTATCCAAGCCCAAGTCACTGTTCAAGTCGCGACCTCAATTCCTTGTCGCGACATCATCCATGTCGCGACCTCGATCTCACGTCACGACCTTAGCTTCTTGTCTATACTAATCGATTACTAGTGATGTCGCGACATCATTTCTTGTCATTTACATCGCTTACTTTTCGTGAGGTTTCATTAGCTGTTGCTCCTCGGCGTCGCTAATGCCATTCTTCAATGCGGACACGCCTAAAAGAAATGCATCTTTCAACGATATCTTCCGGGCGTCGCGACATCGCATCTCTTGTCACCTTCTTCTCCGCATACTTTATGAGCTTCATCCCCACTCAATCGGCAGGCCCGCGGTCGCTGACGATCTCAGCCACGCGACATCAACTAATGTAGGTTGCAGGCCATCGATCGCTGGTGTCGTGGATTTCACCTATTGCGGACATCAACCCAAATAAAACTCGCCTGTCAATGGAATCTTCTCGTGTCGCATATCGACCTTTATCGTGACAATAGCTCATTTCTTTTTCAACTTTCATCTCAAGGTTCCCGATGTCGCTGATATCGATCTCTTTGTCGCGACATCGACTTCTAGCGTTCTCGTTTCAATCGGGTTGTTCTCGTGTCACGACAACAATCTTTGTCATCGCGGACATCTAGTCACGCCTTTATATTTCAACCGGGTCGCTTCGTCGCGACTCGACCTCATCGCCACGCCTCCTCGCTCGCAGCGATTCAACTTGTCTCGCCGATGTCGCTGACATCAATCTCTTTGTCGTGACATCAATCGACACGCATGCTTCAATCTTGTCGCCACTTGTATCTTTCTCGACATTTTGCCGTCACATATCAATCCTCGTCGCAAGATCGCCATGCCTCCACAAGTCTCAATCGTTTGCTCGATGTCGCGACATCGCGATTCATCACTTCGATTCATGACTCAGCTTTGAACTCGTGGTTCTGATGTCATACTTCTCACCACGTCGCGAATTTCAAATATGCTGTTTTCTCATGAGCGCCTTAGGTCGTGACCTCAATATTCATATCCATGCCGTTAATCATATCGCATTTCTTCACTGGTACGCCGCGACTTACGATCGATCATAACCCCCAAATCAGATCACCCACTCACCAGCTTCTTTTTCATTTCTCGTCACACATTCGATTGCACTTTTAATATTCACTTATTTCGCATTTTCATCGCTTTTCTTCTTTCCATTCACCGCTAATAACAATGCAGGAGTTTCATATTTCAAAGCAATTGGCCTCTTTGATATGAAAATTGCTGCAAATGGACTAAAAAATAGACTTAATTTTTAAGCTCATCGCTATCCTAAATGTGAAGACAGGTAGATCAACGTAATCCTGTCTGATGGTAGGCCAAAATAAATGCCTTAAAAACTTATGAGAATGATAAACAGATGACTTCCTCCTCAGCCAATGAGTTAAGATCTTCAAAACTTCTTTTACCTGATCATTCGGACCATGACTAACCCTTACTCGATCGAGGGAACCACAGAGTTCTCGATTCTTCCATCTTCCTTAACGAAAATGTCGTAAATACGTAAACAAATGGGACTGGTTTTTAGCGAACGTACGCTCGTTTCAAATCAGATGTATAACATCGAGCAAAGCGTGAGCTTTCTCCAGCATTTCGCAGCTGTGGCTTCGCGCACTGACTCATCGACTATTGAACTTCACGCATCTGTACCCTTGGAAATGTAGGTAAAGATCCATTTTCAACTCCAAAATCATCGATAGCACCGCACTTCACTCAAGAACCAATGCAGCACACGAATAACTTATCGAATCCTCTTTAGAAAGCTCAAAATCTTAATTTCCGCATCAATGAATTTAAACTGAACCAATATAATAAGGAAAACTCTTAAACGCCAAATTAGTTTTAAAAAGGGATCAAATCACCAATAGGATTAAAAATCACGTACATACTGGTCAGATCTAGTATAAGGACTAGGAGTCGAGGTGGAGATGATCCGAGGATGGTATATTTACAAGAAATTTCAACATTATCATTTTAATTTTCTCTCATTTCCTCTTGGCGAAGATGAAATCTAAACCTCCGTGGGAGATTAAAGAAGAGAATTAGGAAGAAAACATTGAATCAATGTATAGAAGAATAAATGGATCGAGGATTTGCACGATGGAAGAAAATTACCTCGAGCGTGAGGGAGTTAGCTATGAGAACGTGAACTTCAGATAATTGATCAAAGACAAATGGTGAAGTCCACGTGGCTTCAGAGGTATTTGCAGCGGACTAGCGGCATGTCAGGTTGTATAGAGGCGGTCCATTATTAGTTGCAAGTATAGGCATGATTCAAAGACAGATATCTACCGATCTAGAATTACGAACCTGTAGACATACTCTGGCCAGGCTCCATTTTCGCTGGCGCCTGAATCTGCCTCAGAGGAGTCCTGCTCGTCGCCGTCACTTTCGCCTTCTTCTGCTTCCCTGTGTTGTAGGTTCATTTTTTAATTTCCTTTCAATTCTTTCTTCGATTTTGAAGGAATCTTTGAAAATTCTAAGCCTAATCGCAATTTTTTGGATTTTTATTGTTTCTTTTGAAATTCTATCACTAGCATCGCCTCATTCAAGTTTATCAGGTTTGCTTTTCGTAGGAATCTCTGAAAATTTGCATTTTTTGTTTGCTTTTTGGGTTGTTCTTAATACTGAGATTATTCTATGTATTTTCACCGAGTTAACCGAGTCATCTCGCGAACTTGGTCGAGTCTACCGAGTTTCACCGAGTGTTAGCCGATCCACTCTTCGTCTCGTACCTAGTAACGAGATCGACTCGGTTAACCCTAAGTCGGTTATGAATCGGCCGAGTCGTATTGGACTTGGCCTATTTTTTGAACCCTAAGTACGTGTTCCTGCCACTTTCGCACCTGGCAGACGGTGCATGAACAACCTTTAACAAACAAGGTAGACTGTTGCTATATACCATCCGCCGTGGTTGTGGGATTTTCTCCGACCTCAACTAAAATTGTGTCTCCATATCTCATTTCTTTCTGTGGTGAGCAAACTAATAATAATGAACTGCTTCGACATCTTCGCCCTATGTCGTAAAGGTCGCCTTCCCAAAATCTAGCATTTGCTTTATCAGGGTGGATAATAAAATTATTGAAGAGATAGTACGTGCTTGTGGAATCCCCCTCATTGACGACATGGGAAAGTACCTAGGAACCCCGTTTACAGTACAGAGTGTTCCGAACCAGACGCCTTCATTAAAAGATTGATTCAAAGTTGACTAGCTGGAAGATGAAATATTTATCAATAGTTGGAAGAATGACCCTAATACAATTGGTTCTAAATTCCATCCCCATTTACACCATGCAGTCGGCCCTACTGCCACTAGGAGTATGTACAAAAATTGATAAAGCAGTAAGAAATTTTATATGGGGAAGTTCTCAAGATAAAAAAGGAATCCCTCTTCTACATTGGAAAAAAATCATCCTTAGTAAGGAGAATGGAGGACTAGGTATTAAGAAAATGCGTAACATGAATGTGGCCTCGATGGCAAAGCCCTGTGAGATTTGATGGAAAGAAGGATAGTCTCGTGGGAGTAAGGTGACAACTAGTAAATATGTTCGAGGGGCTACTAATCACACTAAGTTTGTGGGAAAAAACAATTCTTCAAATTCATGGAAAGGATTAGTAGTAGCTGAAGAGGTCTTGAAAAGGGGTATTCGAAGGAAGGTGTATAATGGAAATGAGGTTCTCTTTTGGAGAGATCTCCGGATCGGCAAGAAAGCTTTGATTGAGATAGAACTTAAGGAGATCCTATTGTCAGAATCCTACTCCAGAGTAAAAGAGTACTAGGACTTAAATAAGGGCTGAATTTGAAGTTTGCTGGAGGAAAGACTACCAGCAAAGGTCTTGAGCCAACTCTCAATAGTACTGGTTAGACATGATGAAGAGGAACAAGATAAGATCACTGGCACCACATCCTGATGGTAAAACATCAGGAAGTTTCAGATAATGAAAAGCCATCTCGCCCAAGAAATGGATTCCCAAGTGCTATAATGAAAGGATCCGAGGAGCCGAAGTACATGCCAAAGGGTGAAAATGTTCTTGTGGGCAATCTATCATGGGAAAATAATGACAAAAAAAGGAGGAGACAGTTAAGAGGCTTTACCACAGAACCCATGTGTATTCGTTGCCTCGAGGAAGAGGAAGACCTCGACCATCTATTTAGAAATTGCTGCATATCACTTCCATTATGGGAGTTCTTCATGGATAGGATGATAATGAATGGATTACACCAAAATAACTTCTTGAATTGGTTCACAGATAATCTGGAAAACCAGAGGCTAACAGAGACCCACACGGAATGGAAAGAAGCTTTTGCTTATTGTTTGTGGTGGATCTGGAAATGGAGAAATGATGTATTTTCAATGACAGAACTAGACACAAAGAATTAATGGCATGCAACTCTTTCGAGATTCATGGAGGTGGGAATATGGGCCAAATTCCATCTGCCACCCAATTTTGACTTAGCACCTTAAGAGGCCGCCTTAATTTTTATGGTCCAATAAAACTCGCCTAATGGCTCAACTTGAATCGTCTGCGCCCATTCGGTTAGTGTCAGCGATGAGTATCCTAAATACTCATTTTATCCCTATGTTTTACTTAGTTTTTTTTAGTATTTTTTATGTTGAATAAGTGTCATAATGCTCTAATTGTTCATCTTTATGATTAAGTCAATCATATCATGACACCAGGAAAATGAGCGAAAAAGGAAGAAAAATTAGCAATTTCTGATACATGAAGCAACGCCACTGGTTCGTAGTAGCAAAGGCACCCTTCGTAGCGACGAAGGTGTTCGGGCCGTAAGAGGCACTCACCGTGGGCTAATGGTTTGTCAAGCAGAAGGCCGCACCTACCAACAACACGACAACCCATATCAAGCCAAGACCTACATAAGAAGTGATGTTCTGTGGTTCGGACGTATGGGAGAGTGACCAAATCGGTCCTTTTTTTGGGGTTGAGATTGATCTTTGAGGGAGAAAACCTCCCCAGGTTTTCCCCTCTGTTCCTCAAACGACCATGACTTTAGAACTGTAGAGGCTTACAGCGTACTCTAAGCTTAGGAGAAGGATTCAGAGATCTCAAGAAGAAGAGGAAGACTCACCATGGCCATTAGAGCTTCATTTTTCTCATGTTTTATCTTACTCTTTAGACACCAAACCTCGATTATGTCTTCTAACTTTGTATTCTAGGGCTGCTAATTTTGGGTATCACGATCATGTGGATTTATTATATACACTTTCCTTTTTCTATTGTTTCTTTATGATTGTTTACTGTCTATTGATTCATGCTTGGTTCATGTATATATTACTTTAGCTAATCTCAATATGGTATTCTTTGCTAGATCTAAGAAGGGAGTAAGGGATCAAGATATAGATGACCAACCTAATTAGCTTATAGTGTAGGAAATTATCTTAATCAGAGGCATGTGAGACTTGATCTTTAAAGCATCTCTAATGCTTGGGTTGATTTGAGAAGTAAAAGACTTAGTGTTAGTTGGTAGGTTATTCAACCCTAGAGAGACTTATAATTAAATTAGGTAAGAGTCTTCTTGGAGAGCTTCCTCAAAATATAATAGAATGGAACTTTGATCTGTGATATAGTAGGATTGTCCAATTGCACCAAATACCCTAGAATTCTATCATCTCTTGGCATCCCTTAGTTGCACATTCCATTAGTTAGATTTAGATTTCAGTAATTTAGTTTAAATTCTCTTTGATCTCATCTTTGGCCATTTGGATATTAAAGAGGCATTCTAATTTTGTTACTTAGCATCCCCATTTTCCCTGTGGATCGATATCTATACATTATGTACACTTTATTACTTGACAAATGTATACTTGATGAGTATACTTTATACTCACTTTATCAATATGTTTTGTTTATATTTTTAGTAGTTTTATTATATAAATAAGTGATCTAATGCTCTAAATGTTTGATTTGTGATTAAATAACCATGAGCCAATATGGGAGCACAAACAAGAGATAAAGCCCAATAATCAACAAACTACACATGCAAAAGAATGTGTTTTGATGTTTTAAGCTGCTCAATGATCCCCTAATACGATAATATTGGATATGATGGATAGGAGACTTCTCAGGCTTTCCAAAGAGACCTTATTCACTCTATTTGGACTTCAAATGACCAAGTTATAACTCTTGGTAGTTGAAAGAAGAAGAGAAGAGAGCTCAAAAGTGACTAGTTGGAGAATTTTGTACATTAAGTCTTTATAATAATTTCTAAAGTGTTTTTCCTGGCCATATCTAGATTCTACACTTCAAGATCTTTCCAACAATACCAAGAACACCAAATTCGAAGTTTGGATGACAAAGTATGACCTGTGGTTGGCAGCAAAATTGAGCCGGTGTAACGCTGGACGCAGAACCAACGCGATGTTGCGTAGAGGCAAACAAAGAGCCCGACATCGTCGCATACTGCTAAATGATGTCATGACGTTTTGAGGTTGGCTTTGGGGGTGATTTTTATCCCATTTGAGCCCAATAGTTGAGGGTTTTAAAGCTTAAACTAGAATCAAGGGAAGAACAGATTTGATATAGATTTTTGAGCTGGCTGTGGAGAAGCCCCTTAGGGTGGAAACACCTTAGGGGCACAAATTTTGAAGGGAAAATCTTGAAAGAAGCATGAGATTTGAAGAAAAAGGAGATGTGGGCTTTCTAACAAAATCATCCAGTTTATTCTCATCCTCTTCTTATTTCCTCTTATTTTTGATGGTTTTCTTCCACTTAGAGAGATGTTTTAGTTTTATTTCTAGGCTATTTTTACCTTTGCTACATCTGAAGGGATTAATGGTTAATTACATTTTCATTCATTATGGATTGATTTAGGATCTTCGACTTACTCAGATCTTTTGTATTTTATTTACATGGTAGTGTTTGGCCAACATTGGCCTGTTATTGCTGGGAGTCTAAGATCGAGAGATGATGACCCATGGGTACATAGCCAACACAACAATCAATGAATAAAGATATCAAGATAAGTATGACATTTAGGCTTTTAAACATTTAAGTTGCTTCATCTAGGTTGAAGTAGAGAATACCCTATCAGAGATAGGCCGATATATATCTCGAGAGAATATCCGTAGGCATGATTGAAGTTTCATTTTCGTGAAATTATTTAATATATTTAATGAATAATTTATCTTGGTTAAAATCCATCGGGTGTGGAAAGTGAAGGAAAAACCCTAGGATTTCATAAATCGTTTTAGTAGATAATATTAGGATTAGTTTTTCCCTACATTAGTCAGAATTCACTAAAGGCTTAGATCCAAATATTATTTAAAGCTTAAGCCCGAGTCAACACACTTCTCCTCGTGGGATCACACTTGACTGTACCACTACACTACGTGATACCCGACGCGATATACTTTATGTACGCCCACGCTTTTACAAATAAATTTACACAACCTATTCTCGTATCTCTATCAATACTTAAAAGAAAATAGGTACTTTTATTGCACAGTTTATTTTACATATCACCTAATACACCTATCAAGTTTTAAAGGCCGCATAGGGACTAACAAGTCTTTGGTGACGTTACCAAATGCATTATCAAGTTTTTTTGCACTGTTGCCTAGGAAATTGAGGTGTTTTATGCTAATATCAATACCAAGTGCTTCTTTATTACTTCAAACATTTTTTGTTTTTTTTTAGTTAGTTTTGTTTTCTTTTTCTATTTTACTTTGGATTTTTGTTGTTTTTGTTTTGTAGGTTTAAATCACAATGGATCTAGTCATTGAGCTGACAAATCAATTAGCTCTCTTTAGTCAACAACTAAGAATGAGGCAATTGACCAATGAGCATCAAAGAAGAGTGACAACTCAAGTGTGGCAACCATATACATCAATGGATTATGTTCAATGTGGAGGTACCCCATATTGGAACAATTATAATTGCTAAGTAAAGACGTCTCTCTAACACCTCAGACATAAGCTATACCACTCCGCACACTCCACAAGTCCAAAGATCAAGCCTAGACAAAAAAAAAAAAAGGCTGAATTAGAAAGAGTTCATGTTGAATTGGTCATGGAAAATGCTGAATTTAGAAGATCAAGGGCTGAAATGGACCATTCTCAAGCCAAGGTTTAGGTTTCTCGATCAAAATTTAGATAAGTCAACCTCCAAATGGGAGAATGACAGTTAGAGGCAACCATGGTTGAATACAGAAAGAGTTGAGGCCGCAGACAGTAACATCTCAAGTTCAACTCATGGAATTGACAAGGGCTAATGTTCAAATTTAGCCTACGCAATTCAAGAGCGTGAAAGAAGTGATGGATCCAATGGCCACTTCTTGAACTTATAGTTGAGAAAGAACAACCTAAACAAGAGGAGAGTATGAGTATACAAGAATTAGTGGTCAAATATATGAAAGAACAAGAGAAAATGGCTACAGTGTCCTTTGAAAGACAACATGAGAGTTTGCCATCTACCCTTGGGGTGAATACAAAAGAAGAAAAATTGAGCTAAAATTAAGAAATCACCTCAAGAGGTAATGAAGAACTCGAAGTTTCAAACAAAGTGGAGAATGATGCACAAATTTTAAACCTTGGGCTAGAAGAGTTGATGAACCAACCGAATCACATGAAAAGAGAAACGATGAAGTTGTAAGGACTCTTCCGGAGATGACTCCATGAAGGGAGATTCATGAAGAGTTGAAAAATGAGAAGATGACCCCTATTCCCAAGATAGAGGAGTACACTATGCAGTTGTTTAAGGAAATGGAAGCCACCATTGTGAACAAAAAAAAAGAGAGAAAAAAAAAAAAAAAAAAAAGAAAAAAAATAATGCTCTTGGAAGACTGTGGCCTGTGCTGTCAGATCGAGCCTAAGTATCGCCTCCTAGGAAGGATGGGAGGCAAGAAACAATAACATATCCGTAGTTGGTGTGAGTCTAGCCGGACTCGGTGAAAATTAAGTGATCCCTGAGGCAAACCCAAGTTCATAAAGTTTTCTTTCCTTTTGCAATTTAGTTAGCGTAATTTGTTTGACAAATTTTTCTGCTTTTGTTTTTCGTTTTTAGGTTTTCAAGATTCAAAGCTGGCTTTATAAGCCAAAAGGCTATGGAAATCTTGAAGTTCAATTATTTGGGAGGCTTAAAGCAGAACTAAAGAGGAACCAAATTCAACCATCTCTCATTTAGACCTGTCTTAATCCTCAAAACACCTCGTCTAAAGCAAGTCATATTAATCGAGCAACGCTTGGGAGACGATCAACCCTCAGGAAGTACTTATTATCCATTGACAGCGCTCAAAAGTGCACTGAACCCTATATTAGATAGGCTTTGAGTGCTTTTGATCATAATCATGTCATTTATCCCAGCCTGGAAGTGTTCATGTCATCTTAGTAACACTTATGCCAATGAGTGGTGTTTTGGTTGTTTTGTAGATTTTTATACACATTTGAACTTCAACTTCATGCAAATGATCGATCATGAGGCTGAATTTAGGTCTCAAACACACAACAAGCCCATAAAAATCAATGGAAAAACAAAGGCAAAGTGAAGAAATGAGATGCGCTTTAAAGACATGACGAGGAATGCAGAATGTGCAAAACAGCAATTTCGCAACTCCGTTGGCAAACTACATCTCAACCTTTAAATTCTCGTAACAGTCATAATCTCAAGACGTTGATTGCGAAATTCCGCTAGCCCACCGCACCTGCAATAAGTAAATTCGCTTCACCGAAAATTTCTGCTAGCTGGGGCGAATTTCACAGCTAGCGAAAATTCGCAAATTTTGCCACAATTAAGAATCTTGCCAATTCACAACTCTTGCCACCCGCAATTAGCCAAATTCTCCTCGTAGCGAACTCGCAGCCCCTCGTCATGCTTTACCACGCAACCGCCTTCAAACTTGTGAATTACTCCCATCCTATAACTTAGCTTAGTTATTAGGTTTTGTATTTTTATACCTTGAGAGTCCTATAAATACCCTCATGTTTTCAGGGAATAAGGGAGGAGGCGAGGAGAGGAAGAAAGACAAGTTTTCGTGATTTGTGTTATTTTCTTTACTCTTTTGTAAATAAAGTTTTATTTTTAGTTTGCTTATTTTCTCTCTCTCTTCTTTCTTCTTTCTTTCATTTTCCTACGCTACACAATCTCTTGAAGATGACAATTCAAGAGATGTTTTCAAGGTTTCCTTCCTTTGAAGAGGAAGGAAGCTAGCTAAGAAGTAGGTTAAGATGTTTGGTCTCTGCGTTAAAAAAGCAGGGGGTAGTGTATTTATGGCCCTTAATTTCAAAACTCGCTGCATAACATAGGATGCTATTGTTCGCTATACTTCCATGTTTTGTGATCCAAGGCTAGTGACAGCAGGTACTCAGGGCTCTTTAGATGGTCCTTACTTGCCATGAGGTAATATTCACATGTTGTGGTTCTTCAAATTAGGGTTAAATAACATTTGCTTATTGTTTTGCCAATACTTCATGCTTATAGAAGGTTGTTGTCTCAGTGAGAGATGCACCGTGACTTTGATCTGTCTTTACTAGCGCCTAGGGTCAATACTCTTCATGCTTTTTAGGTTCGTTTCTAAAGTGAGAGATGCACTGTGATTCTGGGGATCTTTACGAGCCTCTAAAATGATAAAGAATGTTAGGTTTTTAAACAAAAGGGCCATAACTACATCCTCGGGCTGATTCCACATAGGAGGATAAAACCCCCAGCACATGTGTTTGGCCCTTAGCTGCTGTGGTTAGTGACCTAAATCTCTTCAGCAATTTCTTCATTGTTAATTTCCGCTTTTAACTGCGCTTACACTTCGCTTTTCAACCATAGCCCCCGTTTTTTAGAATGAATTCCAAAGAGTCCAAATAGAAAGCCTACCTTCATGCTCTAATGCAAACCATTTATGAAGAAACTCATCCCCCAGAAACACAATTCTAGATCACTATAAGTACGTTAGCAGCTTGACTACAAGTGAATGTAAGTGAGCTTAGGTATATAAATATCATGATTTTGGCTCACGCTACCGGCACGGACCAATGACGCCACTGGCCGGATGGTGCCTGACTACTAATGGTAAAGCTGAAGAGTACTATAGATCCACATCACACAAGTGAAGGTAACCTGCCTCTTGTTTGCATATCACAAAGAATCGCGCTAAAGACTTGACAAAGAATCGCACCGATTCAGCCGCTTTTTCATTCATCATTTTACTTCTTTTGTTAGATTAGTTTTAATTTTTCTTTAGCACTCTTTGTTGGTTCTAATTGTTGTCTCTACAATTGTGTAACAACCGTATGCAAATGCTGGGATAGAGACACTCTCTGTGTAGTTTAATAGATTAGTACACAACCTGACCTAGCTAGTGAGGTTAGTGCACAAACTGATACCATGGATCCCATACCTGAGGAACAACAGAGCCAACCAGGAACCCCTATGAATCCAAATGCATATAGAACCATGAGGGATCACATCCACCCTCCTAGAGTTAAGGCCCCATCCTCGTATCATTCCTCCCGCCGATGATGTAGCGTTGAGGCCATATTTGTACCCCTATCCCACATACCATGGTATGGAAAATAAAAATCCAGTACACTCTATATAGATTGAAGAGGTTTGCACTACCAAGGAAGGTATGATGGACATGGATTTGGCTGCCAAAGGCATTTCCCATCGACTTAAAGGACAAGGCCAAGATATGGCTCAACCCATCGAGGCCTGTGCAACCATAAGAAATTGGGTCGAGTCAAAGGCAGTTCTTGAAGAAGTTTTAGTGCTCTATAAGACAAACAATTTAGAGTTGACAAACTTTATACCTTTATGTTTCATGAAGGTGAAGTTTTACCAATGTCGGAGAGGCTTTAGAGACCATCGCATGTCCACACCATGGCTTGACACATGGATGTTAAATGAACCACTCTTAGAGGAAAATCTCCCGCTATAGGCAGCTTTAGAAACCATGTGGGGAGATTTTAAGCAACATCCCGATGAAGCCATGGATTTTTTAAATTACGTGGTCAACTTCTAAGGGTCAGATGAGCTTAACCTTAGGGAAACGGATAGGATGAAACCACAATTTCAAATAACTAAAGGGATGTATGCATCACCAAGATATGGAAATGAGGGCTAGGTTAATAACTCTAGCTAGAGGTTAAGTGTAGGATCGAAGAAACAAACATAGTGTGCAAAGGATCACAACATCGCACAACCTAATCCCCGCAGTATTTCCAATCCCCAAGACACTCAATAGAACAAAGGTTCCATGACTCCCCATGAAGTGAAGGATTTTGATGTCGAATGCATAATATAGGACAATTCAAGCCCCACAACCAAATGCTCCATATGGGAATACTTAATAATCCACTGGAGGAATCATCCTGGTAACTCGCATGGAGACCAAACCCCCCACACCACCAGGAGCTGCCTCTGGTTCCTCTCTCAACACAACAACCACCATCCTCTTCTTCAAGAGAACAAGTCAGACTCAATTTGAGAAGGTGGTGGGCAATTTAGGTTAATGACCAAAATGGAACCAATGTGCAATTGGCACAAAGAATTGGATAATCGTCGAAAACACCGAATGTACCCTGAGATCACAAAGATTCATTGCAAACATTAATGTCGCAGGGATAGTAAGAGGAGGCTCCCATCCCAAACACTTCCAAATCCTAAGGGGATCCATGAGGTAGGGCCTGGAATGGATGAGGTGGTTAGTCCATAATCACCTTGAGAAGTGGAAAGAGGTTGATCAACCCCCGCTAAAGCCCTAATCTGCAGGAAGAAAAAATGCAACCCTATATACCCTCCAGAGATGACACACAAGAGAAATATCGTATACTCACCTCTTTCCACAAGACAGAGAGGAAAGAAAAAGGAGAACTCAACAAGGTGAATGTTTCGAGGTCTGGCTACAAAGAGCGTTAACATACTGTCATTCCAATCAACCAAGACTCACAAAATTTTTAAAGGATCTGGTGCACCATAAAGAGGATTAGGGCACGAGAAGAAGGCCTTTCTCACCTGTAACATACGCGCCCTAATCCAAAGCAAGTACTCCGTTAAGGCTAAGATTCGTTCTCCCACAATACCACCATATCGTGGAATTGCAGAAAAAGGCAATGCTAGATTTAGGAGCCAGCAGAATCTTGTTATTTCGATACAAGTTAGCTAGGGTGGTTTAGTGACCTTAAACCTACCTCAATCACACTCCTTACTGGGTCGATAGATCGCTGAAAACTCCTATGATAGTTGAGGATGTCCTTGTCAAATTGACAATTTCTACTATCCAAGATTCGTGGTCCCTGAAGACCGCACCCATCCCAATGAACCAAATCATGTGCCAATCATTTTAGGGAGACCATTTCTCGCACTAATGTAATTATTATCAATAGAATGGAATAAGTGCAATGATATTTGGTGACATGATATTGGAATTGAACATTTTCAATTTGAATGACAAACCCAAAATTGTTAGAACTCCGAAAATCCTATAATCGATGAGGTTGTTTCGCCGATCGCTGTGCAGCATAACAAAGCCTTAAAATACAAAGAGTGATCAACCTTGGTGATGAAGGAGAATTGGCCTTGCCAACACACCAATTGCAAGCCAATTGCTCAAATCCACACAAACTATTCCGCAGGAATGGGCCCAACTTATAGCCACTCTAACATCATGGAGCCAGGCTGCTTTCATCGCATGGGCTGAGGAGAGATCATCCCCGACCCCTCAGTATTTCGAACTAACTGGTTCGGTGTTTTCAAAAACCTGACGCAAAATACAAATTTTAATTTTTGTCTTATATTGAAGCACTCATTGTTAGTCTTAATAATTTTTCAAAAATTTTTAACTTAGCAATTTTTCCTTTCATTATAATTCTATATAGTTTGTATATAGTATTAGTGTTTTAAATATTAATCATAATATTATAGTAAATTTGTTAAATTTTAGTTATATTATTCTTTAATATTAGTAATTAATGTTAAAATTTTGATGTATTGGCAGGAGGCCGAATGGCAAAAAATTCGCCGGGCTTAGCGAAAAATTGGTGGAAAGACCTTGGCCACTTCTCTGCGCCTATAAAAATTGTGGGAGGGTCAGCTCAAAACACATTTCCCCATATTCTCCCCTCCCGGGGCCAAGTGCTCCCGAGCTCCCGACTCAGCTGGCCGCGGCCCCTGCTTCACGCAGCATTGTGCTTCATCCCCGACCGAGCCCTCCTTAGCCACATCACCGGCCGTGGGACTGCAGTCACTTCGTGATCGAGCCGAGCAGAGCCGAGCCTCCACAACACATCCCGCCTGAGGCCGTGAGGTGAGAGCCTCACCACTGCACGAGCCCTCACTCTTCCGCTCTCGAGCCACATTTCAGGCTCTGCCACGGAAGGAGCCTACACGTTGTTCGACAGGCCCGAGATTCGGCATCCCATCACACCCACAGCCAAAGTCCACAGGTCCATTTAACACTCACAATGAGCCTGCCTGATAATGGTCTGTGGGGATTCAAATTTGTGTTCGTGGAGCCTGGCCTGTACATACAGTCCCACCATATTCATGAGCACCTCTCTTTCCAAAGAAGCTTATTTTTGATATCGACATGGTCCGCACGAGGGTGGGTCCCAGAGCCCGCCTCAGTGAGATTTACACACCAGCCGGGAGGTCAAGCAGCACTCAAGACAAAGACCAAGCACACACCGTCCCCGAGGGTCGCACTGACGAAGAGCCCTCTCGATCACAGACGTTACTCAGACGCTGCAGCCGGACCCTGTGTGCCCATCCCCAAGCAGGCCTCCAGAGAGGAGTCATAGGAGACCCGCTCCAAGAGGGGCCGCACGCGCCCAAAGGTCATCGTCTAGACCGCATCATCGCCACCGCATCGTCATCGAGGAGACACATTCACCCTGAAGTATCACCGCCCTCGCGATCGGAGGCCCATGTTCGAGGGACAACCCATTCGGAATGCGTATATAATGAGTCGACCATTTCGCAGGAGTCGTTTCACGACGCCTCGATCGATGGCCGACTCAGATACCGTGAGTCGATGAGATTGACGAGAGGTATCTCCGGGCCTCCCATTTATGACCAGACGACTAATTCGAGTGGTCCCAGCTTCACCACTCCATGACCTCCTGATGCATGGTCCAATCGAGATCCATTTCAGATAGATGACCGCCGAGGTGTACTCAAATTAAATGCTATTTCGAAGAAATTTTGAGATTGCGCATACCAATACAAGAATGTCGAGGGTTATAGATCAACACCCTCCAACAGAAGGAGGAAAGTTAGAGACCGTCAGTGGATGTTGAGCAAATGGGGCTCCTGGGGCTTTATCTAGAGACACTCGCCATATGTCAAGCATCACCATCTCGTCTGCTAAGACTCATTTATTCCTCCAGCATTAGTGTGCAAGAGGAGGGGGCCTATCTCGGGAGGCATTGTAATCGATCTCGCAATTTCTGTTTAGCCCATCCAGGTCAGCGCGATGACTTCGCCTACAGCTTTGATGGGTATGTCCACAGGAGAGACCGCACACAGGAGAGCATGGTCTGTCATGCCAGGCTTCTCTTCCATGGTCTTTGAGCATGGATTTCCGGAGGAGCCCGGGATAGAGATGCAGACAATTCGCCACGTAGTGCAGCGGACCTGACATGACTATAATCCCGTCCATTTCCATATGTCAAATGGCATCATGAGGAGGTACCCTGGTGAGGAGGTCAGAGGATGCAATACTGCAGATCGATCCACCCGCTCCTCGCACCTGGGAGGTGCCAGAGGAGTCCCACACCAGCAGCCAGACTGCTCACCCCACCGTCCCTCCACCAGACATCTAGCTTCGCAGCCCCTACAGATACTCCCCTGCCCTCATTCCAGCAGACACCAGTCACCTGAGTACACACACGTACCGAGGGAGATGGCCGGAGGATGGATGATTCAAGACACTAAAGAGCTTCACAAAGTGTGCCAAAGATGCAAAGATATGACCGCAGATTGGCTCTGAGCCGAGGCCACTTGGGACAGCACATTCCATGCTCATCGATCGAATCATCCGGGTCTTCCTCATGATCCCCGCCGAGAGGAGGATCACAGCACGATGCAGCCATCAGATATCCCTGGCGAAGAATTGTGAGAAGCTTTTACCACCACCACCACAAACAATATGTTAATCTCGGTTTATGTATAGTTTCACTTATCAACCGCCTACCAATTTTGACGGCATTAGTAATAGCCATAAGAAATGTTATTAGCGTTTGGTTCAGAGGGGGATAGTTTTATTTGGTTATATCAAAAGCTATCAGATTATATATAATATTCAATATTATCAGGTTTAATGTGGTCCCTGCACAAGTATGTGTTTTCTTTCAAACTGGAGATATTAATTGTTTCACAGAAACAACAGAATTGTTTCAAATTGAACAATTGAATTGCTTTAAGTCAGGATGATCACTCAATACTGTCACTATATAGAACAAATTCCATGCTTGAAACAATTTATGTTCGCCACTGCTCAAAGATGCTCAACTCGGGAAATTTCCCTATGCTATGTCACACACCGACTACATTGCTCAACAGTTAAAATTTGAAGCCCACTTTGCAAAACTACAGAAAGGCTGGGCAACCCAGATAGGCTTCGAGTTATCAACAAATCAAGACCAATGTTGTCTTCCAAAAAGGAAAAAGAAAAGAAAAAGCAAGAAGAAAAAGAAAAAGAAAAGAAGAAAAGAGAAGAAATAGAATTTTGTTAAAACCTGCACGGTCCAGGGTGTATGATAGAAGCCTTAAACCGATGCTCTGTTTAATTATTTACTAATGTATTTAGTGTTCAAGCATGGGTGGATAGGTGAAGTTTAATGACTTGTGGTACTTAATTTCGTCATTCTAGAGTCCGGTAGTTTTTAGAGTTAGTGGTTTACCATCCAGGCTTGGATGCCCAACCTTAATTGGTTGGGAGTCATCTGGTGACCAAGCATAATTTAATTTGTAGTGTTTGATTTAAAGATTGCACCCTGGTATGATGAACAAAGAAAAGTAGTAAAATTACACTCATTCAGGCTACAGAACCAATCTAAGTTAGTGTCAAGCGAAATAGAAAACAAATTATAAGATTACCATTTAATCAGTTACATAAAAGAGAAATCCATAATAGTGAAACTGTTGAAAATCATGAACAAAGGTTGTTCTAAAATTGTTCTCTTATGGATTTTATTCTCTATAGCTAAATGTTGATCAACAATTAATTAAAGTAAATGTAGTTTGTAATATGTTACGAACCTGCATCAACTTTTTTGAAAATCACCACATGCATCTCAATTTTATTCAGATCATATATATCATAAATGCTTTATAGGTGTATTTGCTCGCCAAAAGTGCAATTTCTCAACCCTATATTAGATAGGTTTTGAGTGCTTTTGATCATTAATCATGCCGCGATATCCTTGAATTGTTGTCATGTCATCTTAGTAACATCATGCCAATTTTGAGGTGTTTAAGGTTACTGTGACTTATATACATTTGAACTTCAACTTCAATAGAATGATTCATCATGAGGTTGGAATTTAGTTCAAATAACAACAAGCCCAAAATATTGAAAATAAAGGCAAAGTGAAGGTGCTGAGATAAAATAAGACATGACGAGAGGAATGCGTAATTAAAGAACAGTAATTTCAAACTGCTGAAATCATTAATTAAGAATCCTTTATAATTAAAACAGTCATTCAAAGACGATTGCGAAATTCGCTAGCCCACTAAGACTGTGGTAATTGCGAAATTCGGCTCTCACCGTAATACATATTGGGCTCGCTAGCCAGCGAAATCTCGCAACCTTGCCAAATTGCAGAACTCCTGCCACTCTCACAACCTTTGCCAAATTCAAGCACTTAGCTAAATTCTCCCCTCAGAGCTAAATCCCAAGGTGCCTCGCATGCTTTGTACTTAATATAAATCGTCATCCTAGGATTACTTCCCATTCCATATAACTTAGCTGAATATTTAGTACTTCTCAGGTATTATAATTTGAGGAATCCTATAAATAATTTCATGTTTCAGAATAAGGAGGGGAGGAGGAGAGGAAGAAAGACAAGTTTTGGTGGATTGTGTTATTTTCTTTTACCGCTTGTAATAAAGTTTTATTTTTTAGTTTTGCTTTATTTTCTTTCTCCTCTTCCTCTTCTTTCACTTTCCTACACAGCTACCCTCAAGACATAATTCAAGATGTTTACTGCTTCCTTTCCTTGAAGAAGAGCAGTTAATTAAAAGAGGTTGCCACAGTTGTCCTCACACAGTAGTATTACGCCTATTTTCAAACCCGCCTGCATACGATAGGATGTTATTGTTCAATAATACTCACGTTAGATCCAGATGCAGTGATGATATGGCTCAGCTTTTATGGTCCCTACTGCCTATGAGGTAATATCTAAGATGTTAGGTTCTTCACCAGGTTAAATAACATTTGCTTTTAATGTTTGGCCAATACTCCATAAGCTTTAGGTTCAAAGGCTCTGGTGAGAGATGCACCGTGATCTCGTATTGGTCTTCACTATCCTAGGTCAATACCTTCATGCTTTAGGCTGCTCTGTGAGAGATGCACCGGGATTCTTTAGATCTACGAGCCTCAAAAAATGATAAAAGAATGATAGGTTTTAAACAAGGCTATAACTTACATCCCGTATTGACTCACATAGGAGAGTGATAAACCAGGACATGTGTGTTTGCCCTAGCTTGCCAAGTTAGTGAGACCTAATCTTCAGTAAATTCTTCATTGTTAATTTCGCTTTTAACTTTCGCCTTACAATTTCCTCGCTTTTTCAAACCATTCCCTTTTGAATGATAATCAGGTAAGAGTCCAAATAGGAAAAGCCCACCTTCATGCCCCAATGCAAACCATTTTATGAAGAAACCCATCCCCGTGTTCGACCCTGGGACCACTCATAACAAGAGCTTGACTCACGGCAATAGAAGAGCTAGGTATATAAATATATTGATTTAGCTCAATATCAGGTACTAGAATCATCATTATTGCTTATTTCACATTGAGGATAAATGTTTAACTAAGCTCAGTCTGGTGTGTGGGGTTTAGAATTCAAGAATTAATTAATTTTTCAAAATCCAATTGTTGTATCTCTCATCTATTTATTTGCATGCTTTATTTCTTTGTTTTTCTTTGTCTCATATGAGTGAGTTGATGCTTTATCAAGGTAGGTAGTCACTACTGGAACAAAAAACATTAAAAAGGGCAAGGGAAAGTGGATCGAATCTTTAGGTTTCTTGAATGATCTGGAATTGTGTGCTTGCTTGGTATGGGTGACTTAAATAGCCACCCCACTCTAGTAAGCCACAGTTTCATTTCAAGCGAATTGACTACACACACATCTTTGTCTCTTAGATACTCACCCACCCCGCCTGAATTCAACTCAATCTCTGAGGATTCTAAACTACAAGCAATGGGACACTGATCAGAGATTTACCAGCCTGCAATCAAAAAAGAGGAGCACCAAAGAAATAGGAAAAGGAAAGAAAGATAAAAAGAAAATATAAAGAAAATGTCAAAAGAGGTATGTGAATAAGAACATGAAGATCACTCAAATTTAATTCTGATTACATTCGAGGAGCCTTTCAAAGCCTAATGCCTCGAGCGCCAACTCGGTTGAGAGCTACTGATCTCTTTACGCTACTACAGAGAGAAGATGATCCTTCCAGCAAACTCAGGGCCTGAGTTTGCCAGTGTTCAGTATGAAGTTTGAAGGGAATTTAATGCCAGTGCCCTTAATCAACTAGTGGGGAGTCATCAATGGATCCCCGCTATAGGAACACTCATCTAAAACTTCTTGGCACTAGTTTTCTTTCATTTTTAGGTATTTTGGTATGAATAAAAATGGTACCTTATCATTTCTGTTAGCTTCCAAATAGATGAGTTGAGCTTAAGTGAGCTTCATTTTTGAAAAAAGGGTGGGGCGTTGCTATCTGCTGAAGATCATGCTATAACTCTCACCAGCAGATTCCCTTGCAGGAGGTCATTGCCAAGGGGACTTGGGGGTTGTGCTTTGCTCACCTTGCTTTGTGCCATGTTCATAAAGTTTAGTTTTAAAGAATTCCCCCTAATTTTCTTACAGAAATATAATCTTGCTAAATTATTCATAGTCATTCAGAAATCCTCATATTTATCATATAAATCTCTCTCTCATTCTTGGTTCATGTCATTGTTTTCTACAGTTTTGTTTGAAGGTCAATGAAGTCTACTCATACAGCGTCAAGGAATTTACAAGTTTGGATGATGGCGAAAGGTGTCCCTATAATGCATTTTATCCTAGTTTTTTAGTATTTGAATAAATTTCTAATGTTCAATTGCTAGCTACTTTATGTGTCCTTGACTAAAATGGAAGGGGGAAGAAAATAAAACTACCGACCACATAGGCAGTGCCACATTGGTTTGTCTAATAGTAGGGCAGGTTGGCCACATATTCATAACCCAAATTGTTTTATATATGAGGCCCCATTATTAACTTCAAATATAAATTTAAAGCATAAAAATATGCTTAAAAATAAACCTAAAATTTTGTTTTGTATAAAATCAAATAATATTTTAAAAATTATTTCAAAAGTAGTTTTAAACAAAAAAAATATTCAATCCCCTAATAATGATAATTTTATATAAAGGTTGTTATGATAAAAAATTGTTTTTCATACTATTTTTTAAATGTCTTAAACACATTCTTATAAGCCCACTTTTATTACGTTTTTTGAAAATTATTGTAAAAATAATTTTCATTAACATTAAATACGTTATATAATATTTTACAAATACATTTATATTTAATGTTTTGTTTTTTAATAATTACATGTTTTGTTAATATATTTTAAAGTAGTTAATTTTCTAGTTATAAAAGCATGTTTCTTTTATTGTTAAATATAAAAAATAATATTTAAATAATGATTTGTCATAGTGATTTAATTATTTTAATAAAATAAATCATACTCATATGAAATTAATTAAAAATAAGATAATGTCAAAAATTAATATATTTATTATATAGTTTTTAACAATATAAAACAAATTATAAATATTTTAAACAAAATTCTTTTACATAAATATTTTAAAAATTGAAATTTTATTTTTTAATGTTTTCTATTTTTTGGCACAGAATAGGTGAGCCCCTAGGTCATTAGTTGATAAACATTGGCGAATTCTAGCTCTATTCACATCTCAAATTTGGAGATGTGAATGTCTTCTCTTTCTATTTTTAATATTAGACTATTATTTCTTTTATTATTTATTTTTCTGTGGTAAATAATTATTTTAATAATATTTTATGACATATTTTATTTTTAAAGATATATATATTTGCATTATCTATTATTTTATTAATTTTTGAATTATTTTCCATATGCAATATAGAAAAATGATTTTAATATACTCATTTTGAATTAATATTGCATTCAAAAAGATTATTTTTAAATTTCTATATTATTTCTTCAAAATAGAAACTAAATTTAAATAATTTAAATTTTATTTAAATTATTTTTAAATAATAAATATAATATATTTTATTTTATATTGTAATAAAAAAAAGCACATTAAGATTTTAATTAGCTAAATTTAATAATTAACATTCAGATTTTAAATACTTAACTTTTATCACTTATATTAGTTTTATATTGTATTTTATCATTTTGTTTAATGTAATTTTATTATGTAGCTTTTATTAATGTTGTTTTATTTTTCTAATGTAATATATGTTATATAATATTATATTTAGCCAGTTTAAAATGCATTTTTAAGGTTATGTTTATCAGTTTATATTATGACGAAGTACTTAGATGTAAAATAAATATTTTTATTTATTTAAATTTATCATTTAATATAATTTTATATTTATATTTAATATAAAAATAAATGTATTTCATATATCATATTATCAAAATATTTTAATTTAGAAAAATAAAAATTTGAAGAATGTATAGTGATTTAAAGTTAAAAATGGAGATTTGTGTTTGGAGTGCTCCAAAAAACCACAAAGGCTCTTGGATCACAGGTTTCTCTGTTAAGCTGGGATTGTGCACGACATAGGGGATTGAGCTTTGGGCTTTAATCTACGGCCTTCGCTTGGCTTTGGAAAGAGTGCAGAGACTTTACTGTGGATGGACTCCTCTTGAAGCCATCAAGAGGGTTACAGAGTCTGGCCAATGCTTTGCACAGCAGCAGCACCTCCTCCAAAGAATTTTAATGTTCTGACCCAGGCAAGAGTGGACTATTTGAAGCTTATGCATGTCTTCAGAACAGAAATGAGTAGCAGATCTCTAAAAACTCTATGGCGCCGAGCAGTAGAGAATTCAAAGACCAGACTTACAACGAGGGTTGGGAGGTGTCCTTCATCAAGAAAAGTGAGAGGGCCTTGTAAGAAGGGGTGAGGTGTAATACATCTAAGTGTTCCTGGGGCAACACCCCTCCTCAAGATAAAAAAAAAGTAATAAAATTTTTCAACAAATTGGAATATTTTTATTTTTATTAATTTGACATTATATTGTTATAGTACTCTACTCTTGGATTTAAATTTGGTTCTTATAAGCCCATGCAGCACATCACTTGAGTCAAGCCCTAAAGGTTTAAAATTAAAAATATTATAAGAACACCCTTATCACGAAATTATATTAATAAAATGAAAAATAAGAAAAACTATAGGTATGGCCCATGAGAGGGGAAAAAAGAATTGAAGGAAATTCCTTTCTTGGTTGAGTTCCTATAGAGGGTTGGAAGTTGTTTATAAGCTTCCTTAAGTAACCCTGCATATTCAGTACAATAAATAAGAGCGGAATGATGTAACGATTGTATCATAGCACTAAATACATAATAAGCTTATAGAACCTAATTCACCTATAATTAGTATGACATATTACTTTTTACATTAAATTAATGAAAGTATACACTCTCCCTTAATAAAGCGAAATCGCTCTTAATAGGTTAATCAATGAGATTCGTTTATTTGACACTTCAAAGAAATTCATCCTTAATATGACTTTAACATTACACTAATGTAACACAATTATTACACTAATGTAACACAATTATATCCTTAATGTAATGCAGTTATTACACTAATGTAACACATTAAAAATGAGTGTTATATTAGTGTAATAACTTTGTTATATTAAGGATGAATTTCTCTTTTCTATTAATAAATGTTAAGATTTGTTGAAATTGACTCATTAAAAACAGTTTCGTCTTAATAGGAAGAGAGTGCATATTTTCATTAATTTGGTATAAAAAGTACATTTCACACTAATATGGGTAAGTTGAGTTTTATTTTTATTATATTTGATCCTAAGATGGGTTTAATTAGATTCCCATAATAAAAAGACACATTTATAAGCCCATGAATATGAGTTATTCTCCACAGTTCTCAAGATGCAAATTATAACATTAAGAGACTTTTTCTTTGATTCTTTTTCAATTTGAAAATCTTCGTACCTTATGGCATTTAAGATAAAAACATTAATTCTAAACCTTGATTCTCATTGATACCAAGACTCATCAACGAGTTGATTTATAAATAGAGACATTATAAACCGCTGAATATGGTTATTCATCACAATTCTCAAGATGCAGTATAACATTAAGGGCTTTTCTTTGATTCTTTTAGTTTGAAAATGCTGTGCCTTATGGCATTTAGATAAAAACGTAATTTCTGACCTTGATTCTCATGAGTACCGGGCTCATCAAACATGATTTCCATTTTTTAGGACTAGATTCTTCAGCCAAAACCTCAAACGATACTTGTTTTGTTTCCTTCTATTTTTCCTTTTCGGGAATCAAACATACCCTATAATTTCTAAATCAATTTATAATGCATTGGTATTTAAAGAGTGTATTTATTAAATGAACTCCTATCATGGTACTTCACAAGCTAAAAAGCACATTTAGTTGATCCATGTGTAGTTGTTACATCGCCTATACGTTTTTTTGGTTAGGTCGTGAAGTGTCTTGAGCGGGTCTATGCACACACGAAATGTACCTTTAAGCCATACCATATCCAAAATAATCACCATTCGACGGGATGGGACACAGTGGTATCAACTCTACAAAAAACACAATTGTATTCTTGGGCTCGATCTCGAAAACTGCGGTTAAGGATTAGGAGAGACCCGACTATCTCACCAACATGTTATGACGATATCTATATCAAGTGTATGTTATAAGAAATAATAACATTATTTTTACTTAAAAAGTAATAATTTTAGTAATTGAAAGTATTTATTTATGGTCTATTGTGTCTTTTATAATAAGTACCTTCATTCCAAATTACACAAACTCACGAGGTCACACGTAATAAAGTGGCTTTCTTATTAAAAACCAAGTATCGATCCCATGGGGAAGGGGTTTTGAAAGGGGGACTGAGTACCCTGGTTACTCGATCATTTCACTATTTGAGCAAATGATTGATTTGGAGAAATATTTTTAAAACAAATTAAAAATAAAGCAAGGTAAAAACAAGGGAAAGATTTGGCTGGCCCAACACACTGAGATAAAACAAAGTGAAGAATAGGCTAAAGTGGGAAAGATACTAGGGTTGATTGTCTCAATTGATATGTATTTGATTTATATGTGAATTAGGCCACGAGTTAGTAGACTTTTGCACTCATGTCGATTCAAGAACAAGGTATAGGTTTACATTCTTGTGTCTCCCCTCAATTTCACACACACGACTTCCTATTCACTACTAGTCCCTTCCTGCAGGGTTCTTGGAATGTTTTACGTTTCAAGGAAGGTTTTTCTACAGGTCTTCGGTGAGTCCTTACAATAAGACTACCTATACTATGCTCGAACCAATCACTAGTAGGTCCTTACGGTCCTCACACAATGCTAAATTGGTGTCTCACCCTAATGAAATCCATTTAGTACTAGACATTTCTAGTTCCCTCAAGCTCTTTAATTAAGTTAAGTTGATTTCTGATTAAGCACATTTCCGTAAACAGCGAGGGATGATCTCCAACTATCACTATGGAATTCCTAAGTGAATCTCTTGATAGTCGGGTATCATGCACATTTTCCAATACAAATTAATTGCAAGAAACCGTAATAATCCAAATTCTACACCAACCAACATCAACATTGGAACATATTCACAAACCAATTTAAAAATAATATATAAATCAACCATCAATCTTAACAATCAACTCTAGAGAATAGTTTGCTACTCGTTACAACACTCAAATCTACCAAGTCATGTATATTTCAAATGAAATTAAAGAAGAGATGGGAAGAGGATTCAAAGTTAGAGATACAAAAACAAAGATATGATAAGAAACTCATAAAAACTTCTATCGATTGCAAAGAGATCCTCTAGCTGATTGATCCATCAAATTTGTCTTCAAATCTAAGCAAAAACAACCAAAATTGAAACCCTAGATTTTTCTAAGACTAAGAGGTGAGAAAATTTAGAATAGGATGTTCTTTGCCTCTAAATTCAAACCTTAATGATTATTACAAGTGTAGAATATATAGTCCTCAAAAAATGGACTAGAAATGGGCTAAAATGGAAAGAAACTGGACAACCTGTTGTCGCCATGTTGCGACATCATGTTGGGACATGGCCGAACATGTGTTTGGCAGTGTCCTTGACAAGGCTGTCATGTTGCGACATGGCTGAACATACAAAACTCAGTGGTTCCACGAGTTTGCTCTGTGACATGGCGGAAAGTTATGCTTAAGCGGCTGTAGAATTTTGCTCATTTTTGCGACATGGCGAGAATGTCATGCCCATGTAATTCGCAAGGCTCGATGTCATGACATGGATGGCTATGTCGCGACAATAGACCTATAAAGCTAATTGACTCCATGTCTCTTTCAAAGTTGTTCCTTTTGCTAGCATTTCGTTATTTCTGCATATAAGGCGAGAGGGGGCTTATTGTAAATTGAATGAATATGGTGTGAATTTAGCATCAAAAAGATCAATATATATGTGACATTCATCTTCATCTTGATATGATTATGTTTAACAAATTAAGCTTGGCATTTTGATTTGACCCTCGAACAAAAGCAAATCATTTTCCTTATTGAAACATAACAAAATTTACAATTTAGGAGCTTTATCACGAAGGCCCGATGAGTGATAGTTTGCCTCAAGGATCTCACTTTCAAATAACACAAAGGAAGCTTTGAGATAGTGTCTTACCATATAATAGATTAACCAAGAGTTAATCATAACTAAACCAAAGTTCTTTGAGTGTGTGTGAGAGTCCACATCCTCATGTGGTCCAAATTCTGCAGTTGGGTGGAATTAGATGAACTAGGGTGAGATGGAGATTTCTCACTCACATGGTGATAACATGACTCATGAGTGTGTAAGACTCCATAGGCTTGCTAGTCATACCATTCTCCACTAATGTAGGCAATTCACAACTCTTGGATCAAATAGGTCTTTAATAGCTTGTAATGTATGGCTTAGGTAAAGGGTGGTTAAGTAGGTCATTTTTAGGCTTGTGTTTACCCAACACATACATATTTCCTTTTCTTTCAATGCTTCCCTTCCATCCTTTAACATCTCAAGTTTTTACATAATCGAGCTCATCTTAGCCTTCAACAAACTTGGTTCTTTTCATATTTTTCATCTCATAATCTCCAAACTTGTTTGATTCTCACATTTCTTTCAAGATCACCGAGAGGTTTTATTCTTTTACTTTTCTAACCACAAGGTACGGAGTAGTGCAATGTTCAACCTCTTTAAGATTTCTACCTACCCTTAATGGGCTTTAAACTGAAGCTCCAAACCGAAAGTCTTGGGGGTGGGTGTTGAGAGGCACCCCTTCAGACTACTCGCCTCCAGGAGTAGGAAGACTACGAGGTCAAACTTACTCCACCTTGATTTATTCTTTCTTTTTGCATATTTTCTTAACTTTTTCACACCAAACCTCTTTTGATTCATCTTACTAGCACAACCATTTCAACCAAACTCCCAAATCACTTTACATGTCTTCATAAGATATTGCATTGACAACAACATGACGAGGGTAAACAAGGGCTCTTTGACTGATGAATACTTATCAAAAGGTTTTAAGGTGCTCATTCTTTGTTTTCTAGAAGGAAAATAGCTATATAGCTCAATTTGGGTGACTATGGATCAATGCACATAAGGGATAGCTAAAAAGACTCAACCAATCCAAGGATGGCCTAAATCATTTCCTAATTGTTGTGTTGCCTAGGATTTCATCTCAAATGATACTTAGAAAGGCTCTAGAGTCTTAGGAGATTAAAATAGATGATGATCGCCTAATTCTTCTCTAAACCAAGCATTGTTGACCACACAAGGTAGTGTGACTTATGCTCTAAGTAGTAAGAACTTTTGGCTAAGTCTATAACTCAATGATCAAACCATTATTCTTTAAAGCATAACTATCTCTAGGTTTCTTCATATCACAGAGAAGTTCAATCATTATTCATCATAGGCATCCACTGTTATCCCACAATAAACTCAACAAAAAAAAAAAAAAATTTTTTTTTCAAAGATTTTTGAGATTTTTCAAAAAGTTTCAAATTTTTATGGATTTTAAAACATGCCCCAAAGATCACACTTGAGAAAATTATATGGTAGCTCAATACTTCCTAAACATTCTAGCACAAATGATGATAAAAAATGATAGCTCAAGTAATATATCAACAAAAGATAACATACCATAAACATAAACATATGACAAAGCATGAACTAAGGGATGCATCAAGTTAGACGAAACAAAACAAAACAAAAAAGTCACCTGAAACAAACAAACCAACTAACAAAACACCCAGCTAGATAAAAACAAAACTAAATAAATAAACCAAACCAAGTTCCCACTTCCTGAGAATGAGATATGAGGAGAAAGGAGATAATCCCAAAGTAGTAAATATCTAAAGAGAATGAGAGAGAGAGAGAGAGAGAGAGAGAGAGAGAGAGAGAGAGAGAGAGAGAGAGAGAGAATAAAGTGATAATATCATGTCCAAAATGAGCAAACTACGCCTCCAAACTGAAAACTAACACTGTCCTCAGTGAAAATGAAATAGGGGAACAAAAAACTCCCCTTTATGCTATAAGCATGTCCTCATTCGAAGTTAACTCCTTTTGGTGGGATACCGGTGAAAGTAGCTGGTAGAGTCAAGTGGTGGAGGGATACTGTGGGCCAATTGGTGGCTTCTGCTGGCTATGGTAGAAGTCCATGAGCTAAGTCACTTACTAGGTGTGTTGTTGCTGTCGCTAAATCTGGAGCTCCTGCCTTTTTGCTATGGTGTCAAGACGTTGCAAGATCTTGCCATTATCCACATGGAGCTGGTAATTGCTTTTCCTATAGTATGTGTATTCCACCCACTGTATCTTGGCTAACTCCGTAATCCTCTGAGACATATTTTCTAAGGTCCTCTAACTATGCCTTCCTTCTAACTTTTTCATCTTCACTCTCGGAGTCCTCGAACTCGGGTGCAATATGTTCTTCCCATTCTTTTTCTCCTTTAGTAGTAGGTTTAGTAGGACGATCCTTCTTTTTAAGTGGGAATGGGAGAGGAATCATGAGGGGGGCATTTTTCTTAATCCTTCGAAATCTCCACCCTGGCTCTTAGATAGAGCTCAGTGATAAGGGATGGATAAGTGATTGCCTTCCTATAGGGCTGACTCGAATGGAGTTCTTGACCAACTCCGTAGTAGTTCACTTACTATAGCACCAAAAGAGTGAGTGTGGCCTTGTCCTTTTGCACTATAGAGACATGTTTTGTCGATATCAACTTGGATGAAACAAAGTAAAACCAAGACTTTGCAGTCTCGGTGAGTCTAGTTCTCATAAATGATTGGACTTGGTTCGAAGTACTCCTCTTCCATTTAGACTTTCCCTTGGTTAGCTTTTTCAAAATCATGTCATAATCCAGTACCCGATGGAGTGCTTGGTACTCTTTACTATCCTCATCCTCTAGCTCGAAATAGGCGTTGATAGTCACATTATCAAATGACATCCGTACTCCTCTAACAAAAACATTTGAGCTAATCCTATCTCTTAGATTGGTGTGGAACTCGCGCACTATCGAAGCTACTCTAAGATCAGGATGCACACATAGGTTCTTCTAATTTCTTAAGTTAGTGGAAGCGTGAAAGTTGGGTTGTTCACCGGAAACCCATTTTATTGCACAAAAGGTCGAACACTGAGTAAATCATATTTTTCCTTTGCCACTCAAGATATGAACTTGCTTGGGTTCAAAAGCGGACGAGTAGGAGGTGTGGCAGCCTTTGAATTGGTCTTCCTTTTCTTTGGAGCCATCATAAGTCAGTAGGGAATTTAATCGAACACGTGGAGGGTGTGACCTCATTTACTTTTCAAACACTGATTTTATCCTTCCAAATATTTTCAACACCACACAAATCGAACAACCTAAGCAACCCAACCCCACAAAATGGAAGAAGTGAGCACAAATGTGCTCTTCAACCTTATATACTAGCCTTTCTTCAAAGAAAGTCTTCACAAATGGAGGTTAGGGCTAGGATATGGAGAAGGGGAATGGAATGAGGGTTGGTTATGGTGGAGATGTAAGGATGTGTAGAAACTAGGGTTAGGGTTTATGGAAGTGGAGAGGAAGATCGAGAGAGAGAGAGAGAGAGAAGAGAGAGAGAGAGAGAGAGAGAGAGAGAGAGAGAGAGAGAGAGAGAGAGAGAGAGAGAGAGAGGAAGAGGGATTTGAAGAGTTGTAAAAGTAATCGAGGGAGGAAAAGGGTTTTATTTTAAAAATCGGACTCATGTAGCGACATGGGTAAGAATGCAAATACGGGACATATGGTTCTCCGCGCGACATGATGTTTGCAACATGATAAACATGGCTAAACAATGATTTTAAAATGGGTTCATTGAAGAAGTGCCAAAAACACTCATTACAAACCCGGGATTTGAGATTAGGGATCGATTTCATATATATATGACCGTGTTTTGATTACTTTTCTAATATTTAGTTTTATTTGGTTTTTGTAGGAGAAATGCTGGAAAATGTTGAAAATGGAGCCTTGCAGGAGGTGGCCTAGAGAAGAGTGGTGAAAAAAATCAACCCAATGTCGCAAAGCCCCAACGTCGCGACGTGGGGCATCGTGACGTGGGGCGTCATGACGTTCCCATGTTGCGATGTTACGGGAAATTCTCAACAAACCTTATCTCTTGGAGAGGCTATAAAAGGAACTGGAGAATCGATGTTGGGAGTTGAAATTCATTTGAGCAGGGTTTGAGAATTAGACTTGGAACAAAGGAAAGAAGACTTAAAGGCAGGCCTTTCGGAGAGAGAGAGACTTGGGAACTCGGAGATCGTCATTCCCTCGATCATTGGGAGTTTCTCTATTCCTATTCTTATGTCTTGCTTTTCATTTGTATTGGAAAAGAACATAATGAGGTTCCTAATTTCGTGGTTTTAGGGTGTTGGTAAATTTGGACATAGATACTATGTTAAAGTTTTAGCCTTTTTATAATTCCATTATCTTCTATATACTTGTTTTACCATTAACTCATGCTTGGATGAAATCATATTAATTTCTGATCAATCTTAATATGTGAGTGGTTCTTTGTAAGATATGAGAAATGAATGAAGAATTAGACATAGTTGGGTTAACCTAATAAACTTGGAAATATAGGATTATCAATGATTAGGAGGCTTAGGAGTTCTTTGCACTCTATGCACCTTCAATGCTTGGGGTTGAGCCAAGGAGCAAGAAACCTAGTGATAAAGGGAGACTAAATGACCTTGAGAAAGGCTTTAATTACATTAGATAAGAGCCGCCTTGGAAAACACTGTATTAGATAATGGAATGGAATCACAACATTACATAGTAGGATTGTCCAACAACACCAACACCCTAACCTTTTTGCATCTTTGATCACTTTTACATCTGAAACGAACAATTACTTTAGTAATACTAATTAAGCTTTTAGTTCAGCTTAAAATATCAGATTGCTAGTTTGAATATTAAAGGAGTATTGTAATTTCAATACTTAGCATACTACAATTAAGGTTTTCCTTGTGGATCGATATCCGTACTTAGGTACACTTTATTTCTTGACAAGCGTATACTTGCGCAGAATAGGCACTTTGCACTTCTATTTGCATGTCCACAAAAGCCTGATCTTATGCCTATCCTCGTAATACTTAAGCATGGTGAAAATTTTCAAAAACAAGGTTTGGGTTTTAAGCTCCATGTCGCGACATGGATGTCTTTGTTGCAACATGAGATTCAGACTATGAGAAAACATGACTTCATTTTTTATGCCATAGCGTGACATGAGTGAAAATTTTCTTAAAATTCATGGTTTCTCTCTACATTTGAAACTCAAACCCTTTGGTCATGTCACTTTCAATCCCAAAATTGGACACCTTCTTGACTCATATCAATCAACATCTTAATTCTCAAAACTCTTCAAATTTCTCATTTCTTTTCGAATCCTCCTCAATATCATTCATGTAATCCGCCGAATCAATTTTCTCTATAAGTGATCTCCTCTTGTTTCACTATGAAACCTGAAATCAAAACACACTAAAACAAAACATAAACATATATAGGACCCCAAAATAAAATATAAACAAAAAGAAATGTAATGAAGAAAATAAATGAAAAGAAATAGAAATGGGATCTTCAGAAAGCTTGGGTTGACTCCTAAGAAGCACTAAGTTTAGTGTTGCTAGCTCGACCAAGCCGTATCTCAATGGTGGTTCCACAATGAACAACAATTTTACTCTATAAGCTGGATGCTTTCTTCAAAAACCAGTCTCTCTCCAAGATAATGCTTGAGATGTTGACCATTCCCTTTAGATTCTTAACCATCGTCGCTCTCAAACCATTAGCACCAAAAGGGCTCACTAAAATCACTGAGTATGGCCCCGACCATTTAGACTTCAAATAAATAGCTTCAATTGAGGATTTGGAAAGGACTTTATCACCCCTATTTTTAATGCCTTCTTCACAATATTCTTGTCTGCCACTTCTTGTCCTTATAAATCAGTAATTCTCATAAGCTTAATTCTGAATCTCCTAAAGCTCATTCAATTGAAGAAGTTGCTTTTATCCCACATCGTTCAAGTCAAAGTTCAACTTCTTAATTGCCCAAAATGCTAATGTTCAAGCTCAACCTTGCCAAAAATCAATCGATATGGAGACATTCCAATTGGTGTCTTGTATGAGGTTTGGTAAGCCCATAATGCATCCTCCAATCGCAATGACTAATCTCTTCTATTTGTATTCATTGTCTTTTCTAAAATTCTCTTTAGTTCCTTGTTGGTGATCTCCACTTGGCCATTTGATTGCGGATGATATGCCAATGCTTTTCTATGCTTTACCTCATATTTAGCCATGAGATTTTCAAACACCTTAATGCAAAAATGGGTTCCTTCATCACTTACTATTGCTCTTAGTGTACCAAAACATGCTAAGAATGTTTTTGTGCACTAAAACTTTACTATTTTAGAATGTTTTTGTGACAAACTTCTCCATTATTTTAGAATGTTTTTGTTCACAAACTTCACCACTATTTTTGCATAATTTCTTGGTGTTGCAATGGCTTCCACCCACTTAGAAACATAATTGAATGTGATAAGGATGTAGAGATTTCCTTTTTGATAGAGGGAACAGGCCCATGAAATCAATGCCCCAGGCAGAAGGACTTGACTTCGGTATACTATTCAAAGGCATCACCGTCCCTTTTCGAGTGTTCCACATCCTTTGGCACAGTCACATTGCTTAATATATTCATGATAGTCTTAAAATATAGTTATTAATGAAGGCAGAATCTAGAACCTTCTAAGATGTTCTCAATGGTCGATATGGCCTCCATATGATGAAAGTGACAATGAGCAGGATTGCATCGCCTCTTCCTTCGAGACACATCTCCTAATCATTTGATCCACACATCTTCGAAATAGGAGAGGATCATCCCATTGATAACACTTCATATGATGGAGAAACTTCTTTCTTTGTTAGGACATTAGATCGAATGGTAGCACTTTACAAGCCAAAAAGTTTACAATGTTCGCGTACCATGGCACATAAGTATCAAATCCAAACAATTGTTCATCAGGGAAAGACTCATCAATATCCTTAGGATCTTCAACCCCTTTTTTTAAGCTTCTAATACGGACAAATAGTTATGACTTACATTCTCAATGCCCTTTTTATCTTTGATTTCAACATTAAACTCCTTGCCTTAAGGTACCCATACTTGATCAATCTAGGCTTAACATCCTCTGCTTCGGCATCGAATATCGATAGTATCATGGTGCATGCAAATGACTACCTTGGATCAAGGATACCAGGGTCTAAATTTATCACGCTAGACCAGACCACTTTGCAACATATCATTTTCTGTTGTTGTGTAATTCTCTCGAGCGTCATTTAATGTTCTATTAGCATAGTAGATAGCACAGAAAATCTTGTCATGGCGTTGCCTTAGCACGACCTCAATGGCGTAATCACTCGCATCACATATGATCTCAAAAGGTAGATTCCAATCAGGTGCTGACATAATGAGAGTAAAAGTTAAGCCTCTTCTTGATCTCATTGAAAGCCTCAATACATGCATTGTCAAAAGCAAACACAACATGCAACAATAACTATTGTATTTCGACCTTTTCAGTTATAAGATGACCTCTTATGGCTCCAATATTTGTATGTATAGATAGAATACTTCCAAATATTTCCAAAGAGTCCTTCTTCACTTACTTTGGACTTCACATGATCAAGTTATGGCTTTTGGAAGTTGAAGGAATGAGGAAGAGTACTCAAAATCTGACCAGCTAGCACATTTTGTGGGTTCAGTATTTACTATTAACTATAAAGTATTCTCTCTAGCCATATTCATATTATATACTCTCTAAGTTTCAATGAGACCAAGTTTACTTTTTCATCCCGGGTTAGATGACAAAGTTATGTTATGGGGAAGTTGGGAAGAAAACAGGGGAGAGTGGTGACATCGCGACGTTGCTGAGAGCCTCTCCAGCAGCTCCAACGACGTCATGACGTCTCCAAGCGACATTGCAACATTCGGGGTCGATCTTGGGTTTATTTTGGCCCACTTTTGAGCCCAAAATTGCTAGTTTTAAAGCCTCAAACCCTAGAAACAAAAGAAAGGATGATTTTGGGTGTTCCTAGGGTGTTTCCACCCTAGGAATCAAGTCTTTTGAAGAAGAAGAACATTTGAAGAGATGAAGGGCTTCATCTCCACATTAGTTTTATTTCTTCTCCTCATCTCATGTTTCTTTGTACATCTATGGTTGTATTTTTCCTCTTCATGAACTAATTTCATTTTCTAGGGTTTTAGATTTAGTTTGGTTATGATTTATGTATTTGAACATTGATTTACTTTCTATTTTTATAATGAAATCCGCATTCCTATTAAATGCCCTATTCTATTCTTCATATTTGTTGATGATTGTACACCATTGACATATTTGTGGTTCAATTTGAGATCTGAGAAGTGAGAGTTGAATTAGACATGTTTAGGGCATCACATTTCACCATTGACAAGAAATTCTCATGGGTTTTGTGTGGTAATTGAGGTTTCTCGGGTTTATTGCACTCTTAGGGCTTTAAGGTTGAGTAGAGATGCAAAATACCTAAGTTCTATGGGTAGAATGTGAGTTATCGAGAGAGATTCACATATGCAATAGTGAGACTTATGATTAATAGGTGATTAAGGCGTCGTTTGGGGTAAATTAGATCCCTTGATGCAAGGATTAGCAAATGAGTCTAAACCCTAGGTTTTCCATCTCTCATTTCACCCCATTCACACGTTAGTTTAGGATTTCAGTTCTTTAGTTGTTTTCTTTGTCATTTTCACCTTAATTCCACCATCTAGATAAAGTTAGGATTACCCAATTTCAGTACTTAGTAACCTAATCTCCGTGGGAACGATACTTTACTTACTTCTATATTTCTTGATGCGACACGTGAAATTGTGCACATAGATGCTTATCACATTTTATATTTCATGCATGCTACGCAGTTATCAGTTATACCACCCTTCTTCGTAACTACTGAGATTGACTCACCTAAGAGTCGCTTGAAATAGCATAAATAAACCCAAATACGCAAATATTCGAGGGATTTCTTCTTCACAACTCCTTCATAATGTGATCCAATCGCCTAATGCTCACCTGAAGGAGTGTATTCCTCCTCCATTAGGATCTTATGCATACAAAGTGAAGGACTAATGCCCTTAATATCTTCAATGGACCATGCAAAAGTGCCCATGTTCTTTTGAAGTATCTCAAGCAATTTGGTCTCCATATTCTCATTCAAAGTTGAAGAGATGATCACTGCGTGCCATTTTCACCCAAGAAAGCATATCGTAGATTCTCGGGCAACTCTTTAAGTACCAACCCATCCGGTGTCTTTTTTCCTTCTTCAATCACAATTGTACCTTCATTATCTTCTACTGCAAGAATAGTCTTTGACATTTCTTGAATTGTAGATGGATGCTCAAACTTTAAATCAGTCATAGATAGTGACTTGGTCAAACATTTCTCCCAGGGATGTCATTTAACCATGTCATGCAATACATCACCAATGGAGGGAATCAAACTATCAATTCCCATGCAAGTTCTTTTGTCATCATCGACAATCTCCGGTCTCGTAAGATCAACTTTACTTAACCAATGACTTTAATGTCAACTCTCCGTTTTCCACATCAATTAACGCTTGGCCTAGTGGCAAGAAATGGCCTTCCTAAATTAATTAGAACTTCTTTTTTCTTCTTCCATTTCTAATACAACAAAGTCTATTGGAAAGATAAACTTATCAACTTTCACATGCACGTCTTCAAGAATACCTTGAGGATAAGTCAATGAACGGTTGGCCATCTAAAGAGACAATGTAGTAGAGGTTAGCTCATCCAAATTTAACTTCTTTACCACAAATAACGGCATAAGATTAATGCCCCAAGTCACACAAAGCCTTCTTAAAAGTATGTTCGCCAATCGCATAAGGAATGGTGAAGTTGCTTGGATGATCACTTAGCTTTTCTGGAAGTTTCTTTGAATTATCACACTATAGTTCTCTGATAGAGTGATTGCCATAAGCATCAACCTTCTTCTAGTTACTCATAATCTCTTTCATGAACTTCATATAGTTGGGCATTTGGGCTAATGCGTCTCAAAAGGTATGTTCATTTCAATCAAAACTGTAACTAGTTGCCCATCCAACTTAGCTTTTCTAAATCTTTGTGGAAACGGAAAAGGTGGGACAATTAGGGAGGGTTTTTTGGGAATTAGAACTTTTCCCGATGTGGACTTGTTTTCTTCTTTCTTTTCATTATTCTTGCTCTATTTGCCTCAGTTTCGGATTCCACTTTCCTCATTTTCAACCTTAACATTGGCCAATGTCATCATTTACAATCTTCTCATTTTTAGCCTTTTGTAGAATTTCAAGTTCTTTCCCATCTTCAAGCTCTTTCCACTCCATAGAGTGATGGCTATGCAATCTCTGATTCTTCCTCCGTATCACTCCCTGAAAAGATCCGAAGAGCTTCTTTCAGAGCGTGGCTAAATTTCTCAGCTCTACTTTAGTCTCCAAGTTCTTCAAAGATTTGACTCCATGTTTGCCGGGGTTAATTTCCAAATTAGCAATTTGATTATCATTGTTCTTCTTCATGTCATTGAGAAAATGCAAAACGCTTTCTTCAAGCCGCTTCAACTAAAGCTCTAGTTGAATAGTTCAACCCATTGTACAAAGTCTGTACTTATGACCAATGTTGTGGGCATTTCCTTAGCAATTCTATGAATTAATCCCAAGCATCGTATAACGTCTTTGATCACCTTGTCTAAACTGTGTAATCTTTGCTATGAGTTGCAAAGTAAGTTTGGGTGGAAATAATTTCATCAAAAAGACTTAAACCATCCTGTCTTGGCCATAGAATTGCTCTGTAGCGACATAATTTATCCTTATCTTGGCCAACTCTGTTACGACATAAAATACCTTTACCGCGACAAAATCTTCCTGGGGCCTTTGCCAACTATGTCACACATAGAATTGCTCCTGCTAAAATACAAAAACTCTCCATTTGGCCACACTATGTCGTGACATAAAATATTCTATCATGACATAAAGCCTCTCCACCTTCCTAACTCTGTCGCGACCTAAAAACATTTTGTCGTGACAGAAAACTCCTGGCCTGGCCAAGCTATGTCACAACACAAAACCCTTCTATCACGACAAGAAGTCTCATTTCGCCGACTGGTCATGGACATACAACACCCGCCGCGACACCACTCTATGAAATCTTGTCGCTAACATAAAATATTTTTGTCGCGATGATAAAATTTCTCGTCTACAAACTCGTCACGACATAAATCGCTTGTCAGAATACGCGTCCTCGGTTCATTATACCTTGTCGCGGACACAAAATAATTTTGTCGCGACATGAAACCCTTTGTCTTGGCCAAAGTTTGTCATGACCTAAAAATATATTGTCAAGACAAGAAACCTTATGGCCTTTGCCAGAACTCTATCGCGACATAAAAATATCTTATCATGGACATACGACATAAACACCCCGTCATGACAGCACAACCTCGGGGTCTCGACCAAACTCGATCGTGATGCTAAATTACTGGCTTCGCGATGAAATTCCTCGCCCAAGGCCAAACTCTATCAAGGACACCTAACCTCTTGTCTGGGCCGTCCTGGCCGTGACAAGAAAACCCTATCGCGGACATCACATGACGCAGACTTAGAACCCCGTCATAACGAAGAGCCATGTTGTGGACTCTGGTCACTGCTTAAAATTTGAGAATCATGTCGTGATACATAGAACCAAAGAAAGAACTTTGTCGCGACCACAAATTCCTAAGCCACTACCTAAACCGCAGAGAGCCTGCTCTGGCATTTCCTCGCAGACTTTGTCGCGACCAGGAATCCCCTGTCGCAACCCAAACATGCAATAGCCTATTTTTTTAGCATTTCCTACACCTCCAACTCTTTCCCAATGCATTTAATTCAATACTACTACCTTTATACATATTATACAGGCAGTATAAAATATGGGAAAACTTTCCAACATAGTATTGAACAAGTCAAAATAAGTTTTTATTACAAAACTTCTCATTTACATATACAAAACTGGATGAACTGTCCAAAATTTTTACGAATTACATAACAAGCCACCTCGCCTTCTTCCCAACTACACACCTCAAATGTGTCCACCTCCCGGTGTACCAAAGACCGAAAATGTTTTCCCACTACGAGGTGAGTAATGCCCTTAGTAGGAGGAATTCCTCCTACAAGGGCTACTTCCTCACCTAAGTGCACACAAAGAATGGCAAACACACACACATTCAAGTAAAAATATGCACATTCCTACTCAAATGTCTACATGCCATGGATGAGAATGTGACTCACCCTATACCATGTCCTGAGTCCTCACCGACTCCCTCACACATTCAAATGCCAAGTGTGAAAACCTGTCATTGGTGTTTTACCCAATGACCATTTTTTTCCAAAACAAAAGCTTTTTTTTTTTAAAACTCATAACCCATTAGACAAACCTCCAATGTTCATTTGATTTGATCAAATCCCGTGTGTTTATGCATTTGTGGGCCACAAATTTTCGGGTTTACACCGTAGACACCACGCGCGTTTCCAACATTTTTACGGTCTTTCATTGCCGGTGATCATGTCTAACCGCGAATGAATTGGGTCTTTCACCCTGGGGGGGTATCTACCCCAACTTTCTCCGCCCAACACAAGTATTTTTCCTTTTTATGCTATGCAATTGTGAGATTCATTTTCTTGGACGTTGTCCTATTACCGAGCTCACCACTCATTCACCAAGAATGATAAATGACCACAATCCTGCACAGACCCAAAACTATGCGGTATCCCCATGCACATGAAATGTATCATTCCACAATTCATGTTACGTATTAAGCCAAGAGCTTACATGCAACATTAATAGATCACAAATTATTATATTTTCTACACATAATATACATCCATCATGTAATCCATGTTAATAAATCAAGTCAGCACATATCAACATGACTTCTCACACAATCGGCATGTTATTCACACAAGAAATAACACACAAAAGATCCTTGATTTAGGACCTCAATTCAATGAGGCATCATACAGTCTCTACACCTCTTGAACTAAATTCCGCCTTGGCCCACTTTACTATTTTCCATTGGGCTAAAATGTTTCTAAACACTAAAACATTACAATCGAAACCCAAAGGGCATCGGGCCCCGGACTAAAACCAATCCTCAACACAATCCTAGACTGCCCGAAAATAGTTCTAAACATTCCAACATTCAGTCCCAAAATTTTGGGACTGATCTGTACAACCCCTCACGGCCTTAAAAAAAAACCCATGCCATTAAATGGCCTCTCAAAGGAAATAACTCGAGTAAAGCAAGAACTCCTACTACTGAGGCGAAGAAGCCCCAGGGAAGTCCCGTGGAGTACTTCTAAACTCCAAACTGACTTCCCGGGTAATCCGAAATCAACCGTTCAAAACCTCTTGATTCTATGCTCACGCATAGCCCTCGCAGAAAGATGAGCTTTAACTTCGCCCTAATGAGATCCGAATTACACTTATCTTTCGTAGGATCGTAGAGAGAAGCGGAACCCCTTTTATTTTCTCTCTCTCTCTCTCTCCTTTTTCTTCCCCGCGTGACGAACCAGGAAAAATCCTGTTTTTCCTCCCAAAATCCTCTTTTTGACTTTTCCTCCATTTTTCTTTTATTTTCCCTCATTTTTTATTTTCTTTCTTCATTTTTCTTTTCTCTTTTCTTTCTTTCCCTTTCTCTTCATTATTCTCCATTGAATTGTTCTTTTCTCCCACTCATTTTTTTTTGTCTTATCCTAAGTGAGAGGAAGCTTCCTCTCACTTTCCTTCCTTCTCCTCACAACTTGACACATGGCTCTACACGAGCCATTCAACCCAGTGCCATGTGTCACTTGCTACACCACATGACTATCATGCCATGTGTCTATCTCCTAAGGTTCCATGTGGAATCCACATTTCACATATTAACGCGAGCATTCACCCACGCACACTGACACATGGTGCCTCGAAAAATGTGAAATTCCGACTGTCTCGGAATCCGACAAAATTCGACTAGGTAACTAGATTTTGCGAGACGAATTCAACAATGAAGTTCATTTTGTCATCCGATGTGACGCCCCAATTTTCGGGGGTTCGTTGACAACCAGTCAACCTGTAGAAGATTCGTGGATGTCGGGTAACTCGACACCACACCATTGAGTCCCTTTTTTCCGGGACCAAAGATTTAACGAAAATCTGCGTAGTCTCTTTGTACCTGAGCTCTATCCAAAATACAACCTGTGTAATTACATGACAACATGGCCCAATATTATACAACGACCTCACCGGTTCCACATACGGGTAAAAATGGCCACGTAGGGCCCATTTATCCATACTCAAACATATAAGCACATGACTATTAAAACCATAGTCCATAAGATTTTAAATTACGTCACTCTTATATAAAACATATATCAAAATTAAGCATTCTAATACATGTTTTACAAAATATAAATCAAAGCCACAATCTGGCTTTCTTCTTAATATCAACCTCTAGTGAGCGCCGTCTCCTTGAACATTCCTTGTACCTGAAAGGGAGTCCCACGACGAGGTGAGCAATGCCTAGTATAGAATAATTCCTAAAAGGCTACTCCCCACCTAAGTGCACATGCAAATGGCACACACACGACATACCACATTCCATATTAAATGCAATGATACCATGGAATATTTATTGTCATGAATGAGATGAGACTCCTCATGCCCATAACCCTCAGTCCCGACTGCCCCCCACACATGCAATTGTCAGTGTGAAAAATCGCTTCCAAAACAAAGATTTTTGCTTTAAAAAACCTTATCAGACAATCAATATATCAAAATTCTATTTGTCAACCCTCGATATAATTTATGGACAAACTCCGACAAATATTTTGTGTGGACAACCCTCCGATATAAATTTTATGGATATACTCCGACAAATATTTTATGTGGACAACCCTTCGATATAAATTTTATGGACAAACTCTGACAAATATTTTTTCGGTCAACCCTCCGATAATTTATTTATGGACATACTCCGACAAATATGTGGGAGCCCTCGAATATAAATTTTGGACATACTCCGACAAATATAATTTTGGTCAACCCTCCGATAATTTATTTACGGACATGCTCCGACAAATATTTTGTTGGTCAACCCTCCGATGATTTATTCAAAAACCATGTCATGCACTCACACCCATTTCACTCGATGTCCTTGTGCATATGTAATGCAACATGCCATTTCATGCCAATTCATGTTACATGCATGATGAGTACCCGCAGCAACATAATAAATCAGGATAGTATAATTTTTATATAATTTACATCATCATAAGACTATATAGCTACATCCATAAGCATGTATTAACATGATTTTCACACAACCAACATGTTATTCAAATTTTTCTGCGATAACACATAAATAACACACACGAGTCGAAAAATCGGTTCGGACGCCTGAAAACAGTCCCCGGAAATCTTGTCAGAAGCGTTGAAAGCGATCCAGAAAGTCGGCCAGCGTGAAAGCAGTCTTGAATTAAGGCTTGGAGTGATTCAAAAAAACGATCCACGAAAAAGAGTGATCAGGGTAAATAAACTTGATCTGAAAATATTGTCAAGCGTCTAAAAACGGTCAAGTATACTGGGCTGTCAGCAATCCAGAAATTCCTATACTCGATCCCCCAAGGAATTTTAGAATTTGAAATTCTGACTCTCCGCGGCCTCAAGAAAACTAAGCCATTAAATGACCTTTAGGCTAGAAATACCCAAGTAAGAAAGACCGGACCTCTTAGAGTTTGGCGAAAACCCCAGATTCTCGTACCTACATAAGGCCCTCATCGCGTAGATGAACTTTGCCTCTTACTCCGATGAAAATCGACGACCCGATCTCCTTATATTTTAGAGAGAAGGTAGAGTTTCTCTCTCTAAACCTCTTTTCTCCTCCCTCATACTCATTGTCTATTTTGTCCAAAAATGGATCTCTTCCTCCTTTTTGTTTGACTTTCATTAATTCTTTTTATTTTAATTTTTTTTATTTTCCCTTTTCCTCTCCATTTGACACATGGCTCTACATGAGCCATTCAACTAAGTGCCATGTTTCACTTGCTACTCCACATGGCTATCATACCATGTATCCATCTCTTATGGTGCCATGTGGCGCCACTCAATGTGTCACCCAACAAGCGATACCTCGAAAAACGTGAAATTCGGGCTGTCTCGGAATTCGACGAAATTCGACTCGGTAACTAAATTTCGCGAGATGATTTTCACGGTAAAGTTCGTTTCGTCATTCAAGATCTAGAAAATTCCTGATTTCCAACCGAAATTACCATTTTACCTTTTTTAAGAAAAATTAAATTTTTTTTCCCGGGTTTTACATTCTTCCCCCTCTAACAGAATTTCGTCCCCGAAATTCACACACACTAGCACACACAAACATATGCATATGCAATAGTTATTTTAGTTCCAATTATTAGATCTTCAATGATAGACCAACGCATCTTTCATCCTCAGAATAGGATAGGATGGTGGCTCGCGGTAATCTCGCGTTCCCGATTTTCTCCACTCTAGTTGTTGCCACGTCAGCTCCACTCGCGCATGGTCTTGGTTGCAAAACGATCAGGCTATCCATGATGCCTGTAGTCTCTCCTCGAAGGTCCCATCTGTATAAAAAATAATCTCTCCCTAATTCACTACATGAGCTAGATCAAGAGTATACTTCCACAACATGGAGACATAGAACACCTCATGGACACCTGATAAACTCCACGGTAATACTTAGCCGTAATATGCTTGTGCCCACCCTCTCGGTACCTTGAAGGGCCCAGTATACCTCGCCCATTAGATTCCTCGCTTGCCCAATCGACCACTCCTCTCTTAGGCATCACCTTGAAAGGCGTGATCACCCACACCTCAGACTCTAAATTCGGCGCCGTCTGTCATTAGCTCTTATACCCTCCTAGCCGTAAGGGTACCTTTGAATCAAATTTACCTTCTCAGAGGTGTCTTTAATAAGATCCGGACCAGTGATGGAACTCTCTCCGCCTACGTCGACAATCGAGAGTTCGACATGGCCTCCCATATAAGGCCTCATAGAAGTGTCATCTGCCCATACTTGCGATAATTTGTTGTTATAGGCGAGGAATTCCACTAAGGGTAAGTGCTCCATTACCCTTAAGATCCGGGCTTATCTTTAGTATGTCCTCTAAATGCAATATGGTCATCTTATTTGACCATCTATCTGCTGGATCAAAAGCCTTCGATTACTTATCTTTGTGTCCCATATATATTTGGAAACTCTTCATATTGAGGCGTAAACTTGGGATCCTTGTCTATACTATAGACCCAGTACTCATGTAGTCGGACCCGATCTCTCGAATATACAACTGGGTGAATTCCTGGTGTTAAGGTCATCCGCACCATTAGAAAATGTGCTGACTTAGTGAACCGGTCCACTATCACCCATACCGCATCATGCCTCTTCAGTGTTCATGGCAAGTGGGTCACAAAGTCCATCGTGACGTGCTCCTACTTCCACTCTGCTACCTCTAATGGCTGAAGTAGCCCTACTGGCTTTTGATGCTCAGCCTTGACATGCTGACACATGAGACATCGTTGAACAAAATCTCCAACATGTCGCTTCATTCCGCTCCAGTAATATTGGCGACGAAGATCTCGGTATATCTTCGTGCCACCTGGATGCACAGCAAAACGGGAGTAGTGGAACTCGCGAAGGATCTTCTACCGAACGAACCGGTTGGGGAATGCAACTTTGCCAGCTATCTGCGAACTACCATACACGTATTGGATGGCTACGCCTTATTACCGTGCACCTTGTAATACTGGTCACGATGGGCCCGATATCTCGTCTGCCCTTAGGACTGTCAATCTGCTTCCGGTAAGGATGGCGTAGCCACAAGACTCCACCCAATGGCCCTTACCCAATTTGTCGGTATTGTAATCAAATTGCCTACGGTCACCGAGCATCTATCACTCACGGGAAGCTACACTTGCTAGTACTCCTCGTGACTTAGGCGGCGCATCAGCCAGTTTGCCTTACAGGGATGGTAATGCAAAGTAAAAGTCATAGTCTCTTAGATACACCATCCATCTGCATTGCCTCATGTTGAGGTCCCGATGTGTGAAAATATACTTCGGGCTTTTGTGGTCTGAAAACACTTCAAACTACTCACCATACAAATAGTGGCGCCAAATCTTTAAGGCAAAGACAATGGATGCCAACTCCAGGTCTTGTGTAGGGTAATTTTGCTGATGATTCAACCATTTATGGAACCATAGTACAACCCTCCCGGTACATCAAAGACACATCGGTCGGAGTCATTAGAGGCATCCACGGTACTCAGTGTACCTCTATCACTATTCTGGACCTGTCGAATAGGGCGATAAACCTCCTTTTCAACTCCTGGATTGCCTTCTCACATAGGTCACCCACTCAAACTTGACCCTTTTTCGGGTCAATCTAGTCATAGGTGCTGCTAGCTAGGAGAAATCCTCAATGAACCTCTTAAGTACCCTACCAATCCTAAGAAACTGCATATCTCGAAGTCTAACTTCAATCTTTCCCAACTCATAACAGCCTCTACCTTATCAGGGTCTACTGACACACTTGAATCCGACATGACGTGTCCTAAGAATTTCGCCTCAATAAGCCAGAACTCACACTTATTGAACTTGGCATACAACTAATGGTCCCTGAGTGCCTTGAGAACAATCCTCAAATGATCCTTATGCTCCTCCTCAAACTGGTAGTAGATTAAGATGTCGTCAACAAAGACCCGCAACAAAGCCGATCGAATAGAGATTGGAATACCACATGTATGAGATCATCAGATAATAAGTTTAGACATTCGTCGGCAGAAGATACGTGAACTTGAATGCCCATCTGGCGTCCTAAACAATTTCTTAGGGATATCAATATCGTTAATTCTCAAGCGTACTTAGGTACAAGGTTTATCTTAGAGTAGACTACTTCCCTCATTGATCTAATAGTCATCGTCATCATTAATGAATCTGGAGTTCTTAATCGTAACCTTGTTCAACTGTCGATAGTCAATGTACAGTCAAAGAGTCTTGTCTTTCTTCTTAGAAAATAAAACCAGAGTGCCCCATGGTGAAGTGTGCGGTCTAATAAAACCCTTGTCTAACAATTCCTATAGTTGTTCTTAGATGCATAATTCAGCGGTGCCTTCTATGAGGAGTCATAGAAATGGGCGATATCTTGAGGGTGTAACTCAATGACAAGTTCACATCCATGTGGAGGTAATCCCGGTAGCTCATCAGAAAAGACATCCTCTGCACAAGTAAACCACCCGAGGTAGACTCAAATCCCGTCTCACCTCATCGTTTAGGTTAAGGCTTGCTAGCCAACCCATCAACTTTCCACTCCATTTGGAGTCGTGCACGGTCTAGGGTAAAGCATCATGCTTCTCCCCCTGAAAAGTCACATGAATACCGTCCCGTGTGTAGGCAATAATCCTCCTACTATCACAATCAATGATGACTAGGTGCAATGGCACATCGACCAATCAATACCAGAATGACATCAAAGTCGATATGTCCATCACCCAGAAGGTCAGCTTTGTGACGAGTCACGAGATCTCTAACTCACCCGATCGCGTATCAGTCAATCACAATAGTCCCTAGGAGAACTTTCACATGAAATGGCTCTTCCAAGGTCTCCACTTCTAAGCCTAAAACAACCATACTAGATGCAGCAACAAAAGAATGCGATGCACTAGAATCAAACAATATCTTTGCCCATACCTTGTATCACCAACTCATCAACTAGCTCAGTCTGTGGTGTGATGGAGTAGACCTACAGGTCCTTGAAATCTGTTGTGAGTTGCGTACATGACCTTAACTGCTGTCTGACCTCGTCCTATTTGCATAGTAGAAGGCGCTGTGCAGCACCACGAGAGATTGAATGCGGTCCCTGCAGACTGGGGTGAAGGAACAAATTGTGTCGCTTGTCCCGCGATGACGGGTGAGGTGTCCCATATCCTTAGGATCCCTGCCTCTGCGGGCAATCTCGTCTCATGTTGATGTGCTTGAAATGAAACTCCTTGCTCATGGTCTTGAATGACTAGAAGCCACAGTCGGCCTTAGTCACGATAGCAGCGACCTGAGTCTTTGGGTCCTTGGGGCATATCAATCTTCTGCTTCTTTCCCGAACTAGAAGAAGGATGATCCTCCTTCCTTTTGCCACTAGTACCCACATCTCAGATACTCCATGCATCCTCTATCTCTCTCTCTATGGCCATAACCGTCTTGACTATAGAGTCCATGTCTTATAGGAAAAATCCTACAATCTTACCTTGGATGGACAACTTCAGGCCATTCTCAAATTTCCTCACCTTGGCCATATCTGTGGCAGTCATCCCTGAAACGTGCCAATTTAGTGAACTTGGCTACATACTCGAGCACAGTCATACTTTCTTACTTCAACTCAAGGAACACCTGGGCTTTTGCATGCCTAGAAGATGAAGGGAAAAACTTACCCATGAAGAGCTCTCTGAACTCTCCCCATGTCATTGTCTAGGATCCCTCGAGGCTCTAACCCAATCCCACCATATCTAGGACTCACCCTCTAGCCGAAATGTGGCTAGCCTGATCCTCGTAGCATCGGAGGTAATCTCCATAGCCTCCAATCCTCTCCAACTTCATTGAAACCAATATCATTACCCTTTGGATCCCCTCACCGTGTGTTGGAGGATGATGTGCTATAAATCGTTGGAGGTTACTTGGTCCTCCCTAACCCCCAACTGCACTAGCCTGTGTAATGGCAGTAGCTGTAGCACCCATGGCCTTTACAAAGGCCTGTTGGTCAAAACCCCCGATTGGTGGTCATTCTTGCCTCTGTGGGCGAAGAACTACCTCGTATTCACGGCATCTTGACTTGCCATCTCTGCGAGTTAAGATAGCAATTCGAGATTCTCTCTTTTCATTTATAACATTAGTGGTGCATAATGCCAAACACTAATAAATAACAATTTCTACTTAATCATACTTATTCGTTTTCCGAACCCCTAAGGTTACGTTTGCTAACCCTAGTGTTCTTCAATTTCTATACACATTATATCATGCATATATTCACACAACCACAATACATCTCCCGTGGTACATGTTAGAACACCGGCAATGTACACAATGCCATGTTCTACACCCTTACCGCAATCTGATCCATTGGACACCTAACTCGATACTCATCTATGACAAGCCAATGTCGAAAACAGCGGTGGATACCCCCACGAGCTCCTAGGTATCGTTAACTTCGAGCTTTGATACCAAGCTATGGCGGCCATTTACAGGGGTTCGTTGACAACGCATCGGCTTCGCGGAAGATTTGTGGATGGTGTGCTGCCACCATCAAATCTGCACGGTTAGATTTAACGAATTGGCGATCTCCTTTGTCTGGAATGCAGCCTAACAATGCGATTACAGCGACATGGCTGTATTATACAACGACCTCATCGGTTCCACATACGGGTAAAAATGGCCACGTAGGGCCCATTTATCCATACTCAAACATATAAGCACATGACTATTAAAACCATAGTCCATAAGAGTTTAAATTACGTCACTCTTATCAAAGCCACAATATGGCTTTCTTCTCAATATCGACCTCTAGTGAGCGCCGTCTCCTTGAACATTCCTTATACCTGAAAGGGGGTCCCACGATGGGGTGAGTAATGCCCAGTATAGAATAATTCCTACAAGGCTACTCCCCACCTAAGTGCACATGCAAATGGCACACACACGACATACCACATTCCATATTAAATGCAATGATACCATAGGATATTTACTGTCATGAATGAGATGAGACTCCTCATGCCCATAACCCGAGTTCTGACCGACTCCCTCACATGCAATTGCCGGTGTGAAAGCATTTCCCAAAACAAAGATTTTTGTTTTCGAAAACTCATTGGACAATCAGCGATATCAAAATTTATTTGGTCAACCCTCCGATATTATTTATGGACATACTCCAACAAATATTTTGTGTGGACAACCCTCCGATATAATTTTTATGGACATACTCAGACAAATATTTTGTTGGTCAACCCTCCGATAATTTATTTATGGACATACTCGGAAAAATATTTTGTGTGGGCAACCCTTCGATATAAATTTTATGGACATACTCCGACAAATATTTTGTTGGTCAACCCTCCGATAATTTATTTATGGACATACTCCGACAAATATTTTGTTGGTCAACCCTCCGATAATTTATTTATGGACATACTAGACAAATATTTTTTTGGTCAACCTCAATAATGATTTATTTAAAAACCATGTCATACATTCACTAGCACTGCGCAGATATTCCACTGTGCATATGAAATGCAACATGCCATTTCATATCAATTCATGTTACATGCATGATGAGTACCACATGCAACATAATATGTGACACCCCGAATACACCCTAGTCGTTTTTAAACATATTTAGGGTATTTTATAGGTATAATTTGATTTTTTCGTAATTTAAATGCAAAACATGAAATATGAGAAACTTGGAAATAAGCAAGGGTAAAATGAAGACCTAAGGGTTGATTGTAAATAAGTTTATATGTCTAAGTGTAAATATGGGGATTGAAGTACAAATAGAAATAAGTATGGGCTATATAGGCATTTGGGAGAACTTAACCCAAAAATGGGTTTTGAGCCAAACATGGCCTTAAGAGAATAAGTGACTTAAGACCAGATTTGGTCTTGGAAAGAACACATTGTGCCAAAACGTTTACGAGTAAGTGTGGGAGAGAAAAGCTAGGGTTTGCAGAAGAAGAAAAAGAAGAGGAAGGTACAGATTAGTATGGATTGCTATGGTTTGTATGGATTATTATGGGTTTGTATGGATATTAGTTTTGTTCCAATTCTAGGGTTTTATTTAGGAATTCATCCCTAACATAGTTTGTTAAGTTGGGTTAAGTAAAACCTAGTTTGTATAAGATAGTATGGAATCTCCTTTGAGTATGGATTGTTGGTTTATGATGTATGGATACCTGTTTGGGTGTTAGGAAGTTAACCTAACTTACAAATATTTGAGTTTGGGTTTGGAAAAACCCTAATTAATCTATATGTGTGGTTTTGGTTGGGTTAGAATACACTTGGGAGATGTTTTTCTAGAGAGTATACAAGTTTTTTTTTGATTTTAGTTGGATTTACGGAAAAGGGATAATACATGCTCCCGGGCAATTTAGGTCTCCATATGGCATAGGGGATCCCATGAAACCCAAGTCACGCCAGGCGTGTGTCTGCCTTGTGATTGCAACCCTGGGGAGGCTTTGACGAGCCTTAGGTACAGGGCATATACTTCTGGCCGCGGCGGGCTACTGTACGCGGCGTGTGATACCCTGCACGCCTTAGGCGTAGCAATTCCTGAACACAGCAATGTTTTTGTCATGTTTTGCTATTCTGTTATTCGAGGACTTGTCTATTGGACTAACCAAGGGATACCATAAGTGTATGAAAGGGTCCGTTCATGTTTATTGAGTAAAGGAAAAATTGAATAAAGTGCCTCACTTAGTCGAAGAGAATTTAGCAAACTTAATGCCTATGATAGGATATTAAGTTTCTAAGCACATATAGTGTAGGATGCCTAAGATCGGATATTGAATGACCGACACCTTTGTTACGTGGGCGAGGGGCGTATGGATTAACAGTGCTCTTTGATTGAATCTTGACGACCTCTCTGTCGGTGCCGACACTCTACTTTTGTGCTTTCACGACACCTCAGTATTGTACCCGTACAGCCTTGGTTACTTATTATCTTTGTGTCTACTCATTTCTTATTACTGGTCTATGTCGTCAAACAGTTATATGATAAGAGTATGAATAACGAATAAGAGTAAAGTAATGTACATCATTCTGCTCTGAATGTACCTACGGGTACCTCTGTACAAGTATAAGCTTTGTAGTACATACGGGTACCTCTATACAAGTATAAGCTTTGTAGTACCTATGGGTACCTCTATACAAATATAAGCTCTGTAGTACCTACGGGTACCTCCGTACAAGTATAAACTCTGTAACTCCTACGGGAGATCTGAACAAGTATAAGTCTGCTATAAGCACAAGTATGTGTATAAGTTTGTTATATGAATTCATGAAAAATTATGATATACGCTCACGTATATATATTCTTGTATATGCTCGTTTGTAAATGAGTATTAGTGCATGTGTATACATTATAAGTCATATGTTTCCCACTAAGCGTTAAGCTGAGCACGAGTTTTTATCCGTGTAGGTATAGAGGAGGACGTTCGCGATCTTCCGCCTCTTTGGGCAACAAACTAGTAAAGGTGCATCCGCAGTAGGTTTGCACTACGATTAATAATAAGCGTAAATGTATAGTTTTTGTATATGTATATGTAAATGGGACTCAAGACTGTATGTATTGGCATTGTAAACACCACCACGGTGGTAGTTTTATTTTGTATCTTTGTATATGATATTTTGATTAAGTTATAAGACTTGGGCCCACCAATGTCTGAAAAAGCAAGTAAAGAGTCTCAGTATAGTTTCGCGCTCCCTTCATCTACCAAGGCGGGGGTTGGGGGTCTGACATAATAAATAATGGATAATTATAATTTTTACATATAATTTACATTCATCATAAATTCCATGTCAATACATCCATAAGCATGCATTAACAGTTTCCACAACAACATGTTAGCTAAAATTTTGCAATAACACATAAAAAAACTAACACCACCTTGAGTCCAATCGATCTGGACTACTTTCGAAAGCAGATCGAAAATCTGTCATGTTGTTTTGAAATCGTCAGACTTTAAACTTGATCCAAAATTAAGTAAGGTTGTCAGAAAACAATCCGAAAATTATGTCAAAACTATCGAAAATAGTCAGAAAATTATGCGGGCGTCAGAAAACATTCTAAATTCCTACATAAGTCCCGAATTTGGGTTGAAATTCTATCAGCCTCTTGCTCGAAAACCCAAACCGTTAAGTAACCTTTAGGCTATAATAACCGTAGGAAGACCTATCTTGGGTTTGAAAACCCCAGATTCGTGCCTACAGGGGGTCCTCGTCGCGTAGATGAACTTTGCACATCTTATAGATGGAAGCAGCGACCCGATCTCGAAGTAAATCTTAGAAGAGAAGGTAGAGTTTCTCTCTCTAGCCCTCTGCCCCCTCATCCTCAATAACTTGTCCAGTTCGTCGAAAATGGACCTCTTCTCCCTTTTGTTTGACTTTCATTAATTCTTTTATTTATTTATTTTATTTTCCTTTTCTCTAAATTTGTTGACAGGAGCCTGTGTGTATTTATCATGACTATCATGCCTCATGTCCATCTCTGTGGTGCCATGTGTGGAACTACTCCATGTGTCACCCAGACAAGCGATACCTCAGCGAAGTTGATTATCTCGGAGTCGACGAGTCATTGGGTAACTAGATTTCATGAGGCGATTTCAGCGATAAAGTCTTTTCATCATCGGTCCCAGAAAATTTCGATTTCCAACCAAAATGACCGTTTTACCATTTTGAAAAATTGAATTTTTTCAGGGTTTGTCAGAGATCTAGAAAAATTCAGTTTTACTTTAATGCTAGTCCATAAATTAATAATTCTTATTTTCAGAAAAATTGAATTTTTCTGGGTTTTTTAAATATAACTTTAGATTTAGATTATGATTATGAATAATATAATAATTTGTTAATTAATGTAAAAAACATTTTATTTAACTTGGTGTTGATAATAACTTTACTCTTTAAGATTAAAATTATGAATATGAAATATAAAAATTTGTTAACTTTATATTTATTATTTTTAGATATTTATATAACTTTAGATTTAGATTATGAATATGAAATATAACAAAAATGTTTTACTATGAACACATTATGTCAAATGTATATGTTTTATTTACTTCATGATATTTATGCAGCATATCTATATTTGATTTGAATATAAATTGATTACAATTATTGAAGTTTTATAGGATGGATAGTGGAGAGTGACACATGAATTACGTGATTACCTTGGAAATATTGTACACTATTGAAGGTATAAATGGCACTATATGAAATTATTGTGGTGTGGTGATTAAAAGTGGTGGGATTACTCGGTTTAAATTCCACTTATCACATACAAATCCCCACTCAAATAGAAAGAAGTGTCTTAATGTGCCTTCTGAAGTGAAAAAAGAAATGAGACAACTTTTGGTTCAAAAGAATAAAGCCAAAGCAAAGAAAGCTGCAAATATTGAAGAAATTCGAGTTGAATTATGAGGCACAATGGTTGGTAGCCATAGACATCTCGTTGTTGATGATGATGATGAGGATGAGGAGGAGGAGGGTGATGTCTATATGTATCCCAGGTGACAAGTGCAGCGAACAAGCGACTATCGGCGGCATGTAAATTGCATCAAAGTTAGTGATGAATCGACCGAGAAGAGTTTATGAAACGAAAAAGTGGTGACTCTTAATTCATTTTTATAGTATAAGCGGATTCTAAACATTTTCTAATATATATAATTGCAATAGGTGGCGAAGTCTGATCTATCAATACGATCGATCAAGGCATCTGCAGATACCAAGTGAGACAATCGGATCATCATACCTTTGCTCTATCTTTATACAAATCTTTGGCAGCAAAACAAAAGAGTATAAAAAACCTTTTAAAGGATGCGATCAAAAGCGATGAACAATTAATTAGTAAGTGCTTATCGATGAGGTGTTATCTCCACAAGCAAACTTCACCACAACGAGAACATGATTATTTGATTGCAACCTGTTGGTATGTAATCAGTTTTCAATTTCTAATAACATTATCATCTTACATTCTGGTGCAAACCATATAATTATTTACTTTAACTTGTAGGCATAGAAATGACCGCCTCTCATGAAATAAAAAAACTAGTATTTGGATATGAATAAGACATGGAAGATTATGTGAATATCCAAAGGGAGAAATGGAAGACCTATGGGTACACAATTATGTGTGATGGATGGTCCGGTCCCACGAAATTAAGCATCATTAATTTCATGGTATATTATAAGGGAAGTACAATTTTTCTTAATTCCGTTGATGCATCAGAGAATATCGAAGACAACAAATGCATTTATGGTTTGTTGAAGGACGTGATGGAGGAAGTTGGTGAAGCAAATGTTGTGTAAATTGTTACATACAATGGATTAGCATTTGTGAAGACTGGGAAATTGTTAATGAAGAAGTAAAATTTATATTGAACTCCATGTGCAGCACATTGCATTGACCTTATGCTTGGAGATATTGGTAAAAGAGAAAGTTTTTGAGCGATTGTCAATGCACGAAAAGATCACCCGACTTCATATCTGATCATGGTTGGTTGGCGAAAAAATGAGAAAGGTTTGTGGTAGAGATATTGTGCATTCAGGGGCGACAAGATTTATGAAAATCACATCGCCCTAGAAAGTCTTCTAAAAAAGAGGGATGATTTGAAGAAGATCTTTATTAGTGATGAATGGGCTTCTCCTGAAAGCTTGAGTCGGATGACCATTGGATGATGAGGTTGAGAGACTCATAATTTAATCATGCATATGGGAGAAGGTCTCTAACCTAGTGTTAATTTATGAGGCACTATATATTAGTTCTTCTTCATTGTTGATTCAGAAGTGATTAATATTGCCATTTGTAGAGTTGGATCGAGTAATGAAAAAAATTTACATGAACTCAAAGCTAAATATTGAGTCAAAAAAATCATCATCACAAATCGTTGGGATCAACCTCAAACATCCTCTTCATCAAGCGGAGTAACTATGATAGCATAATCACTTTTAATGCATATTATTTTCCTTTATCACATACTAATTCTAATCATTTTTGTAGCATATTATCTTAATCAGATTTTCAATATAGACTTAGAGTTAGTAGTGGCCTGGTACTCTAAGTTGTTCATGAAGTATTTGGAAAATTATCTTCTCTTACTAACAACGTGGCAATTTTGATGAGGTTCATCAATAGGCTATATTTCTAATTAACTGATTCAATTTATTTGGTTACACTGACACATATATTGATTTGACAAGTTCATTTTCAATTCATAGCTTATAATGTTTCAAGATGCGAAAAGGGGATTTGGTGAGTGAAGTAAACTAATAAACATCCATGTCAAGTTTTTAGCAGGTGTTATTTCTCATTAAAAGTTTAAGTAAAGTCCATTACCATGTTGTAATAGATTTTGATTGATAATTTTATTGCCAGTTGAATGGTGGTTTATGTATGAAACCATGCTCCACGATGAGGAATTTGGCATTTAAGGTTATTTCCCCCAGCTGCATCATGCTAACATGAGCAAAATTGGAACACATTTGCCTTTGATCATACAAAACAAAGAAATCGACTAGCTTACCTCGGCTTGACAATTAGTTTTTTGTTACTACAACATGAAACTAAGATATGAGATATCTGGGATCGATAAGGATTCTTTGAAAAGGATTACCTTGATTTTCGACCTTCGTAAGTTTGAGTGAAAGAAGAGGATAATCGGTATTCCAATGGGTTAGACCTCTCAATTTAGATGATGCAAATGGAAATCACGATCCGAATTCTTGCATGTTCGAAGAAGCGGTGTTGATGTTGACGGGTTTATCCAAAAATTCATGATGAAGATTTAGTCAAGACACTAGAGACTCATTTCAATCAGTTGTCACTTCTCGACCCCCTTTTGATTCAAGTGTTGAAAATAGTAGTAGACCTAGTATTGTTAAATTTACTTCTCTTATAGGCTATGATGGCTCAGGAAGGAGACTTGTGATGACAAATCACGGAAATGGTGGTGGGGATAATGCAAATCTTCGCCTTTCTCAAGCTTCTGAGTGTTCTTTCTAGTTCAGTATCTGCTGGAATCAGATCAGTGTTTTGTTTCCTATGCATTAAAGTTTTCCCTGAAATCAAAACACACTTACATTAATAGGATTAGTCAGACCAACTAATATTTTCAATATGGCTTGTTGAAATTCACTAAAAATAACCCTTTGCCATGAAAAACTATTTTGTTCTTTTCTTTTAAATGTCCAAATTAGCATTTCCTTCTTTCGTCGGAATATTGATCTGCAGATTCTTTCGATCCGTAGCCTATAAACTGTTGACCTTGCGAAGACATGTACAAATTTATAACATTGCGAACTATTTGTCTAATCCGACAGGCGCCATAAAACTTTGTGGCCCAGTATATGTCTTAGCTATTTGATGGTTTAAAGATTGTTTCAATTGGAGTAAATTGTTTGCCAGTGGTTTTTTGATGGATTATGCTGCAGTGCAATTCGAGACAAGTAGTAAATTGGATTTAAGTCAGATGAATCCCACGAGGAGATCTCGAAATTCTCCAATCAACTACCACGACTACTAAAAATCTACACTATTTGGACTCGATGAACAGTGGAGTGCTTGACAACTTAAAATAATAAAACCTAGAAAAATCAATTAATAATAAATGAATTGAATATTGAAATACAAAAATAACAAATTAAAATGAAACGGTTCTGCAGACATTAGAATATCTTGTGAAACGTAATTCCGTGAGTACACGATCTTTGCTTATTGAACCACAGTTTAAAGCGGTCAAGGAATATAATAGTGTGGCGGATCTCTGCAGGCGCGCGATTCATTATCTAAACCTCTTTGTTTCTCTCGAAGGCAAGGTGTTAAATAACTACTTATCTGGGTTGCTTGTTAAGGTATTTTTTTCAATACTTCATACCTGACACTTGAATTTGTAAATCGAGCTCTAAATATAGTCATTGCACGGATCACTATCTCTTTGGTTCCTCTTCCTCCAGTCGACGTCATCCTTTCCTTGATTAGATCTCTGTAACACGGGATTAGTTTACTAATGGAAATCGAGGTGAACTCTGTGTGCCTAGAATTGATGGTTAACCACCTCGTTCTCGTCTCGAGTGAGAAGAGATTATGTGATTCAATTACACGGGGTACATTAGATCCTGCATTGTTAGGTTCCTCCTTACCTTTAGAAATTGTTCATTACTCTCGGGAATTCCTTCTACGTGTCACTCGAGGGGCCTCACGAAATCAGGCGCAAGACAATTCTATTTACGGGTATGAGACAACGACGATGGGATCGATAACGAAAATACCAAAGACGTGATAGGCACACTGGCCCGGAGTTCAAACGACCTTGCGAATAAAATTTATGCGGGAAAGAATGTTCGGCGATAACGTCGATTCAATGGGCGATAAATCTAAATCTGCTAGATTACCTTACATTGGCTTCTTTGATCGAAAAGCGTGTAAATCGTGGGGCGAATTCAGGAGTAATGATTTCAACAACGACGATAATTTGAAAATATGAATGCGCATTCGGCTTAAACTTTAACGAGTGAGCGTTCAGATCCAAAATTTGAATGACATAAACTAATCTAAAATAAAAAACGAAGAAAAGAAAAGAAAAATTAAAATATAAGGAGCCTTCGGCCCGACCAGGATCTTGGTGTAAGAGGCTGCGCATTTGGTGGCGGCTTAGTATTTGCTGGGTTGCGAGGTTGACTAATTTAGATGCACTTCTTTTTTTGGTGAGTTAAATGGCCCGAAGTTGGTTTTGTTGATGTCGCGACATCGGTCTTGTATGCGACCTCTTTGTTGTCTTAGGTCTATATCAGCGAGTCTTTGTTTGTGGCGATGTCTTTAATTCTGGCGATGTGGCGACATTTCAAGGATGTGACCGCTGGCGTGTTGCATTTGGTGACAGCTAAATGTTGTGCGACCTCCTTCACGTAGTGACTATGACCTGGATGTTATGCGATATGCACAGATCTTGTGCGTTGGATGTGGCATCTTTGTGATGACTCGAAGTCTTCTGATACTGATGTCGCGACAGCCAGGTATTTAGCCGTGACGCTACTCCCACAACGTTGTACATAATCGCTGAATGATGTGACTTTCTTTACGTAGTTGATGTCGTGACCATCTCTCTTTAAACTCTTGTTGTCGTGACCTTAGTTTCTTCTTTACAAGGCTGATGTCGCATTTGCTTACGTTCGGTGTAATGGCGACCACATCCGGATAATCGCGACAACTTGTTCGATCCATTGTTTATAACTTCTATCGACAGCCTCTTGGTGTGCGACCATATTATCCAGCGCTCTTTGGGTTTAGTGCATCGCGACCTCACGAGGATGTAGCGACATCATGTCTTCTTCTTCATCGAAATTTACGGTTTGCTTGCCTTTGAGTTTCTTTCCGCCCATTCGTTTTGTCTTTAATTACGGCTTCATTTGCATTTGGAGCTTTGTAGTTACCAGCTGAATAATACATTCGATTTACAGTAAAAGCTTCATGACATCAAATTCTTTAATCCTTTTGCGCTTCTCTATTATGACTTCCTTGACCAATTATATCGATCTTGCTTTCGGCCACATTCGCTCCTTTTCTTTTGCAAATTCTGCTTTCTTTTGAATTCTCTTTGCCTGACGGTTGGTGAAGTTTATTCCATATTCTTGCATATAAATAGTCTTTTTATATAAAAATCAATCAGAAAAATGGACTAAAAATAGATGACTTTTAAGCTCATCAAACCCCCGAACTTAATTTTGCTGTCCCCCGAGCAAAGAAAAGAAAAGAACTGTTTCAAATCTATAAACAAAAGAGACATTTTTACGTTACGTTTTGCGATTAATAATTTAATTGAAAGACTAAAATTGCGTGGTTACGTGTATTATTGAGATCCGGATAAAGGTTAATTTCTACTCGTCGAAGTTATGCATACTTGAAATTATTGAATTTGTTTTACAAGCGGTATGGTTAGTGATTATGCTGAAATGTAAGTTGGTTTTCTTTCTCATTTTCTTAATGAGTCAATTCTTATAGGATGTTCCACGGTTTCGATCTTTCTACGATTTTCCAAATTCCATAGGCTTTTTGTTCATATTGATCCTCCGCTAATGTAGGTGATTAAAACCCGAATCAATCGGGTCTTTTGAGCTTGTAATGTTAGGCTTGGGTGGGGGTAGGATGGATGGAATTTTAGGTTAAGATTACCAATACTCCTTTTTCTTTCTTACTCATCTAGCGTCCCCCTTTTTCCTCCTTGTAATTTCCTTAATAAACTCCCCCAGGCACCGTGTTTGGGATACCACCATGATTTTCTTCTATTCAAAGCGTATGCTCCCATTTCTCATTCATAATTCAAACTAGGGGATTTTCTTTTACGTCACCATTCGAGTGGTGCAATGTTTTTGTCTTCTTGAGCTTTCTAACACTCTTAGCGAACTTGGGTTAGTAACTCCCATGCAGATGGCATTAGGGTACTAGGTGTTGAAACACCCCTAAGAACTTAATTGTTGAGAGGTCGGAGCCCGCAAGACAAAACCTATTCCTTGAGCTTTTTTCCATTGTATTTTTACGATGTAGATCTTTTTCTCTTAATTCCCTTTTTCTGTATTTTCTCCTTGAGTTCCTAAAAAATTTTAAACTCCCCCTAACTTCATTTCTTCCTCTCTCTTTGAATTCTTTGGTAATCACAGGTTCTTTGGAGGATTGATTCTTTAGGATGGGTTAGGGTCTCCATTGGTTTATTTTGAAAATAAGACTTGTTTGGCTCCGATTTACGGAGCGAAGTGTATGCATTAGCATATGAATAGGACTAGCTAGAATGGCTCAAACTCTCAAGTTAGCTGCATCATTTCGCTTTGATTGTATCACTGGGGACTCACCTTGATCACTAATCCTAACAAGTTCTAGAGATGGGTTGATTAGCGTGACTAACCACGAAGATTTTCTTGACTCCTTATCGGTGTATGAAATTTAGATGATGTTATTTCCAACGGGTTCCTTGACTCCTGTTCATACCACAAACTCAGAAAATTGTTTTGTTCCTTGATACATTATAACCTTCCTTACCACTGGACTTATCGGGAAAATTCCAAACTAAATGCAATTTATGTTTCACAATTAAATTGCCTGTCATTGGCTCTTATTGCATTGAATAAATTATTAAATTGATTCCCAAATCGAAACTAAAATAAACGAAATAAAATTCATATATTATGAACAACCCGTTCACCAATCTAAAATCTATTTAAATATCCACGAATTTATAGGAAAGAATGCTCCCTTTTTTCCTGTATCGTTCTCTTACGCAAGTTGCTGGGTTGTCTTTGGAGTTTATTCACTTCTTGCTTGAGCCATTTACGCATAAATTGCTCTGCATTTACAGGGAAGGATTCAATTAAGCAAAATTAACTTCTTAGTACTAACTAATCATTATAACAGAAAACAAAATCAAGGTTAATTCTAAAAAAAAAAAAATTCAAAGTCCAGCGAGAAATTAAAGTCTCTATGGGTTGCCTCCCATCAGTTTTCCAGTTTGAGTCCTTATTTGGACTTCTTTGTTTGATTTTCTTTCTCTCTCGATGAACAATTGTGCTTCTTCTTTCTTTCCTCTTTGCTTTGATAATGCTTGATCTTTGTCCATTGACTTTAAGTCCTCCAGCCTCCCGAGTCTTGAGTGTTCTTGTAGTAGTGCCGACACCGCGGTATATGGTCCCTCCACCTTGATTTCAATTTTCACAGGAACAATCTTAATCTGGGTTAAATAACAGAACTGATCCCTTCTCTGAATTCTTTCTAAAGTCCTTTGATCATGCCATTTCTTTGTCTTGTCTTTGTAGATCTTTATCATTATCTGCAGGCTTCCATTTCTCGGTTCTTCCGAGTTCATTCGGTTAGAAGCAATCTCTCTTTCCTTTGCCATTTGAAATGAAATTGGCTTCTTGATGGCCCACATATCCTTGTATTCCAATTCAAGAGGGAGGTGACATGGCTTGCAAATACCAATGCGTATGGGGACATCGATGGGGAGTTTTGAATGCGATCTGTAGGCCCGAGTGCATCATCAAGTTTAGAAGACCAATCCTTCACTGCTTGAACATGGAGTCTTTCGGGATCCTTTTAACCTCCCGGTTGGAAATTTCTGCTTGCCCATTAGTCTGGGGATGATAAGCTAGGCTCATTATATGTTTGATCCCATATATGCTCATGAGCTTTGCGAAAATTTTGTTTGCAAAGTGGCTTCCCCATCGCGATAATAGTCTGAGTGTTCCAAATATGCTTTCAGTACTATTCTTTTGCGAAACTCCACAACATGTGTAACATCATTCCTTGGGCAAGCTATTGCTTACCCATTTAGAAACATAATCCACTTTGTAGTAGTATATCGAGTTTCAAATGATTGTGGAAAGGATCCCATAAAATCTATCCCCATACATCAAAAATTTGCACCACCATTATGCCTCGTAGGGGCATTTCATTCTGCTGCTGATATTTCCAATCTTTTGGCATCTATCACATAATTTGACCAGTGATCCACTAAGCGATTGGCCAATAAAATCACGATTGGAGTATCTTATGAAGTACATTCTTTCTCCCGGAAAAATGCCCCCATATATGGTGATACATGGCATTCATTCATAATTACTTTGTTCACCCTTTGGCACACATCTTCTTATAATCCATATCAACTCCCTCTTAAATAATAATTAGATTCCATCCAGATATAATACTGTACTATCGATCTGAGCTTTCTTTTATGTTGGTGTTTTGAATTGAAGAACTACTCCACAAGCTAAGTAATTCACAATATCGACATACCATGGCATTTGGAATAACGCCAATTAAATAGTTGCTCATGGGAAGCTCTCTCTTAATCTTATCTCCTCTCCATACCTTGATTTCTTTCTATTACGGACAAGTGATCGGCTATCACGTATCACATCACTTTTATCTCTAATTTCGGATCAAACTCTTGATAGTAGCACCCACCTTATCAGTCTTGGCTTAGCTTCCTTTTTTGACATCAGATATTTGATGGGCTGCATAGTGCGTGAACTATAACATGGGATCCCGAGTGTATGGCACGAATTTTCCGCGAGCAAACACTATTGCTAGCATCTCCTTTCGGTTGTGGAATAGTTTTCTTATGCTTCATTGAAGGTTACGCTAGCATAGTATATGGCTCTGAATATTTTCTCTTTCTTTGCCCGAAGCAGCCCCCATTGCGAAATCGCGGCATCGCGCTACTTGATTCTTGATCCCATTACCGTGCCAGCTAATGGTGCTTGAACCCAATCGATCTTAATTTCTTCAAAGCGTATGGGAATCATCAAAATTAAATATTGTATTTATTTCTCGGTAATGCGCACTTAGTGGTCGGCTATTTTGAAGTCTTTGATGAATCTCTGTAAAATCCGGCATGCTTGAGAAACTCCTTATCCCTGCTGTGGTGGAAGTGGGGTTTTGATAATAGAAATCTTGGATTGGTCCGCTACAATACGTGCTTGAAATTTTATGACCCGAGAACAATACATACGTACCATGAAATGACATTTTTTCAAATTTAGTCTTGAAATTTGCTTGTCCTTGCATCTTTAAATCATTTCAAGTTGTTCAAACATTGTTCAAAGCCCGGACCCTTACCTTTATTGAAGTCATCCATAAAAATTTCATAGCGCTTCTTCTACCAAGTCGAGAGACGTGACATCGCCATCTCCCAGAAAGTAGCGGGAGCATTGCCTGGCCAAATGGCATCCTTACGGCAGGGTGCCATGGGGGCATGTGAGATGTGGTCTTCTCTTGGTCCTCGGTGCAATTGCAATCTGGTTGTAGCACGATAAGTCAAGAAACTAAAAATGAGATGTCCTAGCCGTCACATCGACATCGATCAATGAAGGCGAGGGAAGTGATCTTTCACAGTTTCTTTGTGTTCGACTTCACATGTCGATGCGCTCTCATCATGTGCCGTTCTTGTTGAATTAATTCTCATTTCTTTCCATTGCAGTTCTGTTAATCTACGCCTAACAGACCCATGGTACGACAACCCAAGGACTATACGAAATTGCATAGATAAAGCAAACATTTAACTCTGTTTTAGTACCTCCTCTTATTGCTTCTTGTTCTTGGATTTAGAGTCTCTTTGATGTTCCACTTGGTTGGCCTTGCATTTTCTTCTGAAGTATTTTGTGTATATTGATGGACTGTGATATTTTACCCTCTTCGATAGGCCAACTGTAGACTCTTATGATTTCTCTTGGTACAAAATGGCCTCGTTTCCTCGGCATCACTAAGTCCCAGCGAGGTATTCTTGGTTTCTTTTTGGCGGCTTGGGTAAGCATACTTTGTGTTGGCAGCACCTTTAAAACTAGCCCTTCTTCTTGGTTTCTTGATGAAATTCCTTTTCTTCCAATTTGGTCTCTTCACCTCGGTTTGTTCCAAGATATCTTTCTCGGTAGAATGTAAGCGTGTGCAGAAAATCGCGTCAAATCTTCAAGATATGGAGTGTCTTTTTCGATGATTGAAAATTGGGCATTCACAATCTCGTAAAATTGAGTTGTTGACATATCTCTCTTCTATTGACCTTACATCTTCCCTCTATGTCTAAACTCCTCAGGCCGATTAAATTGAAGTGTTTGTCTCTTTTTCAACTACGAGTGAGAATTCCCTTCTGCATATCGATTAGAGCTGCTCCAGTTACGAATGGCCTTCCCGAGTAGCGAGGACTTGAATCTTCCTCCATATCCCGGTACGATGAAGTCTCTTGGAAAAATAAAGTTCCCCACCTTTACCGACACATCTTCTATGATTCCTTAGTTTTTTTTTTTTTTTTTTTTTTTTGCCCGGGGTTCTATCGCTGTTGAGTAACTGATGGTGGGTCAGCTCTAGCTCCTTCTTAGCCTTGAGGCCTCAGGGCATTCAAATTAATCTTGCGTCAGAGCTTTACGAAACTCAAACTCTCGATGGTGCGGGGGAATGGTGAAGCTCCCCAGATCCTTCGTCTTTTACATTAAGCCCTCTTGATCACGACGTACAGGATTGCGGTCAGGTTCACAATTCCTTTCTCAGCAATCTTCCTCTTTTTGCTCAGTATGTCTTTAAAATTTTTTGCATAAAGTGGCATACGGTAACCATACGTGAAAGGCATCTTTGATCTCTAGCTTACGAAGGTTTTCAGAACCTTGCAAAGCGTTCCTCATCTTTAGTTTACAGCGACACGTGGAAATGGTGACGTTAATTGCAGGTTTTCTTCTTACTTCTTTCTTCTCCGGACAACTGTTCCTTCTTTCTTTCTTTCTCCAGTGTTTCTGCATTGTCTGGGCCTTCATCTCCCTTGTTGCTTTCATCTTTTTCTGTCTTCTTCTCCAAGTCTTTCCCACTTCTAAGCTGCACCGCCATACAGTCTTTTGGATTCTTCTTTGTGTCACTGGGAAAGGCATCTTTCATCTGATTTCTGCGGGTTTAGGGCCATTTGCCTATCGTGTCTCAGGTTCTGAAGCATTAGGCGTGGTCTTTGAAAAAATTTGAAATTGGCATTTGAAGGGCTTCAATTACCTTGAAACTTTTGATCATGGAAGTTGCAAACTACTTGTTTATCCCCCATGAATTGCGGCATTTGATCTTGAGATGGTGGAACTCTCTCGACCACGATATTCATTGCAGCACCTCCTCTTGCTGTACATTGAACCTTGGTATTTGTGATATCCTTTCTTGAGATCGTTCGTACCTTTGGCCTTGTAGGGCCCCTCCACCATATGAAAAATTTCATGGTTCCTCTCAGTCTTGTGGTTGATAAGTGTTACGGGGTTAGGATTTGGTTTGAATTGATAACTTCTTTGCTCTCTAAGTACTTAACCTCCTCGAGCATCATAAAATAGTTCTTGGTGGTTTCTGTTTTCTCTCTCAATAGTGCCTCTCCCGAAACACTCATTATGATCATCACTCTTCCTCTCATGCTTGTAATTCTACAGTGGCATCTAACTTTGCCTCATGTCATCTTGCTCAACTCCGTGACTCCTATTCCTTGCCAATTACTCTTGAAAACTACGTGTTTCATATTGCATTTAACCGGGTCCTGTCAGGATCTCTTCTACTCTTGGCACTCTTGTTTGATATCTGACATAAACATCGATAATGCCCTTAGATGTATCATTGAGCATGATACACTATCCATCACGAGTCTTTCAAGTCTATCCCATGGAATCTTTTAAACCAACCTTCAGATCTCTCCCATGCTATACGGCTCTCATCACCACTTTGGAACAAATTATCTCCCTCAGTCTCTTAAAGTGGTGATGGGCGGGAAAAAATCTACCGTGGAAGCACCCTGAAGCTCCTCCAAGTATCGAGAACCATATGGTGAGTTCATGCCGCTATGGCTGTTGTATCTTATAAAATGGAAATAAATTCAATTTAATGACCTCTAGTCCCACCCCATTCAACTTTACTGTGTTTGCCATTATGAGAAACCTTCGGATCTCATTTAGATTAACACATGGATGACCGATAAGCTGTTGTTGATTCATTATAATACAGTGCGCTTTAGTTGAAATTATTTGCATCAGCTGCGGGCTGTCGATTGCGGTATTCATCTGAATAGGTCTCCAAAAGTCCTCCATTGTATCGGTAATTGGAGGCCTTACGTATTCGTTGTCCTTGATCTGAGTCGGCCTTTCATACGCCATGGCGAGTTTTTCGATCCTTTCGCCTTTCCAGCTTGTGAATGACACTTTCTAGTTCAGTATCTGCTGGAATCAGATTAGTGTTCTGTTTCCTATGCATTAAAGTTTTCTGAAATCAAAACACACTTACATTAATAGGATTAGTCGAATGGCAAATATTTTCCAACCATGGCTTGTTAAAAAGTTAGTGGCTAAAAATAACCACTGCCATGAAAAACTATTTTTGTTCTTTTCTTTTAAATGTCCAAATTAGCATTTCCTTCTTCGTCGGAATATTAATCCACCAAATTCTTTCGATCGACAATAGTATGTAAAACTTGTTGACCTTGCAAAAAGACATGTACAAATTTATAACACTATTGCCAAAGACTATTGTCTAAATCACCGACAACGGCGCCAAAACTTGTTGGCCGATATGTCTTAGCTATTTGATTAGTTCAAAAGATTGTTTTAATTGGAGTAAATTGTTTTCTTGAGTGGTTTTGATCCGTTATCTTTATGAGTGCACCAGTCCCAACAGTAGTAAATTGGATTTAAGTCCAGATATCGATCCCACAGAGATCTCAAGAATTCTCAATCAACTACCCCGACTACTCAAAATCTACACTATTTGGACTATGATAGACAATTGGAATTAGCTTTGACAACTTAAAATAATAAAACCTAAGAAAAATCAATTAATAATAAATGAATTGAATATTGAAATAAAATATAAAGTCAGACCCCAGAGGTTCTGCAAAGACATTGAAAAAAAGAGATGCTACGCGAAACATCGATTGACGATGCGCGATCTTTTGCTTATTGAACCCACGATTTAAACAGTCCAGGAATATAATAGTGTATTTGGATCTCTCCAAACCCCACGATTCATTATCTAACCTCACTAACATAGAAGACGGTGTTAAATAACTACTTTAAATCTTGGTTGCCTTGTTGCGGTATTTTCTTTCAATACTTCATACCTGAAAACATGAATTTTAATCTGGCTCTAAGATATAGTCATTTACGCAGATCTACACTATCTTGGTTCCTCTTCCTCAAATTAAACATTAATCCTTTCCTTGATTAGATCTCTTGCTAACACGAGTTGGGTTACTAATGTCGAATGAAGTTGAACTCTGTATTTTCAAATTGATATTCTCCACTCATTCTCTTCTCCAAGTGAAGAGAGACTATCAGTTAAGTACCTGAGCACAGTGAATCACCATTGTTAAATTCTCATACCTTTTAGAAATTGTTCATTACTCTCAGGAATTCCTTCTCTGTGTCACTCAGGGCCTCCTAAATCAGGCTTGAAACTGATTACATTTGCAGTTATGGAACCAACATTGGGATCGATAACGAAAAATACACAAGACGGCAAGTAGCTTTGCAAAAGCTGAACTAGCAGCCGAATAAAATTTATCTTGCGGGAAAGATAATTTCGACGATAGCGTCAATTCAATGGAAGGCTGGGAATCATCACTAGATTACACCCATACATTGGCTTCTTTGATGAAAGCGTAAATCGGCAGCGGGAACCCCAGAATTCAATTTTTAGAATTCAATTAACAATTGATGGTGAAGAAATATGAATGCGCATTGAAGCAAGCTTTAACGATGAGCGTTCGGATCAATTTGAATAAATACAAAACTAATCTAAAAATAAAAAAACGAAAGAAAAAAAAGAAAATTAAAATACGGGCGCTGACGCCAGATCTCTCTTTGATGCTGAAGTTTGCGTTCATTCGGTAGCGACTTCGTATTTATAGGGTTGAAGTTGGGCCCTAATTTGATGCACTTCTTTTGAATTTGCGGTTAAAATGGCGAGTTGTGGTTGTTGATATGGCGACATCAATTCTTGTCGCGACCTCTGTTGTCTTCAGTCATGTCGCAGAGTCTTTGTTTGGTCGCGACGTGTCTTTGGTGTAGCTGATGTCGCGACAGCTTAAGGACGTCGCGACCTTAACTGTGTGCATTTGATGTCGCGACAACTAACCTCCTTCTCTCTGTAGTGGCTGTCGCGACCTCTAGATGTTGTCGCGACCCTTTGGTCTTTGCAGCGGATGTCGCGACATCTTCTTGATGTCGTGACCTCAAGTCTTTACAATTGATGTCGTGACGACCAGGTGTTAATCGCGACCTTCTTCCCACAAGCGTTGTCATGATGTTGAATGATGTCGACTTCCCTACCCCGTAGTTGATGTGCGTGACGATCTCTCTTTAGGCTTCTTTATTGTGACCTTGGTTTCACTTGCAAGCTGATGTCGCGGCGCCGATTCGATCTTGATGTCGCGACCCATCGAATAACCGACATACTTGTTGATCCATTTTTATCATACGTCACGAACTCTTGTTGGTGTCGCGAGCTCATTATCCACGCTATCACGCTGGGTTTAAATTACAGCCGCGCGCAGCCATACGAAGATGTGCGCGACATCATGTGCTTCTTCATCAATTTCTGGTTGCTTGCCTTTGAGTTTCTTTCACGCCCAGCTCGTTTTGTCTTCAATTACGCTTCATTTTGCAAGCTGGGCTTTGTAGTTGCAACTTTGAATATCATTTTTGATTTACGTAAAAGCTTCATGACATCAAATTCTTTAATCCTTTGCGCTTCTCTGCTACTGACTATTGACGATTATATATCGATGCTTTGCTTTCGGCCACATTACGCTCATTTTTACCGCAAATTCTGCTCTTTTGAATTCTCTGGCACCTGGCCCAGTTTGATGGTTATTCCATATTCTTGCATACTCATCGGTCTTTTATATAAAAATCAATCTAAAATGGACTGAGAAAAATAGATGACTTTAAGCTCGTCAAACTCCTCGAACTTAAAATATTTGCTTGTCCCCAAGCAAAGAAAGAAAATTTGTTTGTCCTCAAACAAAAGGACATTTTACGTTACGTTTGCGGTAGTAACCAATTTAATTGAAGACTAAAATTGCATTTGTTTACGTATTCGGCTTGAGTCTAGATAAAGGTTAATTTCTACTCAATCGGGTGTAATACTTGAATTGTTGAATTTGTTTTACAAGCAGTATAGTTAATTGATTATCTTTGAAATGTAAGTTGGTTTTCTTTCTCATTTTTTCTTAATAGATTATTCTTCTTAGAGGATGTTCCACAGGTTTGATCTTTTCTGATTTTCCAAAATTCCATAGGCTTGTTGTTCATATTGATCTCCACTAATGTGTAGGTGATTACAACCTTGAATCAATCGAGTCTTTGGGCTTGTAATGTTAGGCAGGTAAGGGTAGGATTGATGGAATTTTTAGGTTAGATTACCAATACTCCTTTTTCCTTTCTTACTCATCTGCTTGTCCTCTTTTCCTCCTTGTAATTTCCTTAATAAACTCCCGAGCTTCGTGTTGGGATACCACCTTTGATTTCTTCTATTCAAAGCGTATGCTCCCATTTCTCATTCATAATTCAAACTAGAGTTTACTTTTATGTCTATTCGGGAATAGTGCAATGTTTGTCTTCTTAGGCTTTCTAACACTCTTAGCGAACTTTGGGTTAGTAACTCCCCATACGGATGACATTAAGTGCTTAGGTGTTGAAACACCCCTAAGAACTTAATTGTTCAAGAGAGTCAGGCCACAAGACAAAACCTATTCCCTTGAGCTTTCTTTTCCGCTGTATTTTCTGATGTAGATCTTTTTCTCTTCATTCCCTTTTTCTGTATTTTCTCCTTGAGTTCCTCAAAAAATTTACACTCCCCCAAACTTTATTTCTTCCTCTCTCTTTGAATTCTTTGGTAATCACAGGTTCTTTGGAGGATTGATTCTTTAGGATGGGTTAGGGTCTCCATTGGTTTATTTTAATAGGGCTTGTTTGAAGCTCAATTTTAGGCGAGTGTATGCGATAGCATATGAATAGGGATAATAGAATGGCTCAAACTCTCGAGGATAGCTGCGTCATTTTCACGTTGATTGTATCACAGGATTTCGCCTTGATGTTAATCCTAACAAGTTCTAGAAATTGGGTTGATTAAGCGTGACTAACCACGAGGATTTTCTTGACTCATATCGGTGGATGAGAATTTAGATGATGTTATTTCCAACAGGTTCCTTGACTCCTTGTTCATACCACAAGCTTCAGAAAATTGTTTTGTTCCTTGATCATTATAACCTTCTTATCACGGACTTATCAGCCAAAAATTCAAACTAAATCGCAATTTATGTTTCGAATAAATTACTGTCATTGCTCTTATTACTGCATTTATTTTGTTTCATCCTATCATCTACTCGAATTACTTCAACTAGCTCATATTATGATATCGGCATTTTATTCCTAGCTACATTCTTCTTTGTTACTCCTACAACAATTCTGACAAAAGTACACACAATTTGACTTCAAACTCATCAAACAAATTTCTGGTTTTATTCATAAGAATGTGCAAATGTTGAGAACAAAAGGATAGGAATGAGGGAGTGTTTGCCAAATAAATGGAAGGATCTATTTTTTTCTTTTCTGTTTAGAAGTAAAGATGTCTGGGGGATCCAAATCAAGGGTAGCAAGATTGGGGTTGAATTCTGGAAACTTCATTTCCCTCCTCCTCTTCCTCTTGGCATTCTCTTTTTACGTATGCTTTCGGGCGATTTCATTTGTAGAGATCCACGCTGTCGTTCGGTTCATCTGTCTCATTCCCGGTGTGTTCATGTTGCGCTCGATTCGATCATCAACTACAAAAATTTGGATGGTGTATTAATCAAATCAAATTTTCGGCCGAATCTTTCTTACGTAACCATCGTTGTCATCAAGCACCTTATCTCTTTCTTGCATCTTCTTCGAAGTCCTTGAGCAATTGCATATAGAGAAATTTGAATCCTTTAACCTGTTCCTTGGTCTTGGCTTCTTGATCTGCATCCCTTTCTTTTATAAGTTTCAGGAGTTGAGAGTCTCGATCAAACTGATTGTTATAGAATGCTTCGTGACTAAGCTTCAACTTTTTCAGTAGTTCTCGATCTCTGTCCTCCATTTCTTTTCTGAACTTTTCTTCTTGTTGCTTTAGGATCTTGTTAAACTGTTCCTCCCTTCTGCTCATTTCTTCTTCCCATTTATGCTCTTTCCTTTTCATCTACGCCATATTTCCTCTTTTCTATTCAGGTTCCTCTTCCAGCGTTGATCTCTTCTTTTAATTGACTTCATACACATGCTTCTCTAAAGCTCTGTTGAGTGCCCCATCTCTCTTCTCTTTCTTCCATACCTTTTTGCATAGCAATGAGCATCTCCATTAGTTGATTATCTTCCTGGGCTCCTCTAGAGCTTTTACCAGGTTCTCTGAAACCCCTTCTCTTCATTGGTGGAGAGCTGGCCAGTGGGGTGGCAGAAATCTACTAGGACTTGTCTGTACGGTTCTAAGTCCTCTGCAAACATAGAAATTATTCCCTTACGGCTGTGTTCACAGGTTTTGTTCTCCTTGATCCCGGCCAGAAGAATTGTCCTCTTCTTGTCTTTCATTCTCTTCTTCTTTTCGAATCGATCCTTTTCTTCAAATTCCGCCCCTTACTTACCCCAGTACTAATGGTGAAGCCTTGGGAACTTCTTCTTCTACCCATGTCCTTCACCCCAAATTCCTTCAAACAAAGCCTGATTGTCATTGACGAGATCAAACTTTCGCTTTCCCTCATGGTATCTCAATATTGAATTTTCAATAACTACTCCTACGTTGAGCTTGTACCCTTTCAATATTGCATACAGGATGATGGCTTCCTATTCCCTTACTGTGCATACATGCTTGGTTGGGACTAACACAGACGCCAGGAAATAAAACCATACCTTAGCCTCCTCCTCGTAAGGTCTCCTCCGCGATTGTCTTTAAGTCTTTCTCTGATCCCATTGAACTTACCATCCGTCAATTTCCCGAGTAATCTTCTCACTCTGCCCAAGTTTCCTACGCCTTCTTAAATTTGGGAGAGCTATGCCTTCATTTCGCCCATCCCGTGACACTGCACGGAATCATTCGCATGGAAAACCCAAACCCCCCGACAAATACGTATGTCCTTTCTTCCTACTCAAGCTGGGAGTAGAATCTCCCACCACCGCTGCAGATATCCTAGCCTCCGGTGCTGCGTAAATTTTCCCATCCTCGCTTGTTTCATCATTTCCTGAGGAAATGTGGTTGCCGAACTTCTCCAACAAACCCTTTATCACATAATACTCGCATGCTGACACCAAATTCTTCCGATTACAAACGATCTTAAACGTGATCTTCTTCTTCTACCACTCATTTTTCCTCAGATGCTTCGTTCTCGCAATTGGTTGACTCTCAGTTCCGACGAACCGCTCCTTCCTGGTCTCGAGCATGTTCCTCCATGATTTCGCTCGCATCTCGGACGAGAGTCCCTGCCCATCATCGGGAGGAATCAAAGGTTTTGGGGAGGAAGTTTGATTTAGGGTTTTGCAAGAATCGAAACCAGAGAATATGCGAAGACGAAGAGTTGAATTCGCGTCGAGGAAGAAGATAATAAGGAAAGAGTTTCTCAGCTTGCAATTCAAATATTATACTTTATGATTTCATTTATTAATGTCATTTAACTTAAATTCAGCCGAGAATGTGCGCCACATAAATTTGTGGCAAATTGAAAACTCGCCTACCGGGCAATTTACTCCTTTGTCAGACATATTATTGTTTGTCGCGACATTAAATTAACCGTGGAGGACAAGTCCCCTAAGGCTGCCATCAGCATCTCGTGATATCAAGGTCATCGCGATCACTTTCAAGGATTACTCGTCATACCCAAAATTTCTCGTCATGACCTTCTTTCCTCTTCGTTGATTAAGTTACGACATCAACTTTGTTGTGACTTCAGCTCGTCAATGACATAAGTTTTGTCGCCACGTAGTCCGTTAATTTGCTCAAATTTAATGAAATAAATGCCTTTTCACTTCGATCAATTAAATGTGATTCTTCATCATCAAAAACCAATTTCACACAAAGAATTCAAGAATGTATTCTATTCAAATTTCACAGACTATATAGGGAAAGGAATGCTCCCTTTTCCCACTATCTCTCTCTCGCAAGTCACTGAGTTGTACTCGAGTTTATTCCTTCGCTCTCGAGCCATTTCTCGCATAAGTACTCCTCGTAACATTTACAGAAGGATTCAATTAAACAAAAATTATCTCTCTAAGTACTAACTAATCATTATAATAACTAGAGAAACAAAATCAAGGTTAATTTAAAAAAATTCAAAGTCTAAAAGCGTAAATTAAAGTCTCTATGGGTCAGCTTCTCATCACCGTCGCAGTCCTTAGCCGACTCATTGCTCGATTTTCTTTCTCTCTCACGAACTAAATTGTAGCTCTTCTTTCTTTCCCCTCCCCGCTTGATAATGCTTCGGCCATTCATTGACTTTAAATTCCTCCCAAAGATCGCCCGAGTGTTATCGTCCCAAAGTAGTCTCGACATCATGGATATGGTCCACTCCCACCTCGATTTCAATTTTCCCGGGAACAATCTTAACTGGAGTTAAATAAATGTAACTTGATCCTTCGAATTTTTCTTCCTAAGAACTTTCATCATGCCATTTCCTTTCATTTCGTCTTCAGATCTTAAAGATTATCATACAGCTTCATTTCGCTCTTCCAGCTCATTCAACTTGAAGCAATCTCTTCCGCTATTTTGAAATCGAAATTCAGCTTCGATGGCCCACATAGCCTTAGCTCCACCAAGAGGAGGTGACATGGGTTTGCCAAATACCAATCCAGATGGGGACATCCTGGGGTGGAGTTTCAATGCAACTCAGAGCCCAAAGTGCATCATCAAGTCTGAAGACCAATCCTTCCCGTAATCTCATGCTCTTTCCAGGATCCTTTAACCTCCTGCTTGGAAATTTCGCTTGCCCATTAGTCCTGGGGATGATAAGCTAGCTCATTATATGCTCGATCCCATATCTCGCCATGAGCTTTCATGAAAAATTTTGTTTGCAAAGTGGCTTCATCGATATAATAGTCCCGTGTTCCAAATATGTCTAATATGTCTTTCGGCAGAAACTCACAACCGTATTAACATCATTTTCATAAGTTATCGTTTCCACCCATTTAGAAACATAATCCACTGCTAGTAGTATATACAGGTTTCCAAATGATTGTGGAAAGGGTCCCATAAAATCTATCCTCTATACATCAAAAATTTGTACTATCACAATATGCCTCTAGGCATTTCATTTTCGTCGCTGATATTTCCAATCTTACATCTATCACATAATTTGACTCCATTCAAGACAAATACTCCCCGAAAAACACACAAATCCCGATTGAGTATCTCCATGAGCCGCTCTCCGTAAAATGCCCCCATATGGTGATGTATGGCATTCATTCATAATTCTCGCTTGTTTCAATCTCCGCACACACATCTTCTTATAATCATATCAATTCCTCTAAATAATAGCTGGTCATCCGCATATACTACTCCGTCACAAATTTCCGAGTTTTCTTTTCACAGTGGCTGAATTCGTAAGGAACTACTCCACAAGCTAAGTAATTCACAACATCAAAGATACCATGGCATTCGGGAATGACAATTGAAATAGTTGCTCATCCGGGGAAGCCTCTTAATCTTATCTCCTCCTCTTTCTCGCTTGATTTCTTTCTATTCGACAAGTGATCACCTATCACATTGTCACATCCCTTTATCTCAATTTCCATATCAAACTCTCAATAGCAAGACCCACCTTATCGCCTCGCGTAGCTTCCTTTTTGACATAAGATATTTGATGGTCGCACGGTCCTGTGTGAACTATAACATGGGATCCTGCACGTATGGTCGAATTTTTCACAAGAAAACACTATTGCTAGCATTTCCTTTTCATTGTGTAATAGTTTTCAGGTTTCATTGAAGGTTCCGCTAGCATAGTATACGGTCCCGAATATTTTCTTTTCTTGCCCCAAACAGCCCCTATCGCGAAATCAATCGGGGCATCACACATTACTTCGAATTCCTCGATCCCATTCGTAGCTATGACAAAGCTTGAATCAATCTTATCTTACTTTTTCAAAGGCGCCTCACAGAATCATCAAAATTAAATTTTATGTCTTTCCAAGAATCGCACAGTGGTCCGGCTAATTCAGAAGTCTGATGAATCTCCGTAAAATCCAAAGATGCCCCAAGAAACTCCTTATCCTTTTACTGTGGTGGAGGTAAGGGTTTTGATAATAGAAATCTTGGATTGGTCCACTTTCTAAATGTAAAGCGTAAATTTTATGACCAAGAACAATACCTTCAAGTTACCATGGAAATGGCATTTTTCCCACCTCTAGTGCTTGTCGTTGTCCTTGCATCTTGAAGTGATCGTTTCGTGCTGTTCAAACATTGTTGAAACTGACCCATACACTGGGTGAAGTCATCCATAAAAATCTCCATAACTTCTCTACCAAGTCCGAGAACATTGACATCATACATCTCTGTAGAAGTAGCAGAGACAGCATTCAAACGGCATCCTTCCGAAGGCAAGGTACATAGGCATGTGTGAATGTGGTCTTCTCGTCCTCAGTGCAATGCACCGTTGCAGTCTCGAATACCCGTCCAAGAAACAAAATGAGGGTCCTAATAACTGGCCCAACATCCGATCAATGAAGCGGCGGGAAGTGATCTTTCCCGGTCAGCTGTGTTCAGCCTTCCCGTAATCAATGCATACTCTCCATCCCGTCACCGTTCTTGTTGGAATTAATTCATTTCTTCATCATGACACAAAGAATCCACCCTTCTTCGAACTACATGACCGGGCTAACCCAAGGACTATATGAAATTGCATAGATAAAACCAAAGATTTAACCAATCGAGTACCTCCGACTACTTTCATTATCGATTGTTCTCCTTGATGTTCATTGCCTTGCATTTTCTTCTAGAAGTATTTTGTGCATGCATATTGATGGACTGATACCTTTAACTTAATAGACCAAGCTATAGACTCCTTATGATTTCAAAATTTCAAAGAACTCTCGTTCCTCAAAGATCACTAAGTCCAGCGTAAATTATTATCGGTTTACTTTTTGCGCCTTCGTGTAAGCATACTTTAAATGACTTGGCAACACCTTTAAAACTAGCCCTTCTTCACTGGTTTCTTGATGAAATTCCTTTTCTTCAATTTGGTCCTTTTTCACCTCAGTTTGTTCAAGACTCATCACTTTCTCTCGCAGAGGAATGTAACCGATGTGCGTAGTAATCCGAATCAAAATCTTCAAGACATCGTGGGAATCTATCTCTTTTTCATTGATTGAAAATCAGCATTACAATCATAGTAAAATTCAGAGTTGTTGACATATACACTTACTGACCTTACATCTTCTCTCTATGTCTAAACTCCTCAAACTTCTCAAGTTAAATTGAAGTCCCGCCTCTTTCCAACTCAGAGTGAGAATTCCCTTCGTATATCGACAGAGTCAAGCCTCCAGCTTGCAAGGAATGGCCTTCCTAGCAAAGTGTGCAGGGACTTGTACCTTCCTCCACATATCCAAGACGATGAAGTCTACTAGAAAAATAAAGTTCCCCACCTTTACCAGCACATCTTCTATGATTCCTTCAGTTTCGCTGTGGTTCGCCATTCGCATAGTAATAAGAGTGGGAGTAAGCTCCCCCAAACTTCTAACTTCTTGGCAAATGTAATAGGCATTAAATTGATACTGCACCTAAGTCACAGAGCTCAAACTCAAACTCTCCAATGGTGCGTGTGAAATGGTGAAGCCCCCGATCCTTCATCTTTCCGTAAGCCCTCTGACACAAAGATTTGCAAGTTGTAAATACAGTTCACAATTCCTTCTTCACACCTTCCTTTGCCAAAGATGTCTTTCAAAATTTTGCTAAAGTGGCATCCGAGTAACCACTCATGTGGAGTCAAGATGCTGATTTCTAGCTTCTGAAAGGTTTTCAAGAACCTTGCAAACTGTTCCTCTATCTTTGATTTCTGTAGCCTCTGTGGAAATGGGACTGCAGGCAGATTGTTCTGGGTTTTCTTCTTACTTCTTTCTTCTCTGGACATGTTCCTTCTTTCTTTCTTTCACAAGAGTTTCGCATTGTCCCAGCTATCATCTCCCCTTGTTGCTTTCATCTTTCTCTGCCTTCCAAGCTCTTTCACTTCCGACCGCACCGCCCATACAATCTGATTCTTCTTCAGGTCACTAGAAAGGCATCTTTCATCCGATTGCGTGTTTAAAGGCCATTGCTCATCTCGTGTCTCCGTGTTCCCGAGAAGCATTATGGTCTTTTTGAAAATTTTTTTGAGACTAGCATTTGAGACTTCACTCGCTGCAAACTTTGCTCATGGAGATTTAATACCTTCTTTGCTGGTCTCCCCTCATGACCAAAAGATTTGATCTTCAAATGGTGGAACTCTCTCCTAACCCTCGACATTCATTTCTACTTACCTCCTTGTCAGTTGAACCTGGGTGGCTGTCGATATCCTTGTTGAGGATGTCGTTTCATGCCTTCGTACTTCATGTAGAGGCCCTCCACCATATGAAAATTTTCACGGTTCTCGCATCGATGATAGCAGGCAAAGTAAAAGCTAGATTTGGTTTGAATTGATAACTCTCGTCTCCCAAGTGCCTAACCTCCTCAAAGATCATAAAACAAGCTTCTTCTTCAAGTGGGTACTCATTTCCTTCCTAATAGTTCCCTTCTCAACTGATTCCTATTTCATGAACAAGCATGCATCTTTCCTCTTTGCTTGTCTATTCTATGCATGATGGTGATCTAACTTTGCTCTGCGGTCAGCTATCTTGCTCAAATGGCGACTCCTCTTTCTCTCGCTAATTACTCTTGAAAACTCGATGGAGTTTATATTGCATTTAGCCAGTCCTCAATCGGGATCTTCGCTTCTTCAAAGACTTTTACGCTTCAATGCTCCACAAGATGAAGTGATCATTAATGCTCCTTAGATGTATCATTCAAGGCATGATACACTATGTCCATCCGGGTCTTCAAGTCTATCCTAGTGACTCCGACATCTTTAAACAACCTTTGAATCTCTCCTCCCATGCTACATAAAGGCTCTCATCTCTCATTGAACACAATTATCTCCTCCGTCTCTCTAAGTGAATGACGTGGGGAAGAATCTACCCAAGTAGGCTTTCCACAAGCTCCTCCCAGTATCAACCATATGGTAGAGATTCATACCATGTGGCTGCTGTATCTCTTAGAGAAAATGGAAATAAATGCAATTTAATGACCTCTGGTCTCACCCTATTCAACTTTACTGTGTTTTCCATTTGTTTCAATGACCAACATTATAGGATGGTAACAGCATTTCTTGATGGTACCGCTTAATCACGGGGTTTGCATTGGTATCTTATTGATATCACCACAGGTGATCACATTCCGCACTGGGGCTCATATAGTATTTTCGAATATCATCTATGATCGAATAACATTGTTGAGTACGAGGCATGCATTACAAGTCTAGAGACCACGCTGATTCCTTCGCATCGATAGTTTGAGATCCAAGGATTCTAAACTTAGTTATACAAATGCACTCCAAGGCATCTAGAGGACCTGAGACGCAGCTCAAGCCCTACCATGCTTATTTAATTCTTACTAGCCTCGCATTTGATGAGTTGAGATATATACATCCGCCTAGTAAGTGTAGAATCAGCTTTGTCGACTGCTAGCCACCTCGGGGCTTTTATAGTTGAGACTTGGGGAGTGATCAGGTGACCACTACCGATTGAGACCAGTCCGCACCCGCTTAACGTTGTTCGATCGAGATATTGAGAATCAGGTGAGCTACCATGTCGTCATGATATTTATCAGTCACATGCTACGCTACCATGAGAGATTAATGTCTAGATGGAAGAGCATTCAAGACAAATAACACCATATTTGTTATTCAGGGGGATGCCCTTTTATAGGAGATCATCTAATGGGCTTATTATTATTATGTCTGGATTGTGCCTCTGCAGATCAAATAATGAGAGAAGTTCATGCAGAGTCTCGTGGCCCATTACCGGGAGGCCATGCTAACTCAGAAGATCGAGGACTGGCTACTTTGTCACCTACGGAGACAAGATTGTTGCCAATCATGATGTGAGATGTCTAGAGTGTTAGATGCACAGGGACTTGATACACGTGCCACTTTGGCTACATGCACTACATCCCCTCGGGCTGCTTTCTCAAAGATGTGGTACTGGAGCATTATTGGAAAGATCCCACCCAAGTCTTCACGGGTATGAGTACATCCCGGGTCGCTTATTGATTATTTCACCAAGTGGGTGGAAGCTGCTTCTTACGCCAAACTGATAGCGACTAAGGTGGACAAATTCATCATATCTCACATTATCTACCGATATGGGGTCCCTCATGAGTTGATCTTAGATAGAGGAGTGCATTTCAGAGGCGAGGTGGATACACTGGCCCAAGAGTATGGTATTCAACATCATCGAACATCCGTACATGTGCCAGACTAATGATGCGCTGAGGTCAATAAGAATATCAAGAGGATTTGAGAGAAAGATGGTCGATACTTCTAGAGATTGGTCGCAGAAGCCCTTTTCGTGACAGGCTTATCGTATTTTTTTCATACCTCTACAGCTACCCTGGGCTTGGGTGTGTATGGTGTAATGGAGGCACATACCAATGAGATTGAGATGGGATCTTTGAGAGTGGCATTAGAGCAGCAAGTATCTGAGGCCGAGGGCCTTAGTCTCGTTATGATCACTACTTTTTAGATGAGAGAGATTGAGGGCAGTAGATCATGTTCAGGCCTATCAGAGGAAAATGGCCCATGCATTTAGAAAACTGGTAAAGCCTAGGAAGTTTCAAAAAGGCTACCTAGTCTTGAAAGTCCTTAGGGGATTGATTGGTGACCCTAGAGGCAAGTTTATACCGACTTGGAGTGGTCCATATGTTATTCGAGATTTGACCCAAGAGGGAGCAACCTACGATTGTACTCGACTCGGGAATCTGCTCACTGAGCGCCAATGTGGATCAACTGAAGAGGTTTTACGCATGAGATCATAGTTAGAGAATGGGTGGCCATCATTTTGAGTAGCCATATTCCCTATCGCACACCCATACATCAGATATATCCTATCACAAATTCCTTTCAACCTCACACAGCTTTCTTTTACGGCCTATTCTTTCGATTTAAATTCTTGCATACTTTTTTCGACCTTGCCTGAAGGCCCGGTCGTATGTTTTTTTTATTTATTAATCAACTGTGGAGCATTATGAGCATCAGGTCATTCTTCTCGCTTGTTCTTCTCCCATCATTGCCTATTTCTTCTTTCTCCATTTTGCATCTTCACACTATATGCCTTCTAGTCTAGTTTCAATCATCTCTATTTGCTTCACTTTTATCTCCTCAGGTGATGATGATGCCTCATCCTAAATCTAATACCAAGTTTGTCACACCCTTCGCTCCGCCTCTATAGGTTTTGATTCGATTGTTAGGCCGGTTTTGATTCACTGGATCGAGGCTTGAGGTTCTTTGGTTGATCAGGTTAGTATGGCATTCCGGGGCTTGCATTGGTGGTTCAGTGCAAAAAAAAAAAACAAATTTGTGTTTGTTTGCACTACTATAAATTTAGATCATCAAAAGTCATTTAGGTTCGAGATTTATTATTCCTCTAAAAGTCAGTGAGAGCATTGTACGATCTTCTCCATGGATCCGTAACACATCGGGAATGAGGTTCGATTGCTTCTCTGCACTCAGTCCCTCGGATCATTACTCGCATCACCACCCTAATCTTATAGTGACTTGCTTCGACTCATGCCCCGGGATGAGTTGTTCACAGGTCACACATTGCCAAATTTGTATCCCATCTGTTTTCCATTTTTTTACTTTATCCATTCATCATTTGTCTTATCCCCTTCAATCTTCTTCTCACTTTATCAGATCGCTGCCTCGCTCTTTAAGTGACGTGTCCTTTGCCAATCTACTTGTCTTTTAAATATCACTCATTCGAATGCGTTGGTTGAGTCACCTTGTCACATGATTCTTGATATTTGTCATTGAGTGTACAGTGGGTTTTGGCAAGATTTATCGGGTATTTAGGCCTTTGTTTCCATCATGTCATTCACCTTTCACCTCGCCTACACACGGTCCGAGTCGTAAGACCAACCCGAGACCATGAGATCTCATGTCTGGCTTCGGCCACTTTATATGGACAGGTTCTATCTAATGATTGAGTACTGATGTCGACAGTCTCTCGTCAGGGGAGTACGACATTATATATTGTTTCTCCATTCAGCTTCTTGCATCAGTCCATGACTGTGCATATGATATAGAGAATTGGGACCGTTGATAGCCCATTAGCTTGGTGCTTTAACACATTCACATTGGGGCATACCCCCATCCTTTCATGTTGTCTTTGTCTCTTACGCATGTACACTGACAGCCCATTTCGCCTAGAGATATTTTGGCATCAAGTTCGAGTATAACCCACATGCACCAAGTTTTCATGCAACAGCGCTTCTAATGGTTGCACTGGTCAAATTCAAGCATATTCGTCAACTCAGTAGGGGTGCACGCTGGCGCACACCCAATATGTGGTCTTGTTCACTTCTTCGGACGATTGGGTCTTTATAAATTTATTTCAGAGTCTTTTCATTAACGCACTTGTATCGATGTGCAATACTGGTAAGCATACCCTACATCGCTTATGGATATCGATGTCGTGGAATAAATGAATGATTTTTCATGAACAATGATTGTGATGTTTTTAAATTTCGACTTGACCATGCAAGATGATTTCGACATGGCATTTGATAATCTAGATCAAAAGACATATAGCCCTTTCCTTTCACATTTTTGGTCACATTTTGGGAGATCCTGCTGCTGGCTAATTTCTCATTCTTTCCATCTTGCTAGTGGTGTTTTGTGATTTTCTCGCTTGTCATTTTATTGGCACTATGTCACACGGCATACCCTTTTGTCATCATGTCGAAGATCTCACGGCTGTATCCTCGAGCCCCCATTTTGCTCTCTAGGTTTCGTTTGTGGCATCCCATTCAGTTTAGACGTCTAGAGCCTTAGTTTTGGCATCCCCTATCCCCTTTTAGTTTGGTGATTCTCCAAGACTCGCCCTGATCTCTACCCCCTTTCTCCGGTCCTTCCCTCCCTAAGATTCACCCGGCCCCCTCCGACACTCCTGATCCCATATTTCTAGCAATCATTCCGAACCTAATCTTCTAACACTCTGCCCAGATTCTACCCTTCCCAGACTCGCCTGATTCCACATTCTGGTACTCAACTGATCTCACCATTTTCAAGACTCCGCCCCAGATCTTCATCCTCTTACCCAAGACTCGCCTCCTGATTCTAATCTCTTTCTAAGACTCGCCTCCTGGGATTCCCACCATCTCCAACACCACCCCGGGATCCTTCCTCCAAGACTCACCCGGATTCCATCTTTCCGATATTCGCCCGGATTTCAACTTTTCCTACACTCCTACACTCGCCAGATTCTACCCTTCCCACTCGCCTCGAATCTCTACTTTTCCAAAGACTCACCCATTCCCACCATTTCCTCGACACTCCACCCTGATTCACTCTTCCCAAGACTCTCCCAGATTCCACCTTTCTGGCACTCACCCTAATTCTACCCACTGTAAAGACTCGCTCCGACTCCAATCTTCTCGCACCTCGCCTCGATTCGCCTTTCTCTCGCACTCCACCAGATTCCACCTTCCAAGACTTACCCGATTCTATAATCTTCCTGAACTCACCCGGGATTCCGTCATTTTCAGCACTGCTCCTGATTCGCCTTTTCTAAGACTCACCCAGATCTCACCTTCCTGCAAGATTCTGTCTCTGATTCCACCTTCCCAAGACTCAAACCCTGATTCCGCCTCCGACTCGTCGAATTCCACCTTCCCAGACTTGCCCTGGATCTCCACCTTTTTCCCAAGACTCACCCTGATTCCCGCCCTTTCCGACACTCACCGACTCCACCTTCCCAAGACTTGCCTCTGATTCTACCTTCCCAAGACTCCAACTGATTCTACCTTTCCGGTACTCAACTCGAATCCAACCTTCCTGTTTCGCCGACCCTCTTCTCCTGAGAGCTCGCCCGGATTTCATTATCTTTCCCAAGATCATGTCCCATCTCCCCACCTCTCCGGCACGCCCTCAGATTTCATTATCTTTTCCAGCAATGTGCCCGAATCACTCATCTTTCCAAGCATCGTGCCCTGCTTTTAAGTCCCAACCCGAGCGACTCTATTCCGTTTAGCCTTCAAGATTTGTGTAAGGGACAAAATTCAGGGGTCATCCGGTTCTTTACTAAAGTTCATTTCACTCTTGCATCGCTTGCACTTCGCACCCACGATTCAGTTGTTCATTCACTCTACTGAAGAGGGGCATATTTATAGACCCTCAATTTTGTCCCTCAGCACTTGCATTTATCCTATGGGTGTCACACTCACCCATCATTCTCATATGGCACATTTAGGGCCCTATTTAACCTAAGTAATTTGCCTGAGTCTCTCAAGTGGGCTTATAGGTCCATTGAATGTGTATGTAGTTCACTGCAGTGTTAATATGGAGATATTTTTTATTGGCATCGTGCCATATGAAGCAAGTGGGCCCTCGAGGTTTTAGCTCAATCGGAGTTTATTAGAGTATATCGGAGTACTTGAGCTTGTTTCGATTGTATCTCCCTTGTCCGAACTCGGAATCATGCGCCGTTTATTTTGTTGGATTCCTTATTTGCCAAGGAGGTTTTTGTTAAAAATTCATAATTTTTGTCAACCATTTAACCAATCACACTGTTCAACACAGGCAGATAGGCACAACACTGTTGGGGTGATTTCAAGAGCACTCCTCCTTGTTTTGGATCAGATCCCCCACCTCAACTTTGAATCAGGCACCGTTTTTTTTTTTTTTTTCACTTTATTCTTCAGGAAACATTTTGTAAAAATTTCATAATTTTTCTCAACCTGGCCGACCACCTCCACATCCATCCAACTGGCTCAGTCACTGTGGGAGCGCCGATTTTGTAAGATTTGATCTCAATCCTATACGGAACATGCCTAGTATGCACGTATCGGTCTTGGGCGCATTTTGGGTCCATTTTGGGCTTTGGCTTAAGTTACATGCATTTCACTCTCATGAATCCATGTGGGGGATACTTAGGTAGTGAAGCAAGCCGAAAAACTTAAGATAGTCAACAGATGGAAAATGAGGAGGGAGTTAATGGGAAGCCGATTCGAGACTCCATCGCTCTTCCAAAGCTTGAAGGAGAGGAACACGAGGTAGGCTCAGAGACTGATTGGGCTCTTTCCAAAGCTTAAAGGAGAGAAACACGAGGTAGGCTCAGAGACTAAGGTGGGAATCAGTATAAAAGATGAGAAAGATCATAGAGGAATGGACCTTTGGGCACTTTTCAGGGCTCGGATGCACATTTGCTAATTTTTTCGAATGCTTAGCTTGGATTTTTTTTCTCGTGATTTGTGAAAGGTAAGAAATAGACCAGTTCCACTATATTCTTTAAGGATATTCTCACCAAATTTGAGTTTTTCAACCATTTGAACCCGGGCCATGCTCATACGTGAGAGCTTCTGCTAAAAGTTTGCAAATTCATTTTTAGAAAACAATCGATTGTTTCTGATTTTTTTATCACTCATCCGAGTTGAGAATCATAATCATTTGTTTTGTTAATTTCTATTCTTTAAAGGATATTCACCAAATTTGAGTTTTTTCAACCATTTGAATCAAGCTACGCCATACGTGAGAGTCGGTTCAACAGCTATTGCAGCCCTCGCTTTAGAAAACAACTGATTGTTTTAGTTGGTTCTCACTATCCAAGACTGAGAATCAATCACCGTTTTTGTTTTATAGATTCTTGACTCCTTGAGGAAGGTTCTACAATTTTGTGAATTGTTCTAATCGCCTAACCGCCGAGAAATCGGATCGCTTGGTTCATGAAGTTCATTTTTCTTGAATAGCAGTTATGGCACTTTGACTTGTTTAGCTTGCTTCGTCATCCAGAGTTAGAATTATACTCCGCTTGTTTTTTGGATTCCTAACTCTGTAAAGAAATTTTTGACAATTTGCACTGTTCTCAACCCATCAATCAAGCCGAGAAAACCGATCATCCTGGCTTCATTAAGTTCTCATGCTTTCAGAACAATGCTAGGGCACTTGCACGTTTTTCAGGTCAATTTCTCAGCCATTCAAAGTTGGAATTATACTCCCGTTTATTTTTTTGGAATTTATAACTTCCTGTGAGTAAGATTTTCACAAATTTTTGAGAACTTTTCTCTCAACCACGCACTCGCTTGAAAACCGAATCTCGCCTAAGACATTAGGTTCTTTAGAGTCAGTGCTAGGTAATTCTTGCATTTTTTGGAGTTAGATCTCATTCATTCAGGTCGAATTGTACACCGTTTATTTTTTGGTTTCCTTTACTCAGAAGGGAATGTTCTGGAAAAAATTTATATTCTTTTTCTCAACCGGATCGACCTATTGGGAACCGATCGCCACTTGTCGGGTTTTGTAGGGGTCGTCCGATTTTAGTTTAATTGAAGCCTATGACCTTTGTGAGTCCAGCCCATTCGCTCTAGATTAGTGTAGGGCTACGTTTAGGGTCTGAAATGGGGTTTAGTTTAGGTTAATGTGGTTCCATTTTGGATTCGTAAGAATTAGGGTCTATGCAGGTCAAAGGGTGGTTAGTTACAAATAATAGAATTAAAGTGTTTTGTCAGAGACCGATTCTTTGAGATGAATAGATTTGTTTGTAAGAAATGAAAAGTGTTGTAGCATCAATGAGTGGCTAAGATGCAATGTATGCTTTCTCCCTCGCTTGCTTTGCTTTGATATTTAATTTTGAGAACAAGATGCTCGAAACGTATACTAACTGGCCCCCTACACACAAGGCTAGAGACCATGTATGTGCTTATTGCCTGCAATGAATTTCACTGATGCTTCAGGTTTGAGTGTCATGCATGCTTGCTATGTTTGTCAGGTTAACCTTGACGAAGGCGTGGGCCAGGACCATGCACGCGCCATTTTCCCTTTTGGTTGAGTGTTCTTAAGCATGTTAGATACCAATTAGGTTAGTGTGATCCAAGTTGTATGTTTAGCCTAGGAGACTATTTGATCTTTGACCCATATGCTCCCACATACCTAATTCACTATTAGAGACTGAGTTTCGGGCCCAGAGGGGTGCTACCTCATATGAGGTACCTTCTCGATAGGTAATCTGATCCTCGAACCCATAATCTAGTTTTCGAAGACCGCTTTTTCCGTATTGGAGTCATTGGGGTTTTTTGTTCTTACTTGGTTTTCCCCTTCATAAAATAAAAATAAAAAGTAAGTGGTGACTCCAAAGCAAAACCGTTCCTCCTCGGGGATGGATTTTCCAAAACTCGAAAATCAACCCACATTTTCTTTTCATTTAAAAGCAAGTCGCGTTGGCCCGTGGATCGGGTAAGGTCCACAAATTGGTGACTCCACTGGGGATCGAACCCAGAATCTCTAGTTTCATAAGAGGATCAAGCTTGAACTTGAGTTGAGTATATTGGAGCACATGGTTATCTTATTAGTAGGCTCTTGGGCTACATAGATGACTGATGATCACACACTTGATTAGTATTTGGCTTACATTTGTGATTTGTTGATGCTTGTGTGTTCATCTATTGGATTATAGCATGCTTTCTCATTATTGATTGGTATCTAGCTATGACATTTGAGATTTGGCTTAGAGGATCAGAATGTGTGTAAATTTTGTGGTAGGCTTGCTCTTTGTGCATGATTGTTTGTTGCATGACTGCTCCTTCCCTTGCATGACTGCTTGCCGCTTGTGTTTATGGGGCACTTGTGAATCCCTTTACTTCCGAATCACTAGTCTTGGTCGGCCATTCCTCATGGATTGCTTATGTTGTTTGGGAGTCATTCCCAATTGTTTGCCTTCGACCAAGCTAAGGGTTTGGAATAGGGTCTAGCATAAGGGCTATATCGATGTTTGGGAGCACTAAGTGAGATGACTAAGTCCGAGCAATGAAGGCCTATATAGCCCCGAGCTAGGATTTCCTATGGAAACCTACGTGGCTACAGGTCACATTGATCTGTGCTGGATTAACATCAATAAGCTGATCTTAGCTACGCATCATCCCTACGGTACGGTCATCTAGCCTTTTAGGACTTGCCTTTTCTTTTTGTTTGCTTATGAGCCACCTTACCCCTAAGTTATTACCATGTTAGAATCCTGCTCCTGCCTATAAAGCCATATATCAATTTAGCTGTTGACATCACATGTCAATGCATTCTCTCGGAGGATTTTAGTCATATATTTACTAGATTGATTTCAAGATTGATAGTCACAGGGACTGAATTACCCCTTTCCTTTTATAGGATTGTTGATTGAGACCGACCTGGGTTCTCGAGCTTGGACCAGAATTAGAGGCAAACTGGTTAGAGGATCAGATCCACACAATCAGTTAGAGCAGACATCAAATCATAGAGATATGGACCCTCAGTACGCTACTGTTGACCAGTTAGCTGAGATTACCGATACTATGGCATCTCTTCGGGATGCCATATTGGGACTAGGACAGAGGATTGATGGGCATCAGGCCCAACCATTGCCAATTTCGGGGAGCACCCTACATGACTATATTGCACCTCCACTACCACCACCATCATCTGGACCCACTGTACCGTAGGACTATACAGTTCCACCTCCACCACCACCACCTATTCAATCAGCCCCACAGGCTGGAGCATTTGTACTACACAGGCAAACTAAAACCACGCCACATTCCGTAATGGCCCCTACACAAATTATTGATGACACCCAGGCCCGTATCGATAGAATTGAGCAGAGGTTCAAGTCTCTGCATGGTTCTAATGGAGTTATAGGTATGGACGGATATGATGACCTTCCAGTGGCAACCTCGCCAGTTGAGTTTTGCATGCCTGACATTGAGAGGTACACAGGAATGGGGTGCTCCTCAGATAACTTACACTTGTGGCCAAACATTGTTATACACATACATAGATCGATAAGGCAATGTGATGATCATGCTTTACTCCTTTCCCCACGAGCGGTGCCGCTCAACGTTGGTTTACCACTGACCCTTCGAGGTATAGGACATGGCCACCTGGGACAGAGTTTACCCCGACAAGATTCTTTTACTACCTGGGAATGGATGATCCTGAGAGAGTTAGAGTTCCTCGTAGTGCAGAGGCCGTATGAGTTCACACTTCATTCATCTCCCGCTAGAGGGAGAAGATTGCACAGATTATAGATAGACCCTCATAGCACGATCAAATAAGCATGATTATGCGTAGTCTTCAGCCCCGCTTTCCTAAGCATCTCATGGGCTTCCCACATACAGACTTTGGATCATTGGTTCAAGCCCTCTATGGCATTAAGGAGGGTATATCTAGAGGATTATGGATAGGCTCTTCCCCTTCGCACTCAAAGGGAAGAAGCCCTGGCCCGGACCTGCCATCCGACATTGATGCCATCGGGCATGATGTGACACAGTCCCCACGCTCACCCTCCCGTCGAGGCAGCCGCACATTCCCTACCGACATAGCCTACAGATCAAGATGTAATTCACCGGCCTCCTTCAGGCCAATCGCCTACGATCTACATCCGCCACCACAGCCGCATATGCTACTGTGCGCCCCTCGCAGGCCACATGTACAGCACCATCGCTAGTGATAGAGCATTGCCTCCACCGAGGCCGCCAGCAAATTTTTGCATAACTCGATGCCAATGGTCGAGCATTTCGTAGGATCAAGGAAGAGGGCTTGATTATGAACCACCACCACCCAGACTCACTACTCATCGTGAACACCCTGTAAAATATACCCTAGTAGTTTTCTTGACTTGTTTAAGGTATTTTTGTAAGAGTAATTTAAATGTTCGTGAGCAATGAAACATGGAAACGAGAGACACGAAATATTACAAGAATTAAGGACAAAATTGTAAATTGTCCAAAGAGGGGCTTAAAAGTCATAATTTGACAAGATTTGAGGCCAAAGTGGAAATAACATAAGCTAAGTTGCAAATGGTCAAGAGTTGGAGGACCAAAAAGCAAATAAATCAAATTAACCCAAAAATGGGGATTTGGAGGGCCAAACATGGCCTTAGCAAACATGGGATTTAAAGACCAAAAATTGGTCTCATTTGGAAGGGGAATAAACCATGAAGGGGGAAAAGAGAGAAGAAGAGAAGAGGAAGAAGGAGGAATCAAGCCAAGGTATGGAACTTTGGATTTTTGTATGGAAACTAACCTTGAGCATGGAATTGTATGGAAAGTATGGATTTTAGCATGATTTTGGTACAAGAATTACTTGAGTATGGATTGCTAGGGTTTCCATTGAACATTAATTTGATTCCCATCTCTAAGGTTTTGCTAGGCAAACATTCTAACTCTAGATTTAAGGGAAGTTTGGTTGAAAAGCCCTAGTTGATAATGAGTGGATATGGAATCCTTCACAATTCCAATGATTGTAGAATTGGGTGAATTTTGGTATGAACTTAGGATTCTTTTGCAAATTAAAAGTGTTTGTGGAGTTGTTGGGAGGGATTCCATGTTAGTTTTTTATGAAGGATGCATTAGGAGTGATCTATGGATGAAAGTGTATGAAAAAGGGGAGAAAATACACATTCTGGGCATTTTTGGGTGAAGTGTACCGAAAAGGAAAAGGAAAACCATATTTGAAAAGAGAGAGTTTTAGAGAGAGAGACTCCACCTTCTCTCGCGATCAGGCCAGCGGTTTCAAGCGAGAAGCAAGAGGAAGGATTCATCCACCTCACGGCAAGGGTTTCGCATAGAGACCGGAGTTGGGGAGTTTCGACAAACTCCAAGAAGTAGGTCTTCTCCTACTTTGGTTACTTTCTACCCTAAGGGTTGTGTGGTGGTTGTATTGCCCTAAGGGGAATGTTTGGTTACGTTTTGAACCATAGGAAGCTGCCATATTGTGATAGTACCCATTAACCGGACCTTCGAACTGGTTTTTGGGTGGGAAGAAGGAGGCTGGTGATGTTCCCTCCTGGTGGTGTAGCCACATCCAGTGGAACTTGATGTTAGGCTTTTGAATTTCTCAATTCGAACCTCGTAGACAGAGTTATGGTCTTTTTACTGCGAGCAGGTCTAATGGGCGAGAAATTCGGCTGTAGAGAGGTCAGGCTGTAGAGGTCAGGCTGTAGAGGTCAGCCTATAGAGGTCAGCCTGTAGAGGTCAGCCTGTAGAGGTCAGCCAGTAGAGGTCAGCTGTAGAGGTCGGCTGCTAGAGGTCAGCAGCTAGAGGTCAGCTAGGCTAAATTCATTTCGACCCGGAGGTCATTTCGACTCAGCCAATTATGGTCGGCTCTAGATCTAGGAGTGTGACTATGTATGACCTCAACCGGAGAGGTCATAACTCCTTCGATCGAACTCCGTTTGGTGTTCTTAGAACTCTATGAAAATCCCATTGAGTCAAGAATCCATTAATATGCCTGAGGGCGTAGAAGTGTCAGACTGAGGTGTTATGCGAGGCTCGGCCAGTCGGGTTAGCTCGGCGGGTTAAGTCGGCTCGTGCGAGGTGTGATAAGTATGACCTCCAACCCGGAAGGTCATAACTTCTTCGTCAGAACCGTTTTGGGTGTTCTTGGACTCTATGGAAGCCCATTGAGTCAAGATTCCAGCCATGAATCCTGTAGGACGGTGGTGATCACAACATTTCTGAATTCTGTGTTTCGTACCAAGCATTTAGTTTGCTTAGTTGTGTCGATGTGTATAGCCGGGATATAACATGACCATTGCATGGCATGTTGGCAGGAACCACTGTATTATTATTAATATGGTAAGGGCTGTCTATGGGAGGCCATGAGAGGCCATATGGTTTAGTTCCAAAAACTTAGGACTAAAGGGTAGAGGATTTCTATAACTAGTTTCACACGGTCCAAGACTGTGGTGGGTTGGGGTTTGAACTGGAAACTAAAAGTTTCTAGGTTTTATGGTTGTTTGATGTCGTATGGATGATTGGAACCAAACTGGTTCATGATTGTGAAGGGGCCGTGGTACCGGTTGGATGGTCAGATGGTGACCTTATTGTGTGTGTTTTTTGATAACTGCATGAAAATTGTGTGTTGGTGTGATGCGTTGGGCAGTTCCAAAATGGACTGTTGGTTTATGTATTAGCCCATGTGAGCTAATTTATGTTATTGCTATGTGTTAATGAATAACATGTTGATTGTGTATAAACTCCGTTGATATATGCATGCATAATATATTAACATGAATTATGGTGAAATGGCATATTGCATTTCATATACACTGGGGAACCTAGAGTAATAGGTGTGAGTGCATAACACGAGTTTTCTGAAAAATGAACATGGTTGAGAAAGGAATTTCATAGGATAAATTTTTGGAGAATGGGGTTGGGAGACGGTCCAACAGATCATTTCGGATAAGGACCATGACTGTTTCGGAAGGTTCTCCAACACATTCGCCTCAGAGGGTAGTCCATATTTTCAGACATTGTTAGTGTATTTTCAAGAATAGCGGTTTCATTTTAGAAAATGATTCATTTTTCTCCTTTGTGAGCCAGGCTACAGATGTGGGGAGTGGTGGGAATTTCGAGACATCGAGGAATGGGTGGAGTCACTTTCTCATCCATGACATATAGACATTAATTAGGAACTTGCATGTTTACTTAAATGTGTGGTGCAACTCATTGCATGTGCATAGGTGGGAGTAACCCACGTGGGAGATTATCACTGCGGAGCTGCTCACCGTCGTGGGACCCAACTTTCGGTGCCACGAGAAGACGGCGCTCCTTCAGGATCGTGAGTACGAAGAAGGCCAGGTTGTGGCCTTAAGAATTATTTTTGTAAAATATATTAGAGCAATGTGTTTCAATATAATTTGGCATATAAGTGTAAAAAGAGTTGTACATCAAACTCTTATGCAAAATATTATGCAATTGGTTATTTGTAAGAAAATTACGGCAATGGGTCTCCATATCTGAGACAAATGAGGCGGTGTGATATCGGAACAGCAGAATATTCACATGTGTCCATGAGTTGACGGTGTGCAGGACCCCCTGGATAGGGCGTCACAATTTGAAGGTCGAATATTTACTTGTGGTTGTTTCAACGGGGAGTGATAATAACTACGCCATGGGATTTTCTTCCATCTTCAAATTATACTTGGGTATGTTTAATCTTTCTAACGTCTAACTTAAATTTTCTATCTCATAATCGGATGCTGATTCTAAATCCATTTATTCATCACCATTAAACCAATATTCTTGGTCTGAATAGTAATTATCTAGACAGTAAGGATCATAATCTTCATAGTACTCAAAATCTTCTATTGATTCATTACATTGTAATGGTATCCTAAATATATAAGGTATCCAATCAAGACTTTCTATTCTTATCATAAAGCTGTAGTAATCTATAATTATAATATAAATAATATTTCTAATTAGTATAAAAACTATTATTATCATTTTTTCTTAAATTTTTTTGAATATCTTCCTTAGAGAATCCTTTTACCTGGTCAAATATAAAGCTCCTAATAAGAGATGGTTCCATTAATCCTAATACTTTCCTATCTAAATCGTTTAGATTTAGATATTCTAAACTATTTGCCAAAGTCTTCTACAATAAATGTTATTGATTTGTTCTTTTTTTGCTTGCTATGTCTTAATTCTTGATTATGATATTAGTTTCTTTGTTAATTTTTCTCTAATATGATTAATTTGTATATCATGTTTGATGATTAATATTTCCTTTGGTTTTCACTATCTTCATTGGAGTTGTACATATGTCATGTATTTTGGAAGTGATACTATAATTAGTAATTTTTATACACTATCCTAACCTTTTCTTTTCCTAGTCATATGCAAAAAAATTATTTATCTTAGGTATCCGGTGCACCTCTTACACCATTTATTCTTATAATTTTGAAAATATATGTCTATATCATGTTTGAATCTTTTACTTTATGTTTATATACTTTTGCTTACTTTTGTTGGTTTCCTATTTGTCTTTAGATATCTCAAGAGCTTAGTGAAGGAAACATTAAATCAGAAAGAAAAAAAGATATCTCTCATGAAAATATATTATTGACTTCCAATTTTGGTTGCTCTTGTAATAATCTTAAATGATTACTTCTTAATTAGATTTTGTTTATATGTTGAAAATGGATAGCTTGACAAAGATTTATGAAATTTTATTTTTCAATATTTATATATATATATATATATATATATATATATATATATATATATATATATATATATATATATATATATATGTGTGTGTGTGTGTGTGTGTGTGTGTGTGTGTGTGTGTGTGTGTGTAAGAAATATTTTTAGCTGTGGCCCTAAAACGGGGGTGTTAAGATTTGACTATCAGTCAGCCTGCGGAGAAAATCTATCGTCTCGTATTCTGAGGACCAATGCACAGTAAAGGCCGCTCTTTAGCCATAAACCAATACTCATCAGTAGCAGCACTGAAACTATATATTCCAATGGTCCAAGAGTTTATTTCATTACTCTTAATAAAAATACATATTAAAATCTATAATTCTAATACATACTATCCCGGAAACACATCAAAGCCTGACGGCTTTCTTCAAAATCGGTCTCTAAAATGAGCCGTCTTCTCGAACGCTTCCTATACCTGAAAAATATGTTCCCTCGACAGGGTGAGCTATCGCCCAGTAGTGGAATCACCCTAAATGGGTTACTCTCCACCTAAGTGCATATGCAATGCTCCAATTTAAACACACACTCAAAGTAATCATTGATCCTACTTAAATGTCTACATGCACATTCCCATGTCTCGAGTCCTCACCGACTCCCTCACACTTGCCTAAGCCATGTATGAGAAAAATAATCATTTTCAAAACAAAACCTGTTGTTCTTGAAAATATACTGTCGAGATTCGGTAAAAAGATGGGACTACCCTCCAAGGCGAATGTATTGGAGAACTTCCCGAAATAGTCATGGTCATCATCCAAAATGATGCATTTGGAATTTGTCTCAGCCCCATTCTCAGGAAAATCATCTGTGAAATTCCTTCCCATATGTGTTCGTTTTCAGAAAAACTGTTGTGTGCACTCACACCTAATTTCTAGGTTACCCGGTGCACATGAAATGCATTATGCCGTTTCAATCATTTATACCAATATATCAAATATGCATATATTCTCAAATTTAGAGAATCTTTACATGTAATTCAACAATATCAACCATCACCCAAATTAGCTCACTTGAGCAATTCACAATATCATCTCCAATGGCCCATACACACAATTATATTCCATATAATTGAGCAAATCCACAATTTATCTCGATGGCCTATACTCACAATTATATTCCATATAATTGAGTAAATCACAATTTTATCTCCAATGGCCTATACACACAATTATATTCCATATAATTGTGACATCATGTTAATACACAAAGTTCATGCATTAACCTACTAATTTTCAACACAACTCAAGTATTCATTTCATCAATTTCAAGCACCCGACACATGGACATTTGGGTCCATTTCAAAACCAAGCGGGATTGTTTACAACGATCAACCAATGACTGTAAATTTGTCGTGGACGACCCACTCGCCACAATAGGTTCCACTTTGTGGGATCGAATACCATGGCCATTCCCTGCCTCATGCACACCAAACACAATTTGTTTCACGAATTACAACACAAACACCCAAAACAGTCCCTAAAACTGTCACAGACTGTCCAAATGAGTCTCATAAATTCCAACATTTCGGTTCCAAGATTTGGGACCTATCAAACGGCCACTCACGGCCTCAATCAACTCAAACATCACAAAACACTTAAACAAAGTGTAAAACAAGTAGGACAAAACCCCTACCTCACGGAGTTTGTCAAAAACTCCCGAAACCAGTGCCCACGTGTAGTCCTCGATGTGTAGAACCACTTTGCTTCTTGGCGGCGATCCGGTCCGAACACTTGATCCTAAAGATAAGTTGCACCTTCTCTCTCTAAAAATCCACCATTTTTGAAATCTATATTTCTTCTCCTCCTACTGCATGTTCAGGCCAAATTGGAGAAGAAAATCCTCTTTTTGTCTCTCACATTGCCACATGTCCACACCTCATTGGTTGAGGAAGTTTTCCTCCACTCCGCCCACCCACCATGACTTTCTATCCAATGGCATTATGTGTCAGCGTGGGTTCGCCAGGCTCAAGTTAGAATTTGACCCGGAAGGAACTTGACATGTGGCTTACTGTGTTTGCCACTCAAATTGGTAAGTGTCCTACCGGCTCGTTTCCCTCAAAAGTGCAAATTCCGACTGTCTCGGAATTCGATGAAAATCGACGTGGTAGCTATATTCACGAGACGATTCCAATGGTGAAGTCCGTTTTTTCATCTGAGATCTAGAAAAATTTTGGATTTTTACCAAAATTACGATTTTGCCCTTTTTGAGAAAATTGGATTTTCTCGAGGTTTCACATTTTTTAAATTCAGTAGTAGTTTTTTGACATTATTCTAAGACTTAATTATTACTATTGAACTTGAATGGGTATCAAATTTAATCTAAAACATGTTTCATATGGTAACAAATTCATTCTCCATTAAAAACAAAAATTATAATAAATAATATTATATATTTCATAAGCTATGTTAACATATGATTGATGCCCAATATTGACATATGCAATAGAACCTACAACATATGTGATATCACACATTAACATATGTAAGGCAAGCTTGACATATTTTGGACCTAACCTTGACATAAAATCAAGTAACTTTGATACATATGTATATGTCAAGATAGTTTTAAACTTTTCTTGACACTGACATAGATGATATATATGAAGATGATTTAATTAACATACATTCCTTTCCTTGACGATGAAAAACTGTCAATGAAGACATTTTGTAAAACCCCAAGAAAATCCAATTTTCTCAAAAAGGGCAAAATCGTAATTTCGGTAAAAATCCAAAACTTTTCTAGATCTCGGATGACGAAACGGATTTCTCCGTTGGAATCGTTTCGCGAAATCTAGCTAACACGTCGAATTTCGTTGGATTCCAAGGTGGTCGAGATTTCACTTTTTTCGAAGAGTGGGTGTCGGGGATGGCTTCTGCAAGGATTAAGAGGGATGCCACATGGCACCTCAAGAGTGTGACATGGCATTAAGGAATTAGCTCACAATTAACCATGTGTGGGAAATGAATCCCTGGCTCACATTGAACCATGTAGGTGATAGGGTCATAATGAGAAATTAAGAAATAAAAGAAAAGATGGAGTGTAATTAGCCATACATTTGGATTGAGAAAGGAGAAGGAAATTTCCTTCTCTTGACCCATCTGATCAAAATGGGGGAGAGAAATGCTAAGAAGAAATTGAAGGGAATGAGATGAGAAATGAGAGAAAAGAAAGAAAAGAAAAAGCAAAAGGAAAGAAAGAAAGGAAAAGGAATAAAAAGGAAAAAGTACGTGAGAGAAAGGAAGGAAATGGAAAAAGAGGCCAAGCGTGCGAGAAGGAAGTCGGTAGCAAGCGTGTTTGATTTTAGAGAGAAATGAAGGAAGTAGCTTCTCTCTAAGATCGATCGATTGGACCATCGGATTTCTTCGGGCCAAGAAGGAAAGTGGTTCTACCGCAATGAGGGCCGCTTAGATGGAATTTACGGGAGTTTCGACAAACTCCGTGAGGTAGGGGTTTTGTCCTACTTGTTTTACCCTTTGTTTAAGTGTTTTGTGATGCTTGAGTTGATTGACGCCGTGAGTGGCCGTTTGATCGGTTCCAAAACTTGGAACCGAATTTTTGGAATTTTTAGAAGCTCATTTGGCCAGTCCACGGACTATTTGGGCTGCTTGGGTTGTGATTTATGCATTAAATCCTGTTTTGGTGAGTAGGAGGCCGGAAATGTCCATGGAAATCGGTTTCAAAAAGTGGAACAAATGTTGGATGAGTGGGCTGCCCACGGACAGCCCACTTGCTCTTGTTTAAGGATGTTAAAAACGGTCCGAGTTTGTGTGGAGTGGACAACGTCCATGTGTGATGTGTATGAGATTGGTTGAAGTAGATAGCGAGTTAGTTGATCAAAGAAATTAATAGGTTAATGCTTGAGGTGTTAACATAATGTCACAATTATATGGAATATAATTGTGTGTGTAGGCCATTGGAGATGAGTTTGTGATTTGCTCAAGTGAGCTAATTTGTGTGATGATTGATATTGTTGAATTACATGTGATGTGATTGCAAATTTGAGGATATTGCATAAAATATTTATTTGTATAAAAATTGTTGAAATGGCATAATGCATTTCATATGCACCGGGGTAACCTAGAAATTAGGTGAGAAGATATGTTGTGTTCGAAAAATGAACATCGTGAAAGGAATTCACGAGGATATTTAGTGGGTGGGGAAGACTGATCCAACGGATCATTTCGGATGAGGGACCATGACATTTAAACCCGACACACATTGCCTCGGAGAGGCTCAGTCATATTTTCTGCTTGGGCATTCAGTGAGTGTGACAAGAACAGCAAGTTCTGACACGAAAATGATTTTCTCATACATGGCAAACAATGAAGGAAGCCGATGGACTTCGGGCATAGAATGGCATGAAGCTATTCGAAACAGGATCGCGTGTTTACGATCTGGTGGTAAACCAGGCATTGCGCTATGCGCAGGTGAAGTAACCATTTAAGGAAGCAATTCCACTGTGGGCGATAACCGCCTGCTCGAAGGCATTTTTCGGAAATGCGAGGGCGTTGAAGGCACGACTCATTTGCAGAAGGCGATTTTGAAAGAATCGGGTTGTGGCTGATATTTTGGGATCATCTGCTGTTAAGTAGATTTGTATCTTTATTTATATTAAAATGAAATGCTCTTGGGGTCTGGAGCTATAGTTGAGTATGTTTGATGAGTGTTGATCTGGGGCAGTGGCCATTTTTGCTGGTGGGTCTCGTGATGAAGTGTATAGATTTTCAGCGGATGCGAGGTTGTCCCTTAGAGACACCAATTTGGGCGTCACACATTTTTTCTTGTAATGAACTAAACATGTTCTTAATGTTTTCCTTATTCTCATTGTTTTTTAGAATAAAAACAATTTTTTCTAAAAATAAGGAGCTTAAGTATTTTAAGGTGATTTATGTTCCTGAAAATTGTGCATGAAAACGGTTTTTGAAAACTTAGAAGACACCAATTTGGAGTTCTCTCATAACCGTTCTTGTTATTTGGTTAGTGTTTTCCATGTTCTTTTTGTGGTTTTTTAGAAGAAAAAAATTAGAGACAAGCAGTTCTCATCTGTTTATTTTTTTAGTTTTCTTTGTTTGTTTAGAATAAAAAATAAAATTAAAAAAATTTAAACGATAAAAAAAACATCCCCGAAGCTATTTTTTTTCCCTTTTACTTATTGATGCTAGGTCTTGTACGAATCAAGGTTAAAAATATCGGTTTTGACGGATATATCGGTACTTGAATTTTACATATATATCGAAGATATATTGATAGATATTTTTACATGAATATCGATATATAAAAATTAACCAAAATACTTTGAAATTCTTGGAAATACTTTGTAAAACTATAAAAATTACATTAATAATCAAATATACACATTGATATTACATTGCAATGGTCTTTTAAAACCAAAATGAAGAACGATGTGACTCCATTGCAACATTTGATGAAGGGATCTCATCTTGTTAAAGACAATACTCATACCAAGACATAGTGTTCCGATAATATTAATTCTAAGATCGAACATGCCATGTATAAATGCCTTGACTTCTACCCACAACCCTCTCCATGGATAGGAAATTCGAGGTTCACCCACATGCTCGTTTGAATTCCTTGTTGGATTTGATATGAAATGTGGAATGGAATTTGTTCAGCATGAGGATAGTTTATCATTCCATATTATTCATTAATAGAAGCCGAAGTATTTGAAGAAGGTTGAGCATACCTCATTGTGTAAGGAGGACAAATGTTGGCGTCATTGGATGAATCATTGTATTGAGTGCCAATGCTCATGGACTCAAAACTAACCGAAAACGAATCCTTATTGTGTTGTGTTATCCTTTTTTGTTGACCTCTATATGGCTTTCCAATGGCTCCAATACCTAGACCAGCTCTCCTAGACCTGTGATCTTCATCTTGTGTAGCATGTGTGAAATCATCTTCACTAGTGAATGGACTCAATGGATATTCTATTTATTGTCGATTTGCATTATCCCCGCCACCATTTCCCGGGTATCAACGCCATCATTGGTCTCCTACTCCTCTTGAGATATCATAGCCTATAGTGAGTGATGAGCTTAAAGAATCATCTATTTTCAGTCCATTTTCTGATTGATTTTTATATAAAAAATGAGTTTATATGCAAGAATATGGAATAAACTTCACCAAGCTGCGTGCGGCGGAAAATTCAAAAGCGAGAATTTGCGGTAAAAGGAGCGAGGAATGTGGCTAAACGTCTTGATATAATTGGTGAGAAGAGTTACCTTGGGAGAAGAACGCAAAAGGATTGAATTTGATGTCATGAAGCTTTTACATAAATCAAAATGCATATTGGGTTTTTATTTACAAAGCTCAGTGCAAATGGCGTAGTGAAGACAAAAAAACGGCGTTGGGCGTGAAAGGAAACTCAAAGGTAAGCAACCCGAAATTGATGAAAGACGCCCAGTGTCGCTGTCAACCCGGTCGGCGACAGAGGGTCGGCACAATACGGTGGATAATGAGGTGCGACACCAGCAAGAGGTCATGACGAGGAAGATGGTGTCGGCTCAATGGGCGAGCGAGTATGTCGCGACAATACGGATGTGGTGTGACATCGACCTTGAATCCCGGAAGCGATCGACATGACTTACTGAAACTAAGGTCGCGACAGCGGCGGCTAAAGAGATTATCCGCGACATCAACTACACGAAGGAAATTAGCGACATCATTGATTGCGACAGCGATTGTGGAAAAGAAGGTGCGGCAACGCGGATTTGTCGCGACATCAATGAAGACTTGAGGTCCGACATGAAGATATCGCGACATCGGCTACGCAGACCAAAGGGTGGCGACAACGTAGTCGCGACAGCCCGCTCTGAGAAGGAGGTTAGTTGTGCGGCATCAAATGCACCTGATTAAGGTGGCGGCGTCCTTAAGGCTGTCGCGACATCATTTACACAAAGAAAGTAAGACCAAACAAAGACTCTGACGCGTGAAGACAACGGAGGTCGCGACAGAGTGATGTCGCGACATCAGCAACCATGAGCCATTTAAAGCTGCGGTCAAAGTGCATCGAGTGGGGCCCAACTTAGAACCCTATAAATCACGAAGATTTCTTTGCAGATGAGCAACGGCTCTTAGCGTGAAAAGAGATGCGGGTTCTTTAGCTCACGTAATTTTATTTTACTCTTTTTCGTTTCTTCGTTTTTTATTTTCGTTAGTTTGTATTCATTTCAAATTTGGATCTGACGATTCCTTCCATTAAGTTTATTTGAATGCGATTCATATTTCTTCAAATTCTTTATCAGTTTGTTTGAATTTCAGACAAATTAAAGGTCGCGGGTTCCCGGTGCGATTCTGGCTTTCTTGATCGACAAGCCAATGTATGGTGTAATCTAGTGATTTTGATTTCAGCTTCCATTGAATTGCTTCTCGTGAAATTATCTTTCTGCATAAATTTTTATTGATCTTGATGAACTCGGGTTGCAAAGCTACTTCTTTGGTCTTGTATTTTGGTCTGCAGTCCCAATGTCGATGTCTCATAAGTAAACAGATTGTCTCGCTCCTGGTTCCGGGAGGCCCTGCGGAGGTGACAGGAGGAAGGAATTCACGAGAGTAATAGACAATTTCTGAAGGTATGAGAGCAACAATGGTGATCTAATGTGCTACCAGTAATTAAATCGATAAATCTCTTTCACTTGGAAGCGAGAGCGGGTGGAGCAATTTATCAATTTAGGCACAGAGGAGAGTTCCTACTCGATTCGATTAGTAAATCCAATCCCGTGTTAGCGAAGTCTAATCAAGGAAAGGATGAGCTGTTCTAATTTGGGAGGAACCAGTATAGTGTGGTCACATTGCAATGACTATATCTTTAGGGCTGGTTAAGTCCATGTTAATGGTATAGTATTGAAAGAAAAATATCTTTGAACAAGGCAACCAGGATTAAAAGTAGTTATTTAACACTCATCTTGAGAGAAAGCAATTGAGGTTTAGATAATGAATTGTGGGGTTTGGAGAGATCGACTACATTTGTATATTCCTTGGACTAGTTTTAAATACGTGGCTCAATAAGCAAAAGATCGATTGCATTACGAGATTGATGTTTCACGAGTAGCATTCTTTTCAATGTCTTTCTTGAAGCATTCGGAGTCTTAATTTGTTATTTTGTATTTCAATATTCAATTCATTTATTATTAATTGATTTTCTTGAGTTTTTATTATTTTAAGTTATCAGCTAATTCCAATTGTCTATCAGTCCAAATAGTGTAGATTTTGGTAATTAGGTGTTGATTGAGAATTCTTGAGATCTGTGGGATGTTATGGACTTAAATCAATTTACTAATTGTTAGGCACACATTGCACTTGCAGCATAACGGATCAAAACCACTGGAGTGAAAGCATTTACTCAGTTGAAACGATCTTTAGACTAATCAAATAGCTAAGACGCTATCGCGATTGACAAGTTTTATGGCGCCGTTGTGAGTTAGACAATAGTCTTTTTTAGCAATTGTTATAAATTTGTACATGTCTTTGGTCCGGTCGACAAGTTTTATGCGTATTGTTGCGAGGATCAGAATTTGGTAGATGATATTCGGCGAAAGAAGAAATGCTAATTTGGACATTTAAAAAAGAAAAAGAACAAAAATAGTTTTCATATGGTGGTTATTTTAGCCACTAACTTTTTAACAAGCCATAGTAGAAAATATTTGTTGCTTTGACTAATCTATTAATGTAAGTGTGTTTTGATTTCGGGAAAACTTTGTCTGAAAGGAAGCAATTAAATCTGAGTTCGGTAATCTTGAACTAGAAGAACACTTTCGAAGCTTGAAGGCGAAAGATCGAGAAAACTCAGCTATAGCGGATGAAGGCCAGACAGAGGGTGGAATGACTGAGCAATGACCGAGGAAGGCCTCAATCAACGTCTGATGGGACTTTTGGAACTGTGTCGGGATGAATACTACGCAATCGAGACAACTGCGGTTGATGCAAGTAATAATTTGTTTTGAACTAAAGCCGTACGATTACAATGGTTCAGCAACAACGGGTTTCTTGGTCATCCCGCAGAAGGGCAAATGAGCATCTGGGAAGGTTTCTCAGAATGGAAAACACAGTAAAGTTGAATAGGGTGAGACCAGAGGTCATTAAATTGCATTTATTTCAGGGAAATCATCGTCAATTGGTCTATCATCGGATATTGGCAAAGAAGTCAGATGATCTGCAACAATGCTTCCCTTTACTGATTTCTGTTTGACATACTGAATATCGAACTCTGTTAACAATACCAACCATCTCACGAGTGTATCAGCCAGAACAGGTCGGTCAAACAAATATCTCAATGGATCCAATCGAGAGACTAAAAGTGTGGAATACTCTGTCACATAGTGCCTAATTCTCCTGGTGGCCCAAACTAAAGCTAAACAGAGGTGCTCAATCATAATGTATTTGTACTCGTATTCCAGTATCCTCTTACTCAGATAATAAATGGCTCGCTCCTTTCTTGAATCATCGAGTTGAGCCAACATGCACCCCAAAGCTATGTCTGAAATCGACAAATATAGAAGTAGGGGCTGCCTTGGTGTGGGAGGCACTAAAACTGGGGGAGAAAGTAAACACTCCTTAATCTTCTCAAAAGCACGCTAGCAATCCTTATTCCAAACCATAGGCTGGTTCTTCCTCAGAAGATGAAAGATAGGCTCGCATATGTATGTTTTTCAGTCTGATGTATTGTAGTCTGCCTAAAAAGCCTCTAATGTATTGTATTGTAGTCTGCCTAAAAAGCCTCTAATCTGTTTCTCAGTCCTTGGAGCGAGCATGTCAAGTATGGCCTTGATCTTTTCTGGATCAACCTGTATACCGCACTCATTAACAATGTGACCCAGCAATTTCTCAGAAGTTACCCCAAGGTGCACTTCTTGGGGATTCAATCTCAATTTAGACTATATACGATCCTCTGAAAGAACCTTTGTAAGAGTACCTTAAGGTGATGCCTTTTTGTCTTGGGACTTCACTATATCATGTCTTCACTTATACCTCAACATCTTTATGCATCATATCATGAATCAGTAGTGAAGCTCTCCCGATAAGTCATCTACATGTTCTTCAACCCAAATGCGCGGCCAGATGGTAGTGAGTACCCGCTCCATTGATGAAGAAGTCTTCTCCGCCATCCTCTGGAGCCATTAAAATCTGATTATACCAAGAAAATCCATCCATGAAGGACAACATAGGGTGCCCTGCAGTGCTGTTAACTAACATATCGATGTGTGGGAGGGGAAAATCATCCTTAGGGCTGGCCTTATTCAAATCTCGAAAAGTCTTCAAACTCCTAACCTTGCCGTCCTTTTTGGGAATAGGGATGACGCATTGGCCAACCACTCGGGATACTTAACTATTGTGAGCAAACAGGTTGCTTATGAATCCTCTCCTTAATCTACAAACTCCATCGAGGTTGTAGTCTCCTGTTACCTTGGCGGCCTAGCATGCAGGCGGAGATGGGTGAGTGAGGCTGAACTATGGTTAGATTGAGGCCTGGTATGTCCTCATCACGACCATGCAAATAAGTCAAAGTATGACACAGTGGGTCAATCAATCTACTCACTCTCATCGGGAAATGGGAAGGCCCGATCCTAATCTCCACAGGGTGATCTAGTGCCCCAATCTATCGACTACATGCTGAGAAATGGGTGTAACTTTCCTATCCTACGTATCGAATCACACTGCACGGACCGCGGTGGGTAATACATTGTCTCCCATCATCAACATCGCATACATGGCGGTTTGGGTGCTGGTGGTCCCGATCAAAGAGAGGATACGTGACCTGAAAATCTTAACTCATGTTATTAACATCGAGAGGAAATGTCATCAAAGCGGGTGACAAGTTCGCATAGTGTCAAAGCAGGTGGGTCCGTAGAAATTCGGACGCTCTCAACGAAACGTTATCATGAGTAATATCGGTAGCAACAAGTCCATCACCATTAAACTCAAGCATAGAAATCTAAACACGTCAGCGGATCAGGGCCTAAAGAAAGTAGAAACATCCAAATCGACAGTTAGATCATGTGCATCACGTGAGTGCTAGCGTCATAAAGTATCACATCATCAGTATTAATCATAGAAACTCTAAACATGTCAAAAGCATAATGGGGCCCACACGGGGCTACATCAAGAATACGACCAGTGTTGATCATGTCCATTGTGTCCATATAAGTATCAAGCAAAATCCAACCATCAGGACCATCTCCCAAATCCATAGGTAGATCATAGTTAGGGACCTTCTCAGGAAAGCACACAGAAAACACACTGGCTCGATCCAGTGATAAGGGTGCAACTATCATGGCCTTGGGTGGCTCAGTGGTATTAGAACTCAAACACATCTGTCATAGGGCTTGCTGAATGCCTCGAATCTCAACCATCCTCGAAACATGGTCAACTCTTTCCCTGTGGGGTGCATGCTATGATCCTCTAGTAAAACAGTCAGCCAATTGAAAAGTGCATGGGCAAAAGGGGTAATCAAATGGGACCTCGGACAAGTGAGCTCTCACCCTATCTTAGCGCAACATCGCCATGTGTCGTGCATCACCCTCATAAGGAGTGTAAACTAATCAATATGGTATGTCATGATCAATTGTGAAAGCAAACTCACGCGGCCCTTGTTGGCGGTGACCCAATCCTAAGCCAGGCATATAAGACATGCCTTTCATCATACGAGTCTTGAAGTATTCTTGTGCTGATCCAAGACATAGGTACCATGTCTGCATCGTCATCTCTAAGCGATAGCTTGGACCTCGTCGAAAACAAACCCGGTCAGAGTGCAAGTCGTCCTCACTTTGTGATTTGTAACCTTGGTTTAGAAGAGGTAGCTCAACATCTTTGTCGATCGTATCGGCGGTGAGTGCCCCTCGTGTATGAACTTCACCTTCGATAAAGTGAAGATGGTATAACACCCGTATAAATGAATCAGGGCGGCTAAAGTAGGATGAAGGATGGCAGATCCTTAGAACACAAACACATAATATCGTTGCCTCATCATGACATGTGGTGAGAAAAAGAAGTACCCATAGCTGTCCTGCGAGGTCCGTCATAGCTGTGAATTGCATTATTGGATGGCCCCGAAAATCAGATGGGTGAAAATCAGAAAGCGATCGTGATAACGATGAATGATATTTAGAGTCGTTGTCGGCCCAGGATAGACAACACCCTACGACTTGAACAAGCAACATCGATGAACAAATGATGAACATGGTCTAATCCCTCAAGTGGTAAATCATCGTTAGAAAACACTATGCATGTAGCTCTATCCGCTGTCAGAAAGTTGATCAGTCCCCCTGAGGTGGTAAGCGATATCAACTCTAATTTATTTGAAACTTTGATCAATGCATTTCTATGTGTGTGTGTTGGATGAGGCGATAAGCTCTAAGTAAATCTGCGGGCACAGTGGTCGCGTAGGTACGGTGCAAAATCTCTTCATCCTCCCTTTGAATCTCATCTCTAGCATCGGTCATCGGTGTCAGCAAAAGGTCTATCAACAGGTGGGGGATGAGCTACCCTCCCACTCCTCGTAATAATCTGAACATCTTTATGTACTAGCTCATACTCCTCCAGGAACAGAATGAAGGGTGTCATGGACGGAACATGCTGCAAGTAAACTGGTGATATTTTTATCTGTCGGGGAACATCATCTAGAATCAATCTAAATGGCCTAGAGACTTGCTGACCATGGGTGTATCCACTAAAGTCTAAGTCTGCATACAAACAAATTGGTTGAGGAGCCTCTCCATCCCATCCCATCCCATCCCATCATAAATATCTCATCTCCTAAAAACTCAATCGAATGTATACCACCCAGGGGTGAAGGTACAGCTCTAGTGTCATGAGTGGGGAGGATGACGGGTGCGCTAGTCCTCCAGGCGTCGAAGAATCAAACGACCTGATCATCAAAGTCTTGAATAGCATGCCTCAATATTGCATAACTATTTATATCATGACCCGCTCTCTGATGATAGGCACAGTGAAGATCTGCTCCAATTCCGGGTGGGGTAGGCTGTAGTGGTGGTCTAGGTGGTAGTGGAACAATCAAACCCCCTTCTACCAATCTCTGAAATGCTCGGCTTAGTGGCATCCCAAGTTATACAAACTACCTGGCCGACCTTAGTGGAGAGGCGTGCTCTATCTTCTAGCGTGTCTTGTACATGTGGCCTCTGAGGCGTCTGTGTAGCATATACTGGTTATGGTGGCGGATGTAGATAAGTGGGCTGGTGTGGCTGAAGAAGGAGGCCGACTGATTTGTGCGATCTGCCGTATCATCGGTAAAGGCGTCTGGCTGCCTGCGAAGCGGAGGATTTGGCGTGGGGACACGTGTTACGTCATGCCAATGGCACCAGCATCGGATGGCACGGGTCGACCACGAAGTACCCGCTGAGTATGAAGGGAAGAGTTTGCATAATCCCTCTGGATATGCCCTCCTCAATGCCATAGAGGGCTTAAACTAATGATCCCAAAGAAGTTTGTCTATGGGAAACCCGTGAGATGCACAACAAGCGAGTTTGAGGACTATGCATAATCATGCTGATTTGATTGTGCTCTGAGGGTCTTTCTATAATATGTGCAATCTTCTCCCTCCAGCGGGAGATGAATGAAGTGATCGATTCATCACGGCCTCTGCTTTTGAGGACTACTCCCTAACTCTCTCCAGGGATACGTCCGGCTCACAATATTAAAGAATGCGTATGATAAACTCCTGTCCCCGAATCAGCCACTTCTATGCCTTGAAGGGTCAATGTGCAAACCAGAGTGGCACCACTTTCGACAAAGATAAAGCATGATCATCCGTGCCTTATCCAATCTATGCCTGTGCATAACAGTGTTGTAGAAACTGTAAGTGAATATGGGGGCACCCTATTCCCGTGTACCTCTCAATGTCTATCATGCGGAACTCAACTGGCAAGGATGCCCTTTGGAGGTCATCCATCTCCTGTCCCTAACCTATAACTCCATCATAAACATGTAGAGACTTAATCCTTTGCTCAATTCTATCGATACGGGCCTATGTGTCATCAAAAATACGTGGGGGCCCTTTGCAGATGTGGTGTGGTCTGGTCTGCTCATCACGATATAAATGTGCTTAGTGGGGCTGATTGAACGGTGAGGTGGTGGTGGAGGTGGAAGCTGTTGCCAAGTCATGATACGGTGGGTCGGATGATGGTGGTGGTGGTGGAGATGCGATAAGTCATGCGAGTGCTCACGAAATTTGCAATGGTTGGGCTGATGCCCGTAAATCCTATCCTAGTCCCGATATGGCATCTGGAGTATATGGTGTGACAATCTCGACCAGCGGTCAGCATTAATTATGCGGGTCCATATCTCTATACAGATTTGATGTATACGGTGAATGTGTGGATCGGTCTCTAACTGGTGCCTCTAATTACGGTCGACTCGAGTCGGGTGGGTCTCGATCAACGATCTATAAAGGAAAGGAGTAATTCGGTCCACCGCGGCTATCAATCTTGAAATCAATCTGACAAATATATGACTAAAATCCTCAGAGAGAATGCATTGACATGTGATGTCGTGTTTAAACTGATATATGTGGCTTTATAGGCGGGAGTAGGATTACGACATGGTAATGCAAGAGTGGGTGGCTCGTAAGCAATGAAGAAAAGGTAGATCTAAAGGCTAGATGATCGTACCCACAGGGATACACATCCTAAGATCCTAACCAACAATCAATCAACAATCAAAGTGACACACTGGCCATGTAGCTATCCATGAAATCTAGCTCAGGGCTATATAGGTCTTCATTGCTTGGACATTTGTCATCTTCATAGTGCTCCTAAACATTGATATAGCCCTTATGCTAGACCCTATTCAAAACCCTTAGCTTGGTCGAAGGCAAAATATTGGGATGACTCCTGACAACATAATCAAAGCTAGGGAATGGCCGACCAAGACTAGTGATTCGAGTAAGGGATACACCGTTCCCCTCTGAACCGCAGCGTGACAGGTCATGCATGGGAAGGAGTAGTCATGCGACGAGAACAATCATGTACAAAGAGCAAACTGCCACAAAATCTACACACATTCCTGATCCTCTAAGCCAAATCTCAAATGTCATAGCTAGATGCAATCAATATAATGAGAAAGCATGCTATAATCCAGCGGTGTTCTACAGTATCAAGGAAATCACAAATCTGGCAAATACTAATCAAGTGTGTGATCATCAGTCATCTATGTAGCCCAAGAGCCTACTTATCAGAGAACCATGTGCTCCAATATACCCGACTCAAGTTCAAGCTTGATCATCTGCTGAAACTAGAGATTACAGGTTCGATCCCGATAAGTCGCGTTTGTGGACCCCTTTTTTCGATCCACGGGCCGAAGCGCGACTTGCTTTTTAAATGAAAAGAAAATGTGGGTTGATTTCGAGTTTGGAAATCCCCGTCCCCGAGGAGAAGCAGTTTTTGCTTTGGGTGCCACTTGCTTTATTTTTATTTTATGAAGGAAAACCAAAATGAGACATAAAAACTGACTCCCGATATGGAAAAGTAAGTCTTGAAAGCTAGATTATGGAGTTTGGGGATCAGTTACCTATCGGAAAGTGCTCATGTGAGGAATTAGCACCCTGGGCAAACCTACGGTATCTACTCAGTGAATTGGGTAGAGAGGGCATATGGGTCGAAAGATCAAATAGTCTCCTAGGCTAAACACACAACTTGGATCACACTAACCTAAATGGTATCTAGCATGCTTAAGAACACTCAACCAAAGGAAACGGTGTGTGATTTGTGGTCCACTGACACGGGCTACATCAAGAGGTTAGCCAACAAACATAGCAAGCATGCGCCGACACTCCAAACACAAAGCATCCATGTGAAATTCATTACCCGACATTAAAGCACGTACCTATGGTCTGCAGCTAGCGGCGTGAGAGATTTAAGTCGCACGTTGACATCTTGTTCTCAAATCAAATATCAAAAAGCAAAAATGACTAGGAGAAACAATGTATTACATCTGTACTCATTGATGCTACAACACTTTTCCGACTATACAAACACGTCTATTCATCTCAATGAATCGGTCTTGACAAAATGCTAGACTACGTGCTTATCTGACACCGCTGACTGCATAGACCCTAATTCTTACGAATCCAAAATGGAACCACTTCAACCTAAACTAGAAGCCCCATTTCAGACCTAAGCGTAGCTACACTGATCTAGGCGAATGGCTGGACTCCATGAGTCACGAGGCTTGTTAAACTAAAATCGGACACCCTTACAAAACTTGACAAACTGGCTTATCCAGTTCCCCAACCGGTCGGTCCGGTTGAGAAAAATTCTAAAATTTTTCCAGAACATTCCTTACAGAGTAAGGAAACCAAAAAAACAAGCGGTGTACAATTCCAACACCAAATGAATGAGATCTAACCCAAACAATGCAAAGTACCCTAATTGCTATTTCTAAAAAAAGAACCCAATGAACCGGAAAATCCGGTTTTCCAACTGGTATAGTCAATTGAGAGAAGTTCTCAAAATTTATCAGATCACCTCACAGAGTTATAATTCAAAAAAAACAAACGAGAAATTACAATTGACCGAATGGCTGAAAATTGACACCAAGCGTGCGAGTGCCCTAGCGCGTTGGAAGCGGGAACTTAATGAACCGACTGATCCGGTTTCTCAACCTGTTGATCCGGTTGAGAACAATTCTGAAATTTTTTCAGAACATTCCTTATAGAGTCAAGAATCGAAAAAAAATAAGCGGAGTACAATTTTGACTCTGGATGACTGAGAACCGATCCAAACAAGGCAAAGTGCCTTAACTGTTGTTATAGAAAACTGAACTTCGTGAACCAATTGATTCGGTTTCCCAACCAGTTGTGCTGGTCGGGAACAATTTTTAAAATTGGTCAAAAACTTACTCAGGGGATTCCGCAAAGTCTAAAAAACAAGCGGTGATTGAGTTTATAATCGGATGAGAGTGAGAACCAACTGAAACAATCTGTTGTTTTCTAAAACCGGGACTGCCCAGCAGAAACTGTTGAACCGAGTCTCACGTGTGAGCATGAAAACCAGTTCAAATGGTTGAGGAAAAACCTCAAATTTAGTCGCCATATCCCATAAGAATAGGAAATGAAAAAACAGCGGTGCGTTTGTCTGCTCAGGATGATTGAGAACCAACGCGAAACAATCCTGTTTTCTAAAACCGAGGTGCCAATGAAGCTGGTAGAGCCAGGTTCTCATGACGTGAAAACCAGTTCAAATGGTTAAGGAAAAACCTCAAATTTGGTCAGAATATTCCTTAAAGAATAGAGTGGAGCCAGGGTCTATTTCTTACATCTTCCACAAAATGCGGAAAAAAATCCAAGCTAAACATCCGAAAAAATCAGCAAATGTGCATCCGAGCCTGAAAAGGTGCCCAAAGGGCCATGCCTCTCTGATCTTTCTCTCCTTTTATACCATTCCCACACCTCGCCTCTGAGCCTACCTTGTGTTTCTCTCCTTCCAAGCTTTGGAAGAGCCCCAATCAGTCTCGAATCAACTTCCCCATTTAACTCCCTCCTCATTTTCCATACCAGTATTATCATAAAGTTTTAAACACTTCTACCAAGTATCCACATGTGGATTCATGGTGGGCTACATGTAACAAGACAAAGCCCAAAATAGACCCAAAATACTGCCCAAGGCTGATATGGAGCATATGGAAGGCACGTTCATATGGGATTTGAGCTCCAAAATCCCACCAAAAGTTAGCGCTGCACAAAGTGGCCCAGACAAAGCTGGACAATCGGATGCTAGCCCCGAATTGACAGGTTGAGAAAATTATGAAGAATTTATGACAGATGTTCTGAAAGATGGGAGACCAAAAAAAGTTTCAAGTTCCATTGGATGAGGAAATATGATCAAACAGAAGATGAATTTGCCAATTCGCCGAAAAACTGATATTGCTGTGCCTGCCTCTGCCTTGTTGAACCAGTGAAACCGATTATTATTGGTTGAAAAAAATTGAATTTTTAACAAAGAGGCCTCCTGGAGGCAAGAGTCAACAAAACAAGCGGCGCATGATTAGGAGTTTATGGAAGGAATCTGATCGAAACAAGCTCAGAATTAACAAAGATATACCTAATAAACTCCGATTGAGTTAAAACCTCGGGGGCCCACTTGCTTCCTATGGCACGATGCCAATAAAAAAAATCATCATGATAACACTCCGAAGTGAACTACATACGCATTCAATGGACCACATACAAGCCCACTTGAGGCTCGGAAACCGACTAAGGTTAAATGGGGCCCTAAAGGTGCCATATGAGAACGATGGGTGAGTATGACACCTATAGGATAAATGCAAGTGTTGAGGGACAAAATTGAGGGTCTATAATATGGTCTTGGAAATATTAACTTTTATGTTGGACAAATTCATTTGGGAATTTATTTGATTTTAGAAAGTGTTTTGTTACAAGCTGTCAAAGTGGACAGGTTAGGGTTTTGGGATGTTAAAGTTAAAACTAAGATAATTGGTTTATAATCTGATTTTGGGTGCTTGGGGTTTGTTAGAACTTGGTCTAAGCTAATCAAATCAATGTTTAGAGATTAATTTTGGGCAACATTAGGATTGGTTTGTTGAACGTTTTAAAGATGCTTCTTTGTTTGAAAAAAAAACATGTTTTACTTACATTTGTGTTATGTGGTTGAGGGCCTTAGAGAAGGAATTTTAAATTGAAAACTTTCCAAAAGATAATAGATTAGATATATAAAGGACTAAACTAGAGAGTTTCATAATTTTTGAAGACCGTTTGAATAATTTTTGGGTAATAAAGTCCAGAGAGTACAAAACTAGAAAATAACGGTCCTTGCATGTGGTGTTAGTGTCTGTTTGAGGTTTTTGACTTAATCTTCCTTTGAGGATGGTTTAATTGATCAAGAGTATTATTGGAAAAGGATTAAAAGGCAGGGAAAAATTTTAATATTTTGGTTATGTGATGGATTAAAGTTGGGAAACTAACAACCATATCGGGCTTGTATCTTGCTCTTATTTGCTAATAAGATTAAGAATATGATATTAAGCTCCGAAAATCAACCCTAACCAAAATCACTAGTACGCATAAATAATATTGTTCTTTAATTGTATTGAAATAGGGGATAACGAGGAGGAAGAAGCGGGCGAGATTAAGATTCGAGGATTGGAATCAAGTGCAAAGCTTTTGGGTTTGTTAATACATTTCTCTCATTATTTGAATCTCTATCTCAAATGTTTGAATTATATTGAATTGTTTTAAATTGATTTGAATTGCAAAATAAATTGTGAAATAGAATTGCAAGTTGATTTAAGTTAATAAATTTGAGAATTGATTGATTCGCGAAATGAATGACATAGAAAATTGCATGAGTATTGAAATGATTTGTTTGTATAAAAATACATACTGTGTATTTTCCACATAAATATTTGAATGCCCTTAATAAAATGTTGTTGTTAAATTCAGAGTTAAGGATAGATTGGGTATACCAATAAGAGTCGAACAAAGCGTACTATTGTGGCATACCGATCCGTGTAATGAGACGATATTAGTAGTATATCTACCAACCCGAGTACGTATTTTTATAAAGCGCCACAGGCTGCTGACCTGGGTAGTGCCGTGGTCGTTATCACAGTGCGAAAGCATGATTAAATTCGATAAGGGCTAAAATGCAAAATGATAATGAGAATGAACAAGTGCATGATTTATGATTTGAATGATTTGTTGCACATGAAAATGCATAGTTTGAGATGACGGATGAATTGTAATTGATTAAATGGAAATATATCTTTATGTATGTATTGTATTGCATTGGTCATTTAAGAAAGTACAAAAGCATTGTCTTATGAAATTGCATGATTTGATTTAAAATAAAATAAAAAGAGAATCGTATAGAACCACTAAGCATGAAAATGTTTAGCGCGTAGTTTTTTATCTATGCGTGGAGTGCAGGAGGTGAGCGAGAGCGGGGGCGAGATCGAGGGCCTTGAGGAGTCATCAAGAAAGCTACTCCGTCATATGCATCCATCATACTTTTGAACAATTGATGTTTTGTGATCAAAAGAGTTAAACTTCGAGAGCTTGATGTTGTATATTATTTTGAATGGACATGGAATGCCTTCATTGTAAATGCATTTTGTTAAATGTAAATGTTTATGGGCCTACCGAATTGAAATTGCTTCTACACATATTTGAAAGTGTTTATACGAAATGGAATGTCGGCCTAAACAATTATTTTGTTTTTCTATATGTTTTGGTAAATGAACTCGGCTAGCAACCTGGACTAGGTTTGGATCCATGTCAGGTCGATCCGATGGGGTGCTACGAGGTAGGGTCTCTTTCGTGTGTGCACATTGCGATGTCGCATGTGTTCCAACCCTGTGCGCAAGCCTATCATGCGCGCCCAGGCCGGGTCATGCTCATGGTCGGCGAACCCTGTCGCGACATGGAAGCCCCTGTCGCAACAAAGGGCCAACAGAACCACCATGCATAACGGGAATCAAAATGAGACGGTAGCCGTCACAGTCTCTAAACCTTGATTTTCCACTTTCCTTTCCTTTTCCGAGACACCATAAAATTCAATATAAATTAGCCTTTTTATTACAAAGACCACAAGAAGTCTGGAAAACTTGCCAAAATGTATTTATCATATAAAACGAGTTTAATTACAACTCTTGGTTCTTTAATTACAATTACAGAAACAGGGTTTTCCACCCATAATTTACATAATACAAAAACAAGGCCAAATCTGAACTTTCCTTCACCACTAAGGTCGAGGGATGAGCTTCAGTCGCTCGATGATATACTTCTAGTACACAGGTATTTTCCCCTGTTATGAGCAATGCCAGTGGTGGAATTTTCCTACTAATTTATTCCCACCTATGTGCTCATGCGGTAACGCAGTCCACGCACATTCAGTAAAATTATGCACATTCTCTTTCGAATGTCTACATGCCATACTTATGCCTCGAGTCCTGTTGACTCCTCACATGCATTTGCCATGTATGAAAATCTATTCCTAAAACAAAAGATTTTTATTTTGAAAGCTCATTGGACAATCTCCGATTTCAAAATTTATTGGCCTACCCTTCAATATAATTTAGTGGTCATACTCCGATAAATATTTTTGTGGACAACCCTCCGATATAATATAGTGGACATACTCCAATAACTATTTGTGGAAAACCCTCCAATATAATTTCTCAAAAACCATATCATTTGCACACGCATAATACTCTGATTGTCCTGTGCATATGAAATCTGTCTCGTTTTCATATCAATCCATGTTAATATATCACATGCGCATATACTAACAAATTTACACACAACCACATGTTATTCACATTAGCAATAACACACAAACATCACACATGGACCAATTATAGTCCGAAAATCAGTCACGGGGCGCTCAAAAATAGTCCAAAAATTCTAGCGTGGTCAAAATTTTGGGACCTTCGCTTCCTGACCACTCACTGCCCAAAACCTCGTGTCATTTGAATGGCTCTTAGACAAAGATTAAACTAAGTAGGAGAAAAAACCCCCTACCTCTTGGAGTTTGTTGAAACTCCATGTTTCCGATCTCTACTTGCAGCTCTTGTTGTGAGGAAGGACTTTTCCTCTTGCTTCGCCAGAAACCGACAGTCCGATCGTCGGAAAATCTAGAGAGAAGGTAGAGCTTCTCTCTCTACTTTTTCTCTCCCTTTCTCTTTCTTTTCTTTCTTTTCTCCCACCAATTTCCTCTCCCAACCGGTTTGGTCAAGCTTGGGTCAAGTGGGATGTCCTCTCTTGCCACATGTCATTCCCCTACTAGCTCTCTTGGATTACCTTTATCCATTTATCTATCACTTTTTTGGATTTCCATCAATCATGTGGTGACACATGTCTCATATAGCCCCACTCTGAGCTCTCGCCACTCGCTTCTCCATTCGACACGTGCTCAATGTGAACCACTCAAACAAGTGCCAAGTGTCACCACCACTGCCTCGAAAACGTGAAATCTCGACCGCCTTGGAATTCTGAAATTCGACAAGGTACCGATTTCACAGACACTCAACTGAAGTCTGCTTGTTATCCAGATCTAGAAAATTCCTGATTTTCAACAAAAAATTTCGCTTTTACCCTTGTTAAAAAAAGAATTTTCTCTGTTTACATTCTTCCCCCCTTAAATGAATTTCGTCCCAAAATTCCATACACATCCACATCAACTCACATGCATCTTCAATGTACATAATATCATGCATGTAAACTAGTCATTTAATTATTAAATGACTAAATCACGTACCTTCATCCCTAAATAAGAAGGGATAGGTGGCCCGCATTGTGTCCTCGTGCTCCCACGTTGCCTCCTCTACTCCTCGATTTTGCCACATCACTTTCGTTAGCCGCACGGTCTTGCGTTGGAAAACTTGATCCCGGCTATCCATGATACGCATTGGTCCCTCCTTGAAGGTCCCATCTGTGTCAACATCAATCTCTCCTCAATCCACTACATGAGCTAGATCTGGAGTATACGTCCGGAGCATGGAGATATGGAACAACTCATGAATACCACAAGTTTCTACAGAAGCTAACCGACACGCCACCGCGGCCCACCCTCCTCAAGCATCTCAAGGGTCCAGCGGTACCTCAACGATAAATTCTTCCTCGCTTATCAAACCTAACCACTCCTCTCTTAGCACGCATTCAAGAAGACGTGATCACCCACCCTCAAACCCCAGAGGTCAACGTTTCAATCATTTCATGATAGCTCTTCCGCAACTTTGAGAGCGAAGACGTCACAGATCAACCCACTCTCCGAGGTGTCTCTAATCAACCGACCAAGAATGGTTTATCTCCCACCTTTGTCCAACAACAGGTGATCTAAGTATGGCTCCCATACAAAGCCCATGTGGTGCCATCCGTGATACCGCCCGATAATTGTCATGGTATGCAAATTCCACTAAGGGCAAGCTGCCTCCTACTACCCTTATGATTTAAGACGACACCCCAAGATGTCCCTAAACCTCGTATATCCTCTCCTCGATCGACCATTTGTCTGCGGATGAAATGCAGTGCTCATAGTCAATTATGTTCCCATGGCCTTCTGGAAACTATTCAAAAAGTGTCGCCAGAACTGATCTCATCCACGCGACAATGTCACCCATGTACGGACAATCTCTGATATATAACTCCGCGTAATCCCTCCAATAGGAAGGTTATCCGCACGACTAGAAAATGTGTCGAATTTCGTGGGAGCCACCACTATCACCCATACCATGTCATGCCTGGTGCCCTGCGGGCAAGGTCACAGTTCATCAGGACATGCTCCTACTTCCACTCAACCACCTCCAATGGCTGGAGCAGCCCTACTGGATTTTGGTGTTCAACCTTAACCTGCTGACACGTGAGGCATCGTTGAACAAAGTCTCCAACGTGTCGCCCATCCCGCCAGAAATTACATCATGATCACTACATCTCCGTGTTACAACGACCTGGAGCGTTTAAACTCCCCGAGATTCCCTCGATCCGTCAACCTGTGGAACCACTACTCATCCTTTATACCGAAGACTACCATCTTTGTGGATGGTCCAACCCTCGTCAGTCATACCTAACTGTACCCGACCCCTAATGGACACTATCCCCGCTCTCGGGACTTGATTACCCGTCAATAGGAAGGCATAACTACGCACTCCCAGTACCGAGCTGCTCGCTATACTATAGTCCAAACTGCCCCATAGTCTTGAGCATCTACCACTCCCGTAGAGTTATATCAGCTAATGCTCCGCTATGACTTCCGACCGAAAGGGCATCAGCCACCACATTTGCCTTACTGTGGTGGCAATATGAAGTCGTAATTTAGGAACTCCATCCATCTCAAGGGCCGCTCATATTGAGGTCCCGCGCATTATTACAATTCTTTCTAGACTCCGCCCATTTTTCCAGCTTTTCGTAGATTTGACGGTTTTAGATTTAGAGCAGTTTAGAGCATTTTTATTTCTATTGAACAGATTTGGTAGTCAGATAATAGAGATTCAGATTTCACTAAGGTTCAGACAAAGATTGAAGCAAGAATCTTGATTTTCTCTCTCCTGCGGGCTTTTCTCCAACCGCCATTTTCTTAGTTTTGCCGTGCATTTTTATTTTTAATAGATCTTGCTGCATTTTTATTTCTATTGAAGAGGATTTATGCTATACTTAGATATTCAATTTATTTACTGCTGAGGAGAAGATTTAAGCTCAAATCTGCTTTTCTTATTTCTCTTGATTTCTTTCTTCATTTTCTACTTTGCTTGATTAGTACATTGGAATTCAAAAGAATGGAAACATTAAACACCTTCTAGTGGTTGGGGCTTAATTGTTGAACATCTGATTCGCAGCTTTTCAGTTATTTTGTGGGCTTGAATACCAATTTATATAATTGGTACTCGTTCATATAATGAATTGTTCGAATATTAGTAGCTTATACCCAAAAAGAGTCAGATCTTTGCTCGATTTCCAGAGGCCCTCCGAGTGACACAGATGGAGATTCTCGAGCAAAGAGCCAGAACTAGTGGGTATGTTAGACTAATATCTTGAACTAATGAACTTTGAAAATTACTTTGATAGATCACTAATTTACTCATGGTGTGAGGATAAATTGTACGATGTAATTTAGTTGATCGCAGGTTTCTCCTGATCCGATAAAAGGATCTTTGATCCCGTTAGCAAAGATCTAATCAAGGAGATAGAAAATTTTATTAGATTTAAAGGACGAGATACCAATTACATTGGAGTAAAGCGCTGCATTATCCGTCTATAAAGTGGAAGCCAGTCCTAAGAAATGGTTAAGCATTGAAAAAGAAAAACAATCAAATCTTAAAGAATGCTAAATTTACAATTAGCTATTTAGACCCATTTGTCCCGAAAGGAATAAGGTGTGTTAGATAGTGAAATGTATGGTGTATGGAGAACTGAGCCATACTACATTGCTTCTTGACAAATCTAGTGATTCAATCCCACAAATGTTGCACTTTCATGAAATGCAACCGTTTGTAAATACTATCCCTATCCCTACGACTCTCTTCATACCTTTAGAATTAAGTAGTTGTTTATTTGGTAGATTTTGTGGATTAGTTTTAAATCAGTTTTTGCCTAAATTAAATTGATTTTATTCGGCATCCTACTTGGTCACCTAAATAGTGAAGAGCCCTTGTAATCAAAGGATCAAATTCCACCAGAGAACCCAACTCATGGGTACGATACCCGGACTCCTAGAGTCCACTCTTTTATTACTGTATAACTGCACTCGCGAAGGGGCCAGAGTGTTGCAATACTTTTCTATTTCAGCTGAGTATACTTACTTTGTTTCAAATCAGTTTGAGTATTTACCATTCACCCCTAACCACATATTTTCACATAACATCATTCAAGCCCTTAAGTTACACTGCTAATGGGATTAGATAATAGTCCTTGGTAATAACGCCATAAATTTGTATATGTTCTTGGTCTAACAGTTTTATAGCTGCTGTCAGGATCGAAAGAATTTAGTAAATCAATATTCAGACTAGTACAGCCCTAATTTGACATTTGTAAGAAAAGAACAAAAATAGTTTTTCAAGCAAAGGGTTATTTTTAACCACTAACCTTTAACAAACCATATTGAATATATTTGTTGTTTTGACTAATCCTATTAATGGGAGTGTGTTTTGCTTTAAAACTTTGATGCACAGGAAGCGTAAAATTGATCCGATTCCCACCGATTCTCAATTAGAGAAAACACTTCAGCCTTGGAGAAAGACAAGGAGCAAAACACCACCATATGTATGAAAGACGTGATCAAACTCCGAGGGACACAGACAAAGAGCCGAAGACCTAATCAATCGGATACCATGGAGGAATTTTTGGTGCCGATCATTCAAAGATGAATACTCGCGAATCGTGACACCAAGCATCGATGCCAACAATTTTGGAACTTAAACCAACATTAAATTACCATGGTCCAAGAAGATCGCCATCGGTCATCCACCTAAGACCCAAATGAGCACTTGGGAAGATTTCTCAGATGGCTAATACAAAGAGTTGAATGGGTGAGACCGTAAGTCATTAAATCGCATCTATTCTTCTCTCTAAGAGAGATACAGCAGCTAAGCATGGTATGAATCTTACCATATGGCCTCATTTGATACTCTGGGAGGAGCTAGCAGAGGCCTATTGGGGGCGCATTCTTCCTCCATCACTCACCTCAGAAAGGAGGAGGGAAATCATTGTGTTTCAGCAGGGGGAAGATGAGAGCCTGTATGTAGCTTGGGAAAGATTCAAATCCGCCGCGAGAAGACGCCCAATGCATGGGATGTGGATCTGAAGACTCGGGATGGACATTGTATATCATGCCTGAATGATGGCATCAAAGGACTGTCGATGCTTCCATGTTGTGGAGCATTCAAGCCGGCAAAAAGTGTCAAGAGGCAAGAGAGTCGATCAAGACTCAAGAAGGTAATATGAAAACTCCTTCCGAGTTTCAAGAGGAAGGAAGAGAGAAAGGATCATGGAGTTGAGCAAGACGACAGCTACGGAGGCCAAGTCGATGTCATTATGCAATGGGGGCCGGACAAGAAAGGAAGACACGCCCATGAACAGGAGCGCTTGAAAGACGCTTATCAAGGAAAGTAGCCGAGAGCCAAGAACAATTCTATGATGTCAAGAGGTTAAGTATCCGTGAGCCAAGAGCTTACCATTTCAAACCCAATAACCTGCCGACATTATCACTCAAAGATCGGTGAACCATGAGAACTTCATATGGTGGAGGGGCTTCACAAGGCCTGGCAGATGACAGAACCTCAACAGGGTTATCAACAACCACCGAGGTTCCAGCAGCAGCAAAGAAGGAAATGAACATTAAATGAATATCAGTGTCGAGGAGGCCCAATCTTTCAAGAACAGATGTCGATTTCACGGGGATAATAAGAAGTCGTTGAACCTCCATGAACAACAAAAGTTCGCAGGAGTCGAAGCAACTGCTACCAATTCTCAAATTTTTCAGAACACCACCAATGCATCCCTGAAGAACCTGGAGACACAAGTAGGGCAGCTGGCCCTAACCCTGCAAAGCCAGAAGAAAGATACCTTCCCAAGTGACACAAAGAAAAATCCAAAGGACTGCATGGCTGTACAGCTGAGGAGTGGGAAGGAAATAGAAAAGATGAAAGAAAAAGATGACAAGAACAAAGATGAGCAAGATCGTAAAGGGAAGAGGTACTGGAGAAAGAAAAGAAGGAGTAGAAGGAAGAACATCGAAGGATCTATACCTGGCTTCCACGTGAGAGACGCAGAAACCAAGATGGAGAGCGCTTGCAAGGTTTTTGAAAAACTTTCCAGAAGCCGAGATCAAGATGCCTTTTATCAAGTGGTAACTCGTATGCCACTTATGCAAAATTTCTGAAGGACATAATCGAAAGCAAGAAAAGAAAATAGTAGAGGAAGGAATAGTGAATCTCACCGCCACTTGCAAGGCAAGAATCGAAAAGAACTACCAAGAAAGATAAAATACCTGAGGAGCTTCACTTCATTCCTCAGGAAGTGTCGAGGAATTGAATTCCTGCAGCTCGTGACTCAGAGCCAGTATCAATTTGATGCCTTTATATGCAAGAAACTGTTTGGGGAGGTTATTCACCAATCGTTACTCTTCAAACGGCGCATGACGATGGTGAAACCTGAAGGAGTCTTAGAAGATGTGCTGGTCACTGTTGGGAAATTTGTTTTCCCAGTAGATCATCATTCTGGACATGGAAGAAGATTCACAAGTACCCCTGCTACTGGGAAGACCATTCCTAGCTACTGGAGCTGCTCTGATTGACATGCAAAAAGGAGTTCTTACCTTGAGGGTTGGAGAAGAAGCTGTTGTTTTTAACTTGATCAAAAGTATGCAAAATATAGACAGAGACAAGGAAAGTTGCGATGTAGCAGATTTTGTCTATACTTCCAACCCTGATGTTAACAATGATTGTAATACTCCAGTTTTTATCAATGAAAAAGAGATGAATTCCCAGTATACCGAAGATGTCTATTCTGAATTTCCATACAGCAGTTTTCATTCTTTAGAAACTATGATGAGCTTGAAGCAAAACAGAAATGACAATGGGGAAAATATTGAAAAAGAGGAAATTCATCAAGAAACCAGTGCAGAAGGACTAGTTTCTAAGATGGTTACTGTCATTTAAAGTATGCTTACTTAGAATTACCAAAGAAAACCAGTGATCATTTCAGCCAGACTCAGTGATGCTGAGGAACAAAGATTGCCGAAAATATTAAGGAAGCATAAGGAATCGCTAGCTTGGTCCTTTGAAGAGTCAAGGGTATCACCATCACTGGCATGCATAAGATCGCTAGAAGAGACTTCAAACCATCTAGAACACCAAAGGCATCGAATCCAAGATGAAGGAAGAAGTCGAAGGAGGTACTCAAATTGCCGAATGTCGGTTTTATCTATGCTACTTCGTGACAAGAGCATTTCGGGTGAGCCTACCATGTGGTTCCAAAGAAAGGGGGCTTACCAGGATCGAAATGAAAATGAATTGATTCCAACAAGAACTGTGACAGGATGGAGGGCATGCATGATTACAGGAAGTTGAATTCAAATAATCAGAAAAGATCATTTCTTGCCTTCATTGATCGATGTCGATGTGTTAGCAGACACCTCACTTTGTTTTCCGATGGGTATTCGTGATACAATCGGGACAAGCATAACTGAAGACCAAGAGAAGACCACCTTCACATGCCCCTATGGTACCTTGCCTTCAGAGAGGGATGCCATTTGGGTCAGGTAATGCTCCCGCACATTCCAAAGGTGTATGATGTCCATATTCTCGCATTCGCTGAAGAAGTTATGGAAATTTTCATGGATGACTTCATCGGTATGGATCCAGCTGACCAATGTTTGAACAATTCGGAAACAGTACTTCAAAGACGCCAAGACAACAAATTTAGCACTCGAATTGGGAAACGATTTATGGGTGGCTGTGAAGGTATTGTTCTCGGGCACAAAATTTCGCACCGACCAGCCGACCAATCCAAGGCATCCACATCAAAACTCGCACCACCCACCACAGCAAGCGAGCAAGCAGCTTCCAAAGTACGTCGATCTGCAGCAAGATCCACTGGGGACTTTTTTCAAAATAGCCGCACCACTATGATATCGGAAAAAGATAAGGTTCACTTCATGATTCTCGTGGCGATGTTAAGAAATCAAAATCAGATTGCAAGCACCTATAATGGCCGTGATCAGAATGGGATCGGGGATTTAGCCAATGTGATGCCGCTGATTTTTCCATGGAGCCGGTTAGCAAAAGAGAGGCGGTCTGTATTATATACTATGCTAGTAAGACCTTCAATGAAGCACAAGAGAACTACTCAACAACTGAAAAGGAGATGCTAGCCATAGTATTTGCTTGTGAAAATTTAGGCAATACATTTTAGGATCCCATGTGGTAATTCACACTGATCATGAATAAATCACTACTTGATGTTAAAAGGAAGCTAAGCCAAGATTGATAAGGTGGGTGTCATTGCTTTATATTTGATTTGAAATCAAGGATAGAAAAAGATGTGATAATGTGATAGCTAATCACTTGTCAAGAGTAGAAAGAAGAAGTGATGAAGAATAAAATGTGATGTTAACAGAGAACTTCCCAGACAGAGCAATTGTTTAAGGCTCTTCCAACTTCATGGTATGTCGATATTGTGAATTATCTCGCTTGTGGAGTAATGCCTTTAGAGTCATTACCAACGAAGAAGGAAGCTTCGAGCGGCGAGTATTATATTGGGATGATATTATTATTCAAAGAGTCTTGACATGATAATAAGAAGATGTGTACCAGAAAGTGAACAAGGCAACATTTTAAATGAATGCCATGCGTCGCCCTTATGGGGGACATTTTTTTGGAGAAGAACGACTCCTGAAGATACTCCAATCGAGTTTTATTGGCCCACTATCTTGAGAGATTGTCTGAGTGGGTTAAATTGTGTGATAGATGCCAAAAGATTGGAAATATCGTGCGAGGAATGAAATGCCCCTCGGAGGTATTATGGTGATACAAATTTTGATGTATGGGAATAGATTTTATGGGACCTTTCCCTGACATTTGAAACCTATACATGCGCTATGAGTATATGTTCCAAATGGGTGGAAAGCATTAACTTGTCGAGGAATGATGCTAATACAGTTGTAGGTTTCTTGCAAAAGGAATATTTTGAAACTGATTTGGAACACGGGAACTATCATTAGTGATGGGGAACCCACTTTGCAAACAAAATATTTGCAAAACTCATGGCTTGGTATGGGATCAAGCATGTAATGAGTTTAGCTTATCATCTGGAACCCGATGGACAAGCGAAATTTCCAACGGGGAGATCAAAGAATACTTGAGAAAGACGGTGAGGTCAAGCGGGGAAGTTGGTCTTCCAAACTTGATGATACACACTTTGGGCTTACGAGGATTGCACTCTAAAAAACCCCCAGTTGGAATGTCCCATACAGAGTTGTTTTTGGTAAACCATGTCATTTACCTCTTGAATTGGAATACAAGGCAATGTGGGCCATCAAGTTAAACTTAGACTTTAAGGTACAAGGAAAGAAAGATTACTCCAAGCGTCGGCGGAAGAATTGAGAAAGTAAAGCCTATGATAATGCTAGAATATCTGAAAACCGAAGACAAAGAAATGGCATGATCGGAGAATTTTGAAGAGTTCGAGAGAGCGAGGGGAACAGGTTACTGGCTGTTTAATTCTAGGCCCGAAGAAATTGTTTCGGAAATTAAAATCCAAATGGAGTGGGCCATACGGTGGTGTACTATTTGGGCGGTATTCTTGAGGGTGATAATGGGGAGAATTCAAGATTCGATGGACAGAGGTTAAAGCATTATCTAAACGAGGAGAAGAGGGGAAATGAAAAGTGGCGAGTTCTTAAGGAAAAGAAGAAGTACCACAACGACAAGTCGACTAAGGACTCAAGCGGCGGCTAATGGGAGGCAACCCATAAGGATTGAATCTCTGATTTTAAGTTTTTGAAATATTTTTACTTTTAGTTGATGAAAATTCGATCCGGTTGTTTTATAAAGATAGATTTAATTTTTAGAAATTAATGGTAGTTTAATTAGATTTTTCTTGAATATTGCAGTGAGCTTACGCAAGGTTTAAAGACACATGAATGGCAAGGCAATACGGGAACAATTCCGGCCCAACTTCACGGAGAAGTCACAACATGAGAAAAAGGGGGAGCTAACCTTCTCACTAACCCAATTAATAGATATACTTGAATTGATTGTTAAATCTTTGCTTTAAGATGCCTGAAGAGATGTCTAAAAGGGTTAGGAACAATAAGAGAATTCAAGGTTCTTGAGATCATTGAGTTAAGGGCTTAGGTCGTTACAGAAAGGTTATGTCGTGACATAAGTGATGTCGCGACAAAACGTGATAATAGTGACTGTTTTTTGAAAGGGCAATTTGTGAGTATTGAAGGAAGAAGGTATATGTCGCGACACCACTGTGAAGTCGCGACAGATAATTAAGTTTCAAAATGAAAAATGATGTCGTAACAACCCCAACAAGATAGGAAATAATTTGAGGGAATAAACGAGGAATAAAAAGGATGTAAATAGCATTGATAATCGAGCAGTTCTTTGAAATCCCGATGTCGCGACAAACTTAGCATGTCGCGACATAAAGTTTTAATGCCATTAACTCACTTTAAAAGCCCTAAATTCAATGATCTCAAATAAAAAGAGCGAGAAGTGAAGTCGCGGCGTGTTTAATGAAACGATAATTAGCCTAAACATTGATTGAATTGCAGAAACATTGGAAACTTTATCATTCACTCCCAGGCATAGCTATTCACCTTCTTTCCTCCTTACGAATCTCAACCCACGAAAACCCTAGCTTTCCAAACCTTTTTTGAAAAGCTTTTCTTCCGTTCAATGGCTAAATTCCCACCTAGTCCACAGCCTAGAGCGAGATTATGAGGAACATGAACAACGAAGAAGAAACTCGTCGAAGAACACTTAGACGAGAAGTTCGTCGGAAGAACATCGGGGAGAGGTGCCATCGAGAAACACCCAGGAAACTCAGGCAAACTCAAAGAAGGCAGAAAAAGGAAAGAGATCACAATCATTCTGAGAAACTCAAACTAAGTCATGAAGCTTTTTATAACAATCGGGTTTGGTGTGATTCTCAACTCTAGCATTGATAAAGAAAAGAATCTGACAGCCAAATTTGGGGAAGCAAATCAAAGGGCTTCAAGTTCTATCTAAGTCTCTACGGAAGGTTTTGAAACAAAAGCGGATGATAGAGACAAGAAGCAAGGATGTTGAATCCTACGGGAGCGAAGAATGGCTAGAAAATTTGGATCCTGATTAACAATAATCTCTCCAAATTTTTAGAGTCATGACTGAAATGGAGAGCCACAATGAATGGCTTGGGGAAGGCGGGATGAGTTGAACAAAAGGGTTGATCTCTCAATGAGATCTTCATTGAAGATCAAGTTGAGAAGGAAACTAAGAAGAGGAAAGAAGGAAGTAAATTTCCTCCATTCCCAACTCATTGAATACCTTGAACCTGGATCCCCCTAATATCTTTCTTACTCTTTAAGAAAAGATAGACTTCTTCACAGACACTGACTTCATTACCCTCCTTATCCCATTTGAATTGTATCCATTGTTGCAATTGAATCGAGGAAATAAAATGAGAAATTTGAATTGAATTGTTGTGTGCTATTATGAATACGTTTGTTCAATATTTATTATTTGCTTTGTGATGCATAGTTAGGAAAATAAAAGTAGAAATTAGTTCGAGAATAAGCTATTGAGAATGTCATAGGCTGAAGAGTTGAATGAAGCAGTTAGATTGTAGCTAAAATGAAATGTAGAATAAGGGCTAAGAATACGGTTTGATTGAAACACCTTAAGTAAGGCGCTTAAGTCTAGCTGACCAAGTCGAGAATAGAGGAAAGTAATGAAATTGAAGGAACAAAACATATTTTGAGATTGTGGTATGAGCGTGAGTCAAGGAGCACATTGGATACTAAAGAGTTTGCTTACTCATCAGCAAAAATTAATCAGGAACTCCTAATGGTTAATAACAGTAGCTAACCCGGATTCTAGAACTTGTTAGATTGTGATTGAGGCGAAATCACAGGTGATACGGTGGCTAATGATGCGAGGCCATTCTTGGAAAGTTTGAGCCATTCAAATACATCCCTATCTATGCTAAAGCATATACCTTCGTTCAGAGAATTGAGCCAATCAAGCCTTATTTCTAAAAATCAGCCAAATTTAAAACCCCAAACCTTCCAAAAGAATCAATGTCTTCCCGGTAAAGAACCATTGATTACAGGCGAAGGAGGAAAGAAATCAAGTTTGGGGGAGGTTGTTTTGGAGCTCAAGGAAAAGAAAGGCAGAGAAAAGAGGGGAATGAAAGGAAGGGTCCAAAAAGCAGAGAAATGGGATAAGTTTTACCTTGTGGCCTAATTCTCTTTAACTATTAAGTTCTTAGGGGTGTTTCAACACCTAGTACCTGTGCCATCTGGTATGGGAGTTACTAACCCCAGAAGTTCGCTAAGGGTGTTAGAAAGCTAGAAGAAAGGTAAAACATTGCACTATCACTGAATGGTGACAAACAAAGAAATTCCCAGTTGAATTACAAATGAGAAATGGGAGCATACAGGTTCGAATAGAGAAGAAATCAAGGAGATGTCCACGAAAATGAAGTTTGGGGAGTTTGATAAAGAAACTACAAGGAAAAAGAGACGTGAGTGAGAAGAAAGAGAGAGAAAAAAGTTAGGGTAATCTAAACCAAAAGTTCCTTTCTATCCTACCCTTACCCAAGCCTAACATTACAAGCCCAAAAAAGACCTGATTGATCTTGAAGGATGGAATTACATTAGTGAGTCAAATATGAACAACAAGCTTATGGAATTTGGAAAGGCAGTAGCATTAAGCATTGAAGGACCTAGGGAGTTAAGTGAATAATTATGAAGATGAGAAAGGAAAACAATTTATTTTCGGGATCCAATGATTATGTTGTTTGTAAGAAACAATTTCAACGGTTGTAGTTTTGTATACTATAAAGAGTAGAAACCTGACCTTGAGCCGGACTTGAAGCTAGATAATGCGAGAAAACAATGCAATCCCTTGTGTTTCAATTAAATTGACTTCTCTTGCAAAAAAGCGAGAATAGAAAATTTCCTTTTGTTTGAGGACAAACAATTCTTTCTTTTCACTTGAGGACAGCAAAACTTTTAAGTTTGGGGAGTTTGATGAGCTTAAAAGTCATGCATTTTTTTAGTCCGTTTTTCGATCTATTTTTATCTAAACAAGACTTGTTATGTGCATAATTACGGAATAACTAGCAAAGCGTTAAATAAAGCGGGAATTCAAGAAAAGAAGAATTTTTGCGAAAAGCGAGAAGTTGGATGAGCGTTAATGAGATAGTGGTGGCAAGAAGCAGGATTACGACGAAAGAACAGATGAAGGAATCGTGTGTCGTGAAGCTTGGCGACAATCAAAATGATTATCCGAGGTTGCAGCCAGTAAAACTCCAGGTCGGAAAGCGAAGCTTACGAAGAAGCGAAAGCGGTGAGAGTTAAGAAGCTCAGTGGAAAGCGACGAGGAAATGAAGAAGAATTTCATGTGACATCCGGATGTTGTTGTGACATCGCAATGTCTGACGATCATGGCGGCTGATAAGCTATTTGCGACAACGGTAGTGAAGAGAAGAGGTCGTGACATCCAGATAGATCCAAGCTTGTCGCGACATCGGGGAAACTTTGAAGAAATTTAGTAAATTAAGCGACAAGAAGCGCCTTAAAATGTGACGGGTTTGAAAAAAAATGGGCGATGTACTTTCGAGATGTTGTCGCGACAAAGAGATTGATGTCAGAACATCGGTACTGGAGTTGAAAGTCATAGTTCTGGGTGATGTGGCGACAAAGAGATTGAAGTCGCGACAGAAGCAACAGTGAAGCACGCAAAGGCATAAAGTGATAATCGCGACAAAGGGACGATATTAGCGACATCGGCTATCAGTTAGAAAACGCGGTTCATTTAGTTGATGTCGCTGACGAGAAGACGATGTCGCGACATCCGGGGAGCAACCATTTGAAGCATCGCGGCGTGGCGATGTCGCGTTAAAGATTGATAACCGGCGACATCATGAGCGGCAGTTCAAGGCTGCATAGACTTAAGTTGATGTCGTGGCGGTGATGAGATCGATGTCGCCCGGCTTATGGATGATGTCGCGACGAGGGATTTAATTAGCGACTTGAGCGGTAGCAGGCGATCCGCGGAAATCCTGTAGAATCTTGCGTTGGGATTAGGGCCCAACTAAGAAACCCCTATAAATCTGCGACTACGAAGAGAAACTGACTTGGCGGTGACACAGACGAGAGGTCTGGGTAGCTGAAGGCTCATTTTCTTTATTTTTCTTTTAGTTTTCTTTTCTTTTCTTTTCTTTTCTTCAATGTTGATAGTTAGAGATTAGATTAGATTTATCGTTTTATTTTTCGTTTTATTTTCTGGATCTGGGTGTTGTCGATTTTGAGCAGAAGCTGAATGAAATTCTATTCTTTTCAAATTACTACCTGGAATGTTTGAAGTTCGGACAAATTTACGGAATTGACTCTTCGGTTCGGTGCCAGTTATTCTTATGATCGGAGGAATGTTGTAGCGTGGTCGGTAATTGAGAATCCGGCTTCCATTAAGTGAATGCTATAGTCGAGAAATTATCTTTCACGTAGTCGTTTCGGCTGACTTTTGAATTTCGGGTTTATGAATTTACTTCTGGTGTTGGGTTTACTATTTTGATCACGAATATCGAGTTTCTTATACCGTTATAAGATTTGTCTCATTGCTACGATTTCAAGGAGGCCCTCTGGTGACCGCGAAGGCATTCTGAGTTATGAACAATTGCTTGAAGGTATATTAACTTTCTTATTTGAGATCTAATAGACTTTACAAGTTTACTTCGATAAATCTTCTCCTTGAAATCGAAAAAGGAGTTGAATGAGTTATCGTTCAACAGTGGAGGAGATTCACCTCAATTCGAATAGTGAGCCAATCCCGTGTTAGTGAGATCTAATCAAGAGAGGGTGATCTATTCTGGTACGAAAATCTGAAGTTATATATCCTTGCTTGTAGATAACTTGGGAGCTAAAGGTTCTGATCCAGCCAAAATGGGTATGAAGCGTATTCTGAAAGAAAAATGCCCGGGGTCAGGAAATCCCCTTTTAAAAGTAGTTATTTAATTTCGTCTTCGAGAGAATCGGGAAAATTGAATGTAAATGTGGAGTTTGGAGAGATCGGTACATCTTCTTCATACCTGGACGGATTTAAAACCTGAAATATTCAAGTTTTATCAATATTAACTACAGGAATTTGGTACTTCACTATATTAGTATACTTGATGTGTCCTCGAAAGATAATTATTCGATTGTCCATTTATTTTCTTAACTATTCTTTATTCTTTATTCTTTATATTCCGATTTATTTTATTGAACATTTATTTTACTCGTGCTAGTATAATTTCCGGCTTCTTAAAAATTTGGACCTAATATCTTTATGGTCCAAATAGTACGGGCTTGGTGAGTCGGGGTAGTTGATTTAAAATTCTTGAGATCTGCGTAGGATCGATATACGGACTTATATCCGTTTTATTACTTGTGCGACACATTGCACTTGCACGGTATATCAGGCCCAAAAACGAGTGAAAATGATTAACTCTAGGAGACTTTTGGTGCTCAACAAAGTTTTATGGTCTGCGTTCAGGGATTAGATAATAGTCCTTTGGTAATTGTTAGCTAAATTTAACATATGTGTTTTAGTCAAAGGTCAATCAAGTTTTATGGCGCATTCTGTAGGATCGAAAATTTATAAAACTTGATTGGAGTGCATGAGAAAACCTCATGGGTTAATCATTTTACCTATATACCTCTGTAAGTTTAGTTGCTATTTTAAGGGACTATTAATCTAATCCCGAGCGCACCATAAAACTTGTTGAGGCAAAGTCTCTAGAGTTAATCATTTTAATTTTGGTTTGGCACGATACTTTTGCAAGTGCAATTGACAAAGTAATAAATGGATATAAGTCCAGATATCGATCCCACGAGATCTCGAAATTTTAAATCAACTACCACAGCTACTCAAACTCAGTACTAATTTGGACCATAAGTGATATTAGGGTCGGCAACTTGAAATTATACTAACTGCGAGTAAAATAAATGAACAATAAAATAAACTGGAATATAAAGAATAAAATGAAATAGTTAAAAAATAAATGGACGAATAAATTATAACAGATGACACATCAGTATACTACTATAGTGATACCAATTCACGTAGTTATGCGATAAAACTCTTGAATATTTCAAGGTTTTAAAATACGTCCAAGGTGTTTGCGATGCAGCTGGATCTCTCCAAACTCCACATTTCCGCTATCTAATTTTCGATTCTCTGAAGACGAGAAATTAAATAACTACTTTTAAAAGGGATTTCCTTAATGGGTATTTTCTTTGCAATACTTCATACCCATTTTATGGTGTAAACCTTAGCTCGAGTTATCGGTCGACAAGGATATACAACTAAAGATGCTCTTCCTCAAAATTAGAATAGATCACCCTCTCCTTGATTAGATCTATTGCTTTGGGTTGGCCTCACTATTCAATTAAGGTAGACTCTACCTTGTTTAGGTGATAACTCTATTAAAGCTCTTTCTTGATTTCAAGTGAGAAAGAGATTCTCAAGTAACCTGGCTTCATTAGATCTCAAATAAGCGAGGTTAATATACCTTCAAGCAATTGTTCACGCTCTGAGAATGCCTTCTGTCACTCGGAGGGCTCCTTGAAATCGAGCAATGAGACAAATCTTATAACCGGGTATAAGAGCGTGTGGTCAAAAGCGATAAACCAAACACAGTAAATTCATAAGCGAAATTCAAAGCTGCTGAGCGACTCTGGGAAATAATTTTCTGACTATGGCATTCACTTAATGGAAGTTGGATTCTAAATTCTTGAATTACACGCTACGACATTCCTCGATCATAAGAATAGCGCAATTGAATGAAGAGTTGAATTCGAGAATTTGTCCCGAACTTCAAACATTCAGTTAGTAATTTGAAAAGAATAAGTGCATTTGGCTTACGCTCAAAATCGACAACACCCGGATCCGAGAAAATAAACGAAAAAGTAAAGCGATAAATCTAATCTAATCTCTAATATCGACATTGAAGAAAAGAAAAGAAAGAAAAGAAAACTAAAAAGACAAATAAAGAAAATGAGCCTTGACTGCAGTTACCGTGCGTGTGCCAAGGCTGCGTTCCTCTTCTTGGTAGCTGCGATATTTATAGGGTTTCTCAGTTGGGCCCTAATCCCAACGCATTCGGTTATGGATTTCAGTGGGCGCCCAGTCTTTGTTGATCAGCGACTTCAAATCCCTTGTCAGCGACATCATCCATCCTTTGTTTATCGATCTCACATCATGACATCAACTTAAGTCTATGCAGCGCCGACTGTTGTTCATGATGTCGCGACATCAATCTTGTCGCGTTAGCTCACGTCTTACGCATGCTTCAAATGGTTGCTCACGATGTCGCGACGCGCCGATCTCTTTAATGCGACATCAACTAAATGAGCTGCGACTTTCCGCGTGTCGCCGATGTCGCGACGCCGGTCCTTGCCAGCGGCATCACTTTATGCCTTTCTGAACTTCGCGGTTGCTTTGGTATCCACGACTTCAATCTCTTGTCGACATCGACTCGAGGCGTGACTTTCAAGGCGAGCACGTGCGATGTCGCGACATCAATCTCTTGTCAGCGACAACATCTTGAAGTACATCGGTTCATTTTTTCAAACTGTCCGCAAAGGCGCTTCTCTTGTCGCGACCTCTATCAAATTTCTTAGGATTTCGATGTCGCGACAAGCAGTCACTATTGGTGGATGTGCGACCTGCCTGCTTATTCTTGTTGTCGCGGCGAGCTTCTTTGTCGTCATGGCTAGCGTATCATTTAATACCGATGTCCACGGCGACATCGAGGATGTCGCGACATGAAGTCTTCTTCTTCTTCATTTCCTAGTTTGCTTCACCGACTTCTTTAACTCTCGGCTGCTTTGCTCTTGGGTAAGCTTCGTTTAGGCGGAGTTTGCTGTTGCAGCTTTGGATATGCATTTTGATTCTTTGCCAAAGCTTCACGACATCAGGTTCCTTCATCTTTGTGCCCTTTTCTGCTGCAACTTGCTTCAGCCAAGTATCGTGCTGCTCATCAACCTACGCTTCTTTTTCTACAAAAATTCTTAACTTTTTTCTTGAATTCCCTGCCATTTAACAGTTTGGTTAGTTATTCCGTAATTCTGCACATAAATAAGTCTTGTTTAGATAAAAATAGATCAGAAAAATGGACTAATAATAGATGACTTTTAAGCTCATCAGCTATACTGTAGTCTGAACTGTCCCATAGTCTCGAGCATCTACCACTCGAAGCTATACTAGCTAATGCTCCGCGTGACTTCCGACTGAGTGCATCAGCCACCACATTTTCCTTACTAGGGTGGCAATGCAAAGTGAAGTCGTAATCCTCTAGGAACTCCATCCATCTGCGCTGCCTCATATTGAGGTCCTGCTGCGAGAAGATTTATTTCAGACTTTTGTGATCTAAAAACACCTAAAACTACTCATCTTATAGGTAGTGGCACCAAATCTTTAAGGCAACGACTATGGTCGCCAACTCCATGTTGTACGTGGGGTAATTCCGCTCATGATTCTTTAGCTGCCGGGAACCATAGGCTACTACCCTGCCGGACTGCATCAAAACACATCCCAGTACATCCTTCAAGGCATCACAATACATTGTGTACCTCTATCCCCTTTCTAGGACTATTAAGATAGGAGCCGAAGTAAGCCTCCTTTTTAGTTCCTAGAATGCCTTCTCGCATAGGTCATTCCACTCAAACTTGACTTCCTTCCGGGTTAGTCTCATCATAGGTGTTGCTAGTCGGGAGATATCCTCAATGAACCTCTTGTAATACCTTGCCAATCCCAAGAAACTACGTATCTTGAAGACTGACTTAGGCCTCTCCCAACTCATCACAACCTCAACCTTCTCGAGGTCCAACGACCTTGCAGCTTAGAAGGCGTACTGTGCCCAATCTCACCTCGGTAAGCGAAACTCGTACTTGCGAACTTGGCGTCTGTGATGGTCCCTTAAAGGCGTGGGACGACCTCGGAAATGATCCTCATGCTCCTCCTCAGACTGGGAGTAGATCCAAATGTCGTCTACAAAGACCACGACGAATTGATCTAAATAGGGTCATGAGATCCATGAATGTTGCTGGTGCATTCGTCAATTGGGCATCACCGTGAACTCAAAGTGCCCATATCACATCCTGAACATTGTCTTAGAGATATCTATCTCCTTAATCCTCAACTGATGATAACCAGTGCGAAGGTCTGTTTTGGAGTAGACCCGTGCCCCTCTCAACTAATCAAACATGTCATCAATCCACGATAATGGGTACCGATTCTTAATCGTAATCCTATTCAACTATCAGTAGTCAATGCACAGTCGAAGCGTTTTGTCTTTCTTCTTTGCAAACAAAATCGGAGCACCCCATGGTGAAGTGCTCAGTCTAATGAATCCCTTATCCAGAAACTCTTGTATCTGGACCATGAGTTCCTGCAACTCAATTAGTGTCATCCTATGCGGAGTCATAGAGATTGGTGACGTGCCAGGGTGTAACTCAATACAGAATTTCACATCCCTCTATGGAGGTAATCTCGGTAACTCATCCAGGAAAACATCCTTGTACTCGTACACTACTCGAGGTAGATCTAAGTCCTGTCTCACCTCGTTTTCTAGGGTAAGGCTTGCAAGCCAATCCACCATATTTTCGTGCCACCTAGAGTCGTACATAGTCTGTGGTAAAGCATCACGTTTGTCCCCTTGAAACGTAACATGAGTACCGTTCTGTGTGTAGGCGGTAACCCTCCTACGCTCACAATCGATGACGACTCGGTATTCCGTCAACCAGTCCATCCCAAGGATGACATCGAACTCTGACATGTCCATGACCCTCAGGTCCACTATGAGTAGAATCCCAAATATCTCTAACTCGCAACCCCGACATATCAGATCCACGCTCACTCTAGTCCCTAGGGGAGAACTCACATACAGGTGCTTCTCCAAGGTCTCAACCTCTAAGCCCAGTTCTCACACATGATGCGGCGATGAATGTGCAATGCACCAGAATCAAATAATACTTTTACCCATAGGCGAGATAACAGAAACATACCTTGTATGGTGGCGATCTTCAGTGGTCCCGATTGGTATCTTTGGCGTAGACATGCCGCAATCCACCCCAGTTTCACGCTGTAGGCCACGTCTACACCTTGACCCATGTTACGGCCCGCTTTTGCACACTTTGTGTAACGAGAGCGCTGTGCTTTCTAGGACTAGTATTGATTCCCTACGATGCATTGAGATGTGGAGGAATAAATTTGTGTCACCTTTATCCCACCGGATGATTGGGGCGCAGCGTCTCAAAACTGGTATGCGGCGATCTTGTCTCGGATGTGTCGGGCGGTGGCAATGGAAGCATATCGCCGGTCACGGCCCGGCTAGGAACCACGAGTCGGCGCTTGTACGTCGGCGCGACCTCGTCCTTGGAGCAGCTCGAGGAAGCCCGAAGTCTTACGCATAACTCGGCGGAAGAAGGTTGATCCTTCCTCTTCTCACTAGTACCCGCAGCTCGGATACTTTGTGCATCCTCTATCTCTCTCTCTATGGTCATAGCTGTCTTGACCATAGAGTCCATGTCATGTAAGAGGAGTCCTACGATTTTGCCCTAAATAAACAACTTCAGCCCATTCTCAAACTTCCTCACCTTGGCCATATATGTGGCCACATAGTCATCAACAACACATGCTAACTGTGTGAACTTAGCCACGTACTCCATCACCGTCATTGTTCCCTGCTTTAGCTCTAGGAATTCCTAGGCCTTTGCATGCCTAGCCATGGTCGGAAAGTACTTGCCCATGAAGAGCTCATGGAACTCTGCCTAAGTCATTGCCTCTAAGTTTCTAGAGGTCTTAACCTAGTCCCACCATACTTAGGACTCACCCTTTAGCTGGAATGCAGCTAGCCTAATCCTGGTCACATCGGAGGTGATCTCCATGGCTTCCAATACCTTCTCAATCTGCAGGAACCAATCGGAACTCCTCCCCCGGTGAATGTCGGATGGTAATGTGACTTAAACCTATAGAGGTTACTAGGGCCTCCCTGACTCCCAGCTACACTGGCCTGTGCAATGGTAGCAGCTACGACCCCCACGGCCTCCATAAAGGCTTGTTGGTAAAAAATAGGTGGTGCCTGACTAGCACCTCGTGGACGACCTCTACGTCCCCGTCCTTGACTTGACATCTATTCATGTCAAATGGCAACAAAATTATTAAATTTCTATCTCAGTCTAACTAGTAGTGCACTTGCCAACCACTAATAGACTTAGTCGTTCTATACTAATCCGTTCATTAATTTTTTCCTTAATTAGACTAGCGCCAACCACTAATACAATTCAATCAAATTTCCAAATTTTCACTGTTGTTTTTGTTTTCCCGAACCCCAAGTTGAGTTTTCTCCCTAGTGTCCCACATACCATTTATCTTGTATACATTTTATAACACCCAATCACACATGTTAAGCACAAAACATGCACGTATCGCATATATCAATTCACAAAATTCACAATGAATGCATGATCTAAACCTGTGCCCCATTAAGTCCTAGGTTTTCGTGTACCTAAGCTCTGATACCAAGTTGTGACACCCCAATTTCCAGGTCGAAATTTTGGACTTTTTTTTTTTAACAATGCCCATGAACAGTGACCCAAACAGTGCTTGACACAGAGCATTATGTCGAGCCTATCATGTCCATGGTTGTGCGCACGTTATTAGCGGCGTTGCATTCTCCTCGATCCACGCATGTCGTGTGCCTGTACTCTGTCGCTTCGAGAGCGCTGCGTCGGCTGCGGAAGACTTGGGCGCTAACCCGAAGCCACAATAAGCACCGCAGAATCTCTATCGTGACACGAGATCGAACAATCCTGTCGCGGCGAAGAATTCCCCTGCTCCAGCGATAGAAAACTTTACGAAGTGCAGCCGCTGTGAGAATAACCTGCTTTGCACCGCGGCTGGTGTGCGCTCGTTCGCGCCACCTTGTCGAACCACAATTTTATTGTCGACCTGAAGCATTTCGACGGCACATCTGTCGTGACGCAGTCCATGAAGTCGTAACACGGGACCAAGGACTGCGGCCGTAATAGAAAACTTATGCCAACTAAACCACCCGGTCCGACTAAACCGCTTGTGTTGACCGCGCGGTTCGATGTCCCTGTTCGTGACAAGGGGCCAAGAGTCTCTGTCGAGCATGCACATTGCGTTGTCGCACGCATTCTAATCCATCGCGTGGCTTTGTTCGCGGCAGCGCTGCGGGGTTGTCGCTGGCAAGCAAACCACTTGTCGCGACATAGAGCCCCTATCATGACACAAAGGCCAGGAACCGTCCTGACGAGGACTCAAAATGGGAAGTAGCCCATCCTGGTCTCCTAAACCTCCAGTTTCCCTTTTTCCTTTCCTTTTTCAAGACACCATAAAATTCAATATAAATTAACCTTTTTATTACAAAGACCACAGGAAGTCTCGAAAAGTTGCCAAAATGTATTTATCATACAAAACGAGTTTAATTACAACTCTTGGTTCTTTAATTACAATTACAGAAATAGGGTTTTCCACCTATAATTTACATAATACAAAAACAAGGTCAAATTTGGCCTTTCCTTAGCCACTAAGGTCTCGAATGAGCTTCGTCGCCTAATATACCTCAAATACCTGAAATTATTTTCCCACGACGGGGTGAGCAATGCCCAGTAGTTGAATTTTCCTATTAGGGCTATTCCTGAGTCTTCGTACGATATGATCGCACACATTCAAGTAAAATTATGCACATTCCTACTTTCCGAATGTCTACATGTGTGCCCATGCCTCGAGTTCTCACCGACTCCCTCACACATGCATTTGCCATGTATGAAAATCTATTCCCAAAAAAACAAAAGATTTTTGTTTTGAAAAGCTCATTGGACAATCTCCGATTTCAAAATTTATTGGTCTACCCTCTGATATAAATTAGGGGTCATACTCCGATAAATATTTCTGTGGACAACCCTCCGATATAATATAGTGGACATACTTCGATAAATATTTGTGGACAACCCTTCGATATAATTTCTCCAAAAACCATGTCATGCACACACACCTAATACTCTATGGTGTCCCCGTGCATATGAAGTGCGAAATGCCATTTTCATACCAATCCATGTTAATATATCACATGCGCATAGACTAACATAATTTACACACAACCACATGTTATTCACATTAGCATAACACACAAACAACACACATGGACCAATAACAGTTCGAAAATCAGTCCCGAGACTGCTCAAAATAGTCCCAAAATTCGGCGGTAAGTCGAAAATTTTGGGACTAAGCTATAATACTTACATTTGAACACCGTGCCATTTGAATGACTCTTAGACAAAGATTAAACCAAGTAGGAGAAAAAAAAAACCCTACCTCTTGGAGTTTGTTGAAACTCCACGTTTCCGGTCTCTACTTGCCGCTCTTGTCGCGAGGAAGGACTTTTCCTCTTGCTTCGCAGGAAACCAACAGTTTGATCGTCGAAAAATCTAAAGAGAGGTGAGGCTTACTATAACACTTTTCTTACTATAAAACTTCTCTTTCTTTTCTTTCTTTTCTCCCACCCGATTTCCTCTCCTAACGAGGTTTGGTCGGCTTTTAGGTCGGGTGGGATGTGCTTATAACTATGGCAATGTCGTTCCTTATTAGCTCTCTTGGATTACCTTTATCCATTTATCCATCCCTTTTGGATTTCCAAATAATCATGTGGTGACATGTCTCATATGGGCCGCGGGCTCTTGTTTAACCTCTCCATTTGACATGTGACTCGATGTGTCCGCAATTTTAAGTGCGAAGTGTCACTTGTTGCTCTCGGTGTCGGCGTGAAATTGACGGTCTTAGGAGTCGGCGAAGTCGATAAAGTAGCTAGATTTCGCAAGACGATTTCAACGGTGAAGTCCGTTTTGTCATCCGAGATCTGAAAATTTCTGGATTTTCAACCAAAATTTATGTTTTACCCTTATTAAAAAAATTGAATTTTCTCGGGTTTTACAAAGATTATGAATTGAAACCATACACTTTAATTATTATTATTTTTAATTAACCCAAAATTCAGAGCACAAAAATAATCTGATTAGAAAAATAATAATTAAAAAAACCATAAACAAATGAAGTATTAAAATTAATGGCAAGCATAGAGAAACAATATTACAAATATATATATATAAACTTTGAGAAAAATATGAATTAAGTATAAATACGGAAACAAGGTACCGTAATAAATGCACAAACCCATAGCCTAAATTACATGACAAAAATTGGTACAAACATAGTCTAAATTACATGGAAAAAATTAGCACAAACGCGAAATTAACAACTAAATACAATAAATATATTAAGTATTCAATCGAAATAGAATTCTTCAAAATTTAATTGAATTACAGAAAATTATGATTACAATAGACTAGAGTACAATGAAATGGGATGAACTAAAGGCAGTCAATCAAGAATTGAATGATTCTATCAAGAACTTAATAAAACTAAAATATAATTAAATTAGCATGCAAAGTATTGAATAAAAAAAGGTAAAAAAAAGTGATGTCCAACATCAATGATTACTCATCCACTAGCTTTAGTTTCATCAAAAGGAAAATTTAATAAAAAACACAACACCCAAAGATCACCATTTACAATCTCCTATGCCTCTAAAGATCAATAAAATCCTCAACACATTATCCATGATATGAGTGCAAACCAACCCATCCAGATTTGATGCAAACCAAACATCCATGAAATGCATGCTCGTAACAAGTATCTCTCATAGGTGTTTGATTCCAAAATATCAGGGGAAAACGCTCCCAAATAATCATTATGATATTAATTTTAATAAAATTTTCAACCCGTATGCCAAGCACCTTTCAGTCTTTCCCCCCTAATATCCACTCTGCAACCTTGCTCCTCCTGTTAAATTTTCTCCTCCTCTCTCTGTCTCATCCTCTTCCCCTCTTTTTTTTTAAGAAAAAAAACCAAACTTTCCTTTCCCAAAAAAGAAAAAAAAGTTGATTCTTATTATTCTATAAAAAAATCCAATCTAATAAATTAAAATAAAATTACTTAAGATAAATCTAATACCATCCCAAATTTTGGATCTACAATTATATATCTATTACATTTATAATATTGATGTTCCTTTTAAAAGCTTTTATATGTTTTTTTATTTCCTATTTTCTTTTTCTTTCCTTTCTATTAAAAAATGGATTTGCAAATTTTTAAAGAAAATTTTGTAAAAATCAATTTCTAATTTTTTTTTCATCTTAATTTTTTTATAAAATTAAAATGAAAAAAATCATTTTCAACTTTGTATCATACTGCAACGTCAAAGGAAAGAAAAATCGAATATGTTTTGGTTTTCATAAAAGCAATTTTTTTTATTATCTAGAACTAACCGTCTCTTAATCAAGTAGCATTCAAAAAAGGACTACCATGCACATAAATGCGATTGGAAATTTTTATTTATGGGACAATGAATTATATATTCATGAATCTACTTCCTTTTAGAAAATCTGTATTAGGATAAGAAATTAGGATTGCATGCTTAAGTTATTAAATTGTTCATAAATATATATTAAATAAAATTTTCTTAAATCATATTGCAACATGGAAGGAAAGAAAAATTAAAATCTAATATGTTTTGATTTTCATAATGAAGAATAATGAAGTATATATTCGCGAATCTACTTCCTTTTAGAAAAAAATTAGGATCGCATGCATGACTTATTAAATTGTTCATAAATATATTAAATATATATGAAAGAAGTTTTCTTAAATCATACTGCAATATGAAAAGGAAAAGAAAATATATATATATATATATATATATATATATATATATATATATATATATATATATATATATATGGTTGATAATTTGACCCATTCAAATCCTCAAACAGTTCCATTCATCCTTCGTCTTATACTTTCTTCCATCCTTCACCATTATACATTATCTTACTTGTTTAATTATCAATGGCTTCTACTCATCAGAAGATATGGTGGTCAGTATTTTTTATTTTGCTGCTCTCCAACTGTCAACATGGGGTTTACGGGGCACCCCAAGTACCTAGTTACTTCATTTTTGGGGACTCATTATCAGACACTGGGAACAATAACTTACTTGTAACCAAGGCCAAAGCCAATTTCAAGCCTTATAGAATTGACTTTCCCCAAGGCCCTATCGCGGATTTTATCTGTAAGCTTTCTTGCCTTTTTTTTCTAAGGGTTATTTGGTTAAACAGTAACCAAATAGGTCCTAGAAATATATGATATCTTTTAACCAAATATTTCTTTTTATTAGTTGATATTTGTTTTTTGGTTGAATGAAAAAAACCAAAATTTTTAGTTTTTTCTATTCAATGAATAGAAGTTACTACAGACCTGTTTGGTTTTTGTTTTTTAAAACTGTTCTTAAGAACAATTTTTGAAAACCAAGAAACTATCATTTTGGTGTTTTTTGAAAACTATTCTTGTTCTCTTGATTTAATGTATTCATTGTTCTCTTTGTTTTTGAAAATAGAAAAACAGTTTTAAGAAAATAGTAACCAAGTAGGCCCTAAAAATTTTGGTTTCTTCTATTCAGCCGAAAAACAAAAGCCCCCTAAGTTTTTATTTAAATAAATATTTAGATTTTATGTATTATCCCATCAATTATACTGATATTCTCTTATTATCTTCTTGAACAGCCGAACTTCTGGGTTTCCACGGTTTCATCCCATCCTTTGTAACTGCAACGGGTAAGGATGTACTCCAAGGAGTGAATTATGCATCCGGTGCAGCTGGGATTCGAGATGAGACTGGACAGCATTTGGAATATATATGTTTGAATATTTAGAAAACAAATTCTTTTATAACTGCGTATCAATAACAGGATCAATATATTTTTTCTATGTATTGGCAGGTGATAGGATTACACTTACCAGACAGCTGATAAATTACCAACTTACAGTGGCCCAAATTGCGACATTACTAAGAGGTGCGGCAGCAGCTGCAGACCAACTAAGTAAGTGCGTATTCACGGTCGGAATTGGTAGTAACGATTATATCAATAACTACTTCTTGCCGAATTTGTACCCAACAAGCAAGGAATTTACACCGGAGCAATATGCTACAGCCCTTATTGCTCAATATTCATTGCAGTTGAAGGTTGGATATATTTTCCTTTCATTTTCCTTCTTTTTAATCATAACATTAATGCATTCCATGTTTGTTAATGCATAGACCTTACACGAGTTTAGAGCAAGGAAGGTAGCCCTCTTTGGACTCGGTTTAATAGGCTGAGCTCCTGCTGAAGTGGCTGCATTTTCCCCTCCTAACGGAACCTGCGTGGACAATATCAATAGTGCAGTACAGCTTTTCAATGACAAGCTTAAGTCTCTAGTGAACGATCTCAATACCGAGTTCACCGATTCAAAATTCTCCTATATAAACATCTATGGTATTGGATCCGGGGATCCAAAAGCAGTTGGTATATATCCCGACACTTTTAAGAGAGAAAGTTCTTAAAATTATATAAGTACGAACTCCTTTTATCTTAACTTAGTTACGGTTAATTCTTTCAAGGATTCAAGGTTACGGATTCGGGGTGCTGTGGTGGGTGTACTGGTTGTGTAGCATCAGCAACTCCATACTCGAACAGGAGAGAATTCATGTTTTGATGAGAGTTCCACAATCGAAGCTGCAAATGGAATTTGTATAGGTATAAGTTAGGGAAAATAATAATGACTGGAATTTATATAGATATAAGTTACGAAAAATAATAATGACAAGAATTTGTATAGGTATAAATTAGAAAAAATAATAATGACATGAATTTTTATAGGCATACGTTATGAAAATAATAATGATAATTCAATTAGACGTTATGAAAATAATAATATTGAAAATTCAATTAGACGATTATGAAAATAATAATGGTAATTCAATTAGTAATTAATTAATTAATTTAATGAAAGAGGGGTAAAAATGTAATTTTCCTAATAGATACCCTAGGTATAAATTGGAGTAAGAAAAGAAAATCTTTTCTATTCATCTTTGAATTTCTTTCTGGCTGGTAGAATTCCAAAGGACGTATGACTTTTGGATCTAGGATTTGAAGAACAAATTTTTCTAGGTAAGATCTTCCTTATTTTACTTTTCTAGATTTCTTTGATGTAGGTTCTTTAATTTTCTTTCGCCTTAGATCAACCTCAAGAAGCCGATTAGATTACACTTTCGTTCTTTAAAAATAAAATAAAATAAGGATTAGTGGTGTCATATTGAATTACTTTGAGTATGGAAATGAAAAAATATTTAAGGATAATTTTTGAAATAAAATAATAATAAACAAATAAGATAAATTTGAAAATGCTGAATTTTGTATAAATATATGTATTTGATAAGTATTTAAAGATATATGTATTTTGGCAAGTAAATATTTTATTAAGGATTGAGAATTTATTAGATAAGAATATGATTAGAATAATTATTTAGCAATTATAGAAATAAGACTGCACACATTTGTTGTCAGGTATGATAATTGTTAGGTAAAAAGCTAGATGTGCATTGTAATAATATAATTTTTAAAATATTATTAATATTATTTTTCTACTAAGATTTACTTCGGATTAAGAGCATAAAAAAAAATTATTAAAAATAAGATCCGGAAGGAATAAGTGAGTTTTATAAAAATTTGTAAAACTACCTAATTCAAATAGTTATCATTTGAACAATTGTTAATATGTTCGAGGTGAACAAAAATCATGTTGATAGAATAAACTTATAAATCACAAATTTTATAAAATATTTAGAAACCCATTAACTTTTATTATTATGGATTAAAAAAAAATTAAAAATAATATCATTGTTAAGAATATCAAATTAGGAAAGTTTTAAGAATAAATAAGTAATGATGATAGTTTCTTCCTTATTATTTTAGGAGAAATATTTCATTGAGGTAAAATTCTTCGGATTAGCTCTTTCAAAGCTTTCGAAGACTTTCGTATGTAGAATGATACAACGCAGATTTTAAAAAAGAAAATTGTTTGTTTTTACTTCATTTGAGGATGAAAATTGTTTTAATTGAATTATATATAATCTTGATTTATGAAAAGTTTTACTTGTTTTATTTATTTGATTATCCATGGATCAAAAAAGTAGTTTTGTATGATTGTACTTTTGAGATTTGTTTTAGTTACGAAAGGAAAATGTGGAGATAAGGATGTTTTGTAATTTGAACTTTGAATGAAATATTCGACTGTTAGTTCTACTGGCCAACTAGGAATAATAGTCGACACTATTCGGCCCTTGTTAATCGAATATAATAGTTGACCTCACATTCCTGCTGGTGAATGTAATTGATTTGAACCCCAACCTTGGGCTGTTGTATACACAAGACTAAGAATACATGGTCCTCGTCCACCTTAAAGGAACACCATGGCTAGCCACCCATTTGAAAGTCCCATATGACTGGGCACCATTTGATATTTGATGACCGAGAAAATATATTTGAAATGTATTTGATTTTTGGATTCGATATGAAAGTGTTTGAATCGAAATTTGATATGAAATTGTTTGGATTACATATTTGATATGAACTGATTTGAAATGGATGTAGAATGTGCTAGCAATTTTGTTAATGTTCCAACTTATTTTAATCAAAGTTTTGATGAAAAACATCTCTATTTCATATATATGATTGAAAACTTTTTGATCCATGAAAATGTATTAGTATTTCTTATCGAGCTTTAAGCTCACTCCCATCCGTTGACATATTTTCTGTGTACTTTTAGTTTCAAGGAGAGTGATGGCTAGGTTGGGGATTCGCTATCATTGTGGATTTGATTAGAACTTTATGTTGGATCGTTGAATTAATAAGTTCTTATTTTTGTGAAATGTCAGTTTTGAAAGCACTGAGAAAGTCACTGGATAATAGCATTCTTTTTATATTAGTACACATAGTTGGATTTGGGAGATTCCAAATATTGTTATATTCCGAACAAATTTTTATATGACATTCATTGGATGTGTTTGAAATGGGGCTCGCAGCCCACTAAAACCCAAAGAAGAGGCGCCATCAAAACACTCGTGCCTTTGACACCAACCCGTAATGAAGACCCAGCTCGTCAGCCCAGCCCGCGAGTGAATAATTAAGAAAGCTCATATTCTGCAAATCAAACTAAATCCCATCGATAAGGGAAATAGAATAATCCCCCAATAACATATTATCCCGCAAATCCAACTAACCCACCAACAAAGGAAAAAATAAGATAATTCACGATATAACAGCTCATCCTGCAGATTAAGCCGGATCCCACCAATGAGGAAGAAAGATAATTCTAAATAATCTGCTCTTTCAATATTCCTTATCAAATCCGATACCGATAAAGGCAGGAAATATCCTGTCCAATGGGAAAGAATCCTAATCACCATCCAATTGGGAAAACATATACTATAAATACCAGGCCACCCCATCGGTAAACGGTACGCAAAAATATTCGCCCTTTAAGCAGTCTATCTTTTCTCTCAGCGAGGAACTGACTTAAGCATCGAAGCGGCCACAAGCATCATCAGTTGGTGTCGTCTGTGGGAACGACGTTTCCTTTACAAATAAAGACTGATCTCTCAGTTACTGATGGTATTAACCCGGAACACAAGCAGGAGTAACGCCAATCCACCAAGGATGCAGGATCTCGCCGTGCGACGCAGCATGTACCAGCCTCCCGGGCGCTGCTAGAAGCGATGCAAGCTAACACGAGCGAGGTGAGGCGTCCACCCACCAACCAACGCCAGCGAGAGTTGGGAAAGCAACTCACCAGGCAGATGCAATGCCCACGGGAGGCACGAGACAAGCCTGGGGAAGGTCACAAATATTCATCCTCATGAAAGGCAACACAATCCGACATCTCGAGGTGCTGAAACAGGCGAAACCAGCTGCTGGGGCTGGACCGCACCGTCTTGGAGGAGGGGCAAACGGCAAAGACTTAAGGCACATGCTCGAACGAAGAATTCTTTCACGCTACCCCTCAAAGTTAAAGGAGAAGGAGAGCAATCATGAGAGCAGAGGTTCAAGAGCCTCCAGCAAGAGCTTAGCCGTGTGAAGGAGGTGGTAAGAGGACGCGCTCCTAACACTATGGACACCTTGGTACAACAGACTGAGTCACCCTTCACGACCGAGGTGCTTCACTTCCCTTTTCTAACAAAGTTCAGAATGCCACAAGTGGAAGAGTTCGATGGTGCCAGAGATCCCGTTGATCATCTCAACACTTACAAGAATCAAATGGAGCTACATGGGTATCGTGACCGTATGGCGTGCAGCTTATCACATTGGGTGCTGCCCACTTAAGCTGGTTTAACAAAGCCCGCCTCGCCAATTTCTCATTCGTGAGAGCTATCCATCGCGTTTCTGCCTCCCCACTCTTACGGAGCCAGACGAGATAGAAAGCCAAGTTACCATCTATTGACCATCAAGCAGAGCTCGCAGGAGAGCCTGAGGTCCTATGTTCAGAGATTCAACGTAGAGTCTCTGAAGGTAGATATAACACCGACGTGAAGTTTGGCGACATCACCGCATTCATTGTCGGGTTGTGGGTGCAATAAAGACTTGATGTTTTCCATCTTTAAAAATCCTCAAGTAAGCATGGCCGAAGTGCTCGCAAAAGCGGAGAAGTACATCAATGGCGAAGAAGCCCTCATATCCAAGAAAGGGAGCTCCTCCACCCATAAAGAAAAAAGTGGGACAGATAAGAGACGAGGATGGAGCCCAAAATGACAAAGCGACCGAGAGAGGTCTCCAAAGAAAGATGGAGAACGGTCCCCGAAAAGGCATGGAAGCCTCAAAGATCATCTGGGCCCACCTCAACTCGAGAGATGACCACATTATTCACTCCCGACTTTGTTCACCCCTTTAATAGCCTCGCATCACGTGTTCTCGCGCGGCGCGAAACGAACAGCTCCCCGATAAGTGGCAACTCAATGAAGTCGACCGCCACAAGAGACAACACCAGGTATTGCGAGTTCCATAGGGACAACGGGCACTGCACGGATGATTGCATATAACTCAAGAAGGAAATAGAGTACTTAATATGGCGTGGTATCTGACTTCATAGCCCCCGTAAAATCACCTCGTGACCGCTCAACTGTAGTTCGTCAAAGAACCACCACCACTCACCACCGACAGATAACAACTCAAAGACCAATGTACCCTCAGGGGAAATCCATGATCTCGGAGGATCGGTGAGAGGGAAATCCAGCTCACCGGAAGGCCCATCCGTAAGACGTCGAGAGGTAAGTGAAGCACAAGCGGTGTCCAAACTCTCGCCCGACACACATCCATAACATTCTCTAACTCGCATCCGGGAGGGATGTCCATCACCCCCATGACGACCCCTTGGCATTTGAGAAGTTGTACAACAAAACGGTCCATCTGGTCCTAGTTGACAACGAGTTCGTGACATCATCTTCGCCGTCTTCATAAGACGGGCATCGGGCGGAGAGACTGGAACCCGTCAGCACCCATTTGCGAGGATTCTCCGGAGAAAAAGTATTACCCTTGGGCTCAATACAACTAGTGCTCACCTTGAGAGATCCCCTATGCCAGGCAACAACGACAACGAGATTCCTCGTTGTAGACTCCCCATCTGCTTATAATATGTTGTTAGGAAGACCCTCTCTCAATGCAATAAAAGTCATTCCCTCCGCTTACCACATGATGATCAAGTTTCCTACCGTAAGCGGAGTAGGAATGGTTCGAGGAGACCAACGAGTGGCCAGGGAATGCTACTCAGCATCCATGAAGCAAAAAGCGGTCGATAACATATACTTGGACGAGCTCGACATGCGCGACGAGGTGCTCACCCGACCTGAGCCCTCAGAAGAGCTGGAACCTGTATCGTTGGATGACGACCCTGAACACCTCGCCTACATCGGCTCCAAGCTAGCAGAGGACCTCAAAAGCCCTCTCACCCATTTTTTGAGACATAACAAAGATATTCACATGAAAGGTGTGGCACACGGGAGGGATTGACCCCACAATAATCACACATAGGTTGAACGTCAACCCATCCTTCAAGCCAGTCAAACAAAAGAGGAGGAGCTTCGCACCAGAAAGGCAAAAAGCGATCAACGAGGAGGTCGGCAAACTCCTCCAAGCAGGAGCAATCAGAGAGGTGGAATATCCTGAATGGTTAGCCAACGTCATACTTGTCAAAAAAGCGAATGGCAAGTGGTGACTCTGCATCGACTTCACTGACGTCAACAAAGCATGCCAAAGACAATTTCCTTTGCCATTAATCGATCTTCATCGTGGATGCCATCACGACCATGAACCTCGCTTTATGGATTTCCGCTTACATATTGTTATCGTTATTGTAATAGCGCAGGGAACCTATTGTTATCGTGTGATGCCATTTGGGCTCAAGAACGCAGGAGCTACTTATCAGAGGCTGTAAACAGGATGTTCCAGAAGCAAATAGGAACAACCATGGAGGTATACATAGATGATAAGGGCCGGTAAAGTCTATACTGCCTAACTCCACATACTCATCCGTCCGGTATGCCTAGATCCCGAGAGTACAACATGAAGTCAATCCAAATCCGCGCGTTTCGAGTATCAGCCGAAAAATTCCTAGGTTTCATAGTCAATAACAAAGAAATTGAGGCAAATCCAGACAAAATAAAGGCTGTGCTCGACATGCCATCGCCATCATGCATAAAGGAGGTCCAGCGTCTGATAGGAAGGATTGTTGCTTTAAGTCGATTCGTATCCAAGGCTAGTGATAAATGTCAGCCTTTCTTCCAAGTTTTATAGAAGGCCTTTCAATGGGATACGAAGTGCGAAGAAGCATTCTCAGCATTGAAAACATATTTGAGCTCCCCCCCCCCCCCCCCATTCTGGTAAGCCCCATTGAAGGGGAGCTCCTCACTCTATACTTAGCTGTTTCAGACTTCTCGACCAGCGTTGTCCTCGTCAGGGACAAAGATCGAGTGCAAGACCCGCCATTATTGTGCCGAGGCTCGAGAGGAGCGAGGAGAGGTATCCAAGGACGGAAAAATAATCTCGCATTAGTAACCGCAACAGCTCGCCTCTTACTTTCGTGCTCATACCATAGTTCCAACATAATATCCGATGAAGCAAGTGTTACATGTTTAGACCCTGAAGGCCGCCGGGATGAAGTGGGCTATAGAGCTGCTTAGTTCGACACGATATAAACCGAAAACCGCAATAAAGGCAGGTCTTAGCGCATTTCACATGGAATTCATCTCGCAGAGCCCGCCGAGAACGCCAACCGACCGACCCCTATCCGGAAACTCTCCGTAGATGGGGCCACAAACGACAGCTGCAGGCCTACCTAACTCGACCTCCCGCATGAATAGATGGCTGAGTACGCCGCATTCAAATTCCAACAACAATCCAGGTGGCCCAATATGAGGCCGCCAGCAGCCCCAACCTCACTCTTCATTCATCGAAATTGACCAAATTTTTGAGGTCTACAGCGACTCCCAGCTGGTAGTAAGACAAATAGAAGATACCTACGAGGCCAAAAGTGAAATAATGATCCTATACCTCAAAAGGGTACGAGATTTAATGAAAAAGTTCGTGTCGGGTTCAGCCGATATCCCCGTATCAGAGAACTCGAGCCGATGCCTCGCAAAACTAGCGACAACCTCACGTGAAGACCTCAAAGAAGTCAACGCCATCTAAAACCTTGCGTAGCCTTCATAGATCTCTCGTGGCGTGGAAGGTCTCCAATCTAATCCCAGCTTATTGATGGACCCCATTCGGGATTACATACTGCATCTGACGCCTACCCAATCCACCCAAAAGAGGCATCTAAATAGGACAAGGTCACGATTCACTAATCATAAGGAAGCCCTTTACAAGCGAGGTTTCTTCACACCCATCCTTAAGTGCATCGCGAAAGACATCGACTATGTGTCGAGGGAAGTACATGAAGGTAGCGCGGAAATCATATCTGAAAGCTCGACATTATGGGAAGGTCTTAAGGCAAGGATACTACTGGCCCACAATACTCAGAGACGCGACCGACCGGGGGGTCATAGGATGCAAGATCCGCTTAGAGCATGCCAAGATCTCTCTCCTCCCATCTCGAGCCTCGACATCAATCACAAGCCCCCGCCCTTCCAACAGCTGGTTCGACATACTAGACCTCGCTTCATCGGGAGGCGCCAATGCAAATTCATCATCACAGAGTAGATTACTTCACCAAGTGGGACGAGGCCGAACCTTTCGCCACAATCACGTAACAAAAGATACAAGAATTTTGTGGCGAGCCATAATATGCGTGTGCTTGTATCCCAAGAGCTCCCGGTATCGATAATGGAAAGCAATTTACAACGCAAAGTTCAGGATTTTTGTGGCTGAGTTTGAATTTTGAGAATTATTACTGTCTCAACACATCCAAGTAGCCAATGTCGGGAAGAGTCACCATCGTAACCCTTAAGGCCACATTGAAGACCAAATTAGAAGATCTTAGGCAAATGGGTAGAATACCTCCCCGAGGTGTTATGGGCCTACAGGATCACGCGCAAGTTAGCAACCCAGGAAACCCCATTCGCCTAGCCTTTTGGCATCGCGAGTCTATATCGAGGTTTCCAAGTTAAAGTCCCCAAGGATGTAGTTGGGCCACAAGTGGAACATATCTGACGAGAGGCTCTCCGCCTAAATTTGGGACTCTTAGATGAAAAGCGTGAGCAGTCATAAGTGCGCACTAAGATTAATACTAAAGGAAGATCGAGGTATTATAACCAAAAGTCAAACCTGTGGAGCTACATGCCGTGACTTAGTCTCAAGAAGTCTCTACCACGAGGAAGAATCCAACGATGGAAAACTAAAGCCCCAACTGAAGGCTCATCATATCCCGCCATCGTAATCGGCAATTACGAGCTCCAAACAGAGGAGGGAAAAATTCTACATCATGCTTCGAATGCGGAACACCTTAAGCGTTTTTATCAGTAGACCTCGGTTTGTAATCTTAAATGAAGAATTATCAATTTTCAGATGACGATTTGAGAGTTTACTGGTTATTTTATTAAACGTCTCAAACAGCTCAGACATAGAATGCTCAGAAAAATTACATACAACAGAATGTGAAAATTCATGATCAAAAAAGAAAAAGTCTCTCTTTATTTCAATCAAATTACATTCAATTACAATCGCAGGTCATCTAATACACCCCTACACACAAGATAAGCTGCCTCCTAAAAAAAAATAAAAACTCTTAAGAAGGAAAGAGGAAAGGAAAACGAGATGAAAATAAAGAAGAACAGAGAGGTGGAAAAGAGGAGAAGAAGAAAGAGAAGAAAGGAGAGGAAGAGAAAGAAGAATAGAAAATAGAGAAAGCGGCACAAGAAATGTACCGCCCTCTCCGGACGCATTCCCTAACACGAAGCTAGGGAATAACATAACTCCCAAAAAGGGGAGACTAGGAAAACACACCCTACGCAGGTCCAACAAATTGAACCGAATCCCTGCTGATCCTCGTGAAGAGGATCAAGCCTCGATGCTTCATTTCGCCCATCTCGGCCACAATTTAAGGCGCATTATCCAGCATAAACTCCATAGCAATGAAGCCGCCATTTATAAGAAGGCCGAAGCACTCGGAAATTCGCGCAATCGTTTCCAATTCTCCATGAACCAGCATCAAAGACACTCGCATCTTTCCAAAAAACTCAGAAGTCGAATGGCTGCACGCAACTGCTCAGTTTGACGAGCTCAACTACTCTCGTGCCATGTTCCTAAGAGTCAGATCGACCAGCCACCCAATCCCACAAAGCCCGCCCGCCCGAGCCCAGCGTACCTAAGCTCGACGAGCTCAACTACACTCTTCCAGCCACGCAGCCCCAAGAGTCGATCGCCAGCTATTCACCCACAAAGCCCTCAAATTCCGAGCCCAGCGCTCGCTTGATCAGGCTCGACCATCACGCATAGGCCATGCACCAAGATCGCATCACCAAAGCTATTCAAACCACAAGGCCTCGCTGAGCCCGGGCGATTCTCGGGCCACTTTAGCTCGACATTTCCGTGACAAAGCCATGCAAAAATTCTAAGAGTTAGATCACCAGTTATTCATCCTCAAGGCCTCAATGAGCCCAAAGAAATCGCTTGATCGAAACACTGTACCCTTTACAGCCATGCAACCTGGGTTAAGATTCGCATCACCGAAGACTATTCAAATTCACAAGGTCTTCAAAGGCTGGCCCAACAACCAGCTGACGAGCTCGACTACTGCACACCCATGCACTCTAAGAGTCGATTAGCCAAAGATTCACCTCTATAAGACCTCGCCCGGAGTCTAACAACAACCTGGGCTTTGACGAGCTCGACCACTTCCGCACAGCCATACACCGAAGAGTCGATCAACAGTTATTCAAACTTTACAAGGCCTCAAAGGCCTCGAGCCCAAAGAACACCTGACGAGATCGACCATTCTCGAACAGCCATGCGTACCCTAAGAGTCGATCGCCTTAGGTCATTCACCCCAAGGCCCCGTGGCTGAGCCCAAGAAATGACGAGTTCGGACACTTCCGCACAGCTACGGCCTAAGAGTCGATCACCAAAGGTTCAACCCACAAGGTTCGCCCAAAGCCTGAAGAGCCGGGGCTGACAAGTCGACTACTCGCACGTGCCACGCACTAAGAGTCGATCAAACAAAGGCTCACCCATAAGGCCTCTCGGGAACGCCCGAGCCCGAAGAAATTCGCCTGACGAGCCTCGACTACTCGCACGCCATGCAACCTAAGAGTCGATCACCAGTTATTCAACCCACAAGGCCTCAACGCCTGAGCCTAGCAACCTAATCTGACGCAGCTCGACCACTCCGCGATTGTGCCATGCCCAAGATCGATCACCAGCCATTTAGCCCACAAGGCCCGCCACGGAGCTCCAAGAAATCCGCTTGACGAGCCTCGACCACTCACATAGGCCAAATTTGTTATCGATCACCAGTTATTCACCCCACAAGGCCTCGGGCCGCTTGAGCTCAAAGAATTTCGCTCACGGTTAGCTCGACTACTGCATAGGCTATGCAAATTAAGAGCTATCACTGTGCTATCTTAACCCATATGCCAATGGAGTCTGAAGATCTCGCTGACGAGCTCGACTAACTCGCACAGCTACAGGCTAAGAGTCATCACCGTGCTATTCAAATTCCCACAAGGCTCACACCCGAGCCTATCACGCTTTGACGAGCCGACCACTCTACACAGCCATGCGCACGGTATCGACAACAGTTATTCGTAAACCCACAAGGCTCAACGCCCGAGCTCCGCTAGAATTAGTTTGACGAAGCTCGACCACTGGGCATTGTGCCACGCAGCCCCAAGAGTCGATCACCAAAGAGCCAAATTCACAAGGCCTCAACGCCGAGCTCCAAGAACTCGCCTTGACGAGCTCGACCATCGCCGTGCCATGCACTAAGAGTCGATCACCAAATTTATTCAACCCATGCCCGCCGTCAGGAGATCTCTGAAATTTCACCCTCGGTGAGCTCAACTACTCAACTCAAACCATACTCAGAGTCGCCACCTGACGCCAACTCAGCTATGCAAACACCAAGAAATTAATTCGCTCATGCGCACGCGAAATGCATAAGTAGAGACAAAAGTGGTAAAAAGAACATTTATTAAGGAAAAGGCTACATACGCCTTGGTCCTAGGGCCAAGAAAATAAATAAAATAAAACCGACGCGTCAAGCAAGCCGAAGATGTGCATGAGATCAAAGATCAAAAAAGGAGCAGAGGGAGAAAGTGGAGTGGGCTCGGTGTCTAGTTCTCCGTGAAGGTCACAGAGAGGGACTCAGCCTCTCGCCGCTGGGATGTTGGCAATAAGTCCAGTCGGGGTAGGCAATAGCAGCTTTCCTCTGAAAGGCAAGCCACCTAGAAGCCCATTGAGTACAGGCCTCATCCCTCAATCTTCCTATAACTTCATCCCATTGAGAAACCAGAGTTACTTGTTGATGAAGGTCCTGACGTTGTACCTACGACACTTCGCCAAAGGTTTCGCCGAGCTCGCAGCCCCTGGGCCTCACGACGAGCCCCGGCCCAAAGAGCAATCGTCTTATCGCGCAGCTTCATCTGGCCGCACGTAGCGCTCTTCTGTACCCCGTAGCCTGGGTCTCCGGGGACGTAAAGAAGCTCATCCATAACCATCCGGGGGCCTGGCACCGGGCGCATCGCACCCCATCCCTAGCCTCTAGCAAGTCATTCGCACCCCGCAATTCATCTCGAACCTCCGTTTCCGCCTTCGCGGCTCTCGCCGCTTCGGCCTCATCTTCTCTACCCTCGGCCCGGGCACGTGCCGACACGGTATGCTTCAAATCAGACTTAAGCTTTACTGCCTCCTCGGTCATACGTTGCACCCGATCCTGCAATTCAGTCCGCTCAAAAGAAAGGGAAGCCACCCTCGCCTTGTAAACCCGGGCAGCTTTGGTACAACCTTTGTTTAGATTGGCTTTTTTGGCCAAACTCTTCAAATGAGTAGCCACCTGCCACATCCAATGCAAAGATCAACATCCAACACAAGACCAATATCCAACTCAGGGTGAAATCAGACACGACAAGGTATGGGAACTTATAGAGGCAACCCCCTTAAGGGATAGAGCCAAAACTTCCTCAATAGGCAGTGAGCTTGACCTCCTGAGGTCAGAATCTTTAAGGATGGACGAGACCGCGCCCACCGTAAGCTCGTCGTTGAGAAGCAAGGAGTCGCCATCCCCGCCAGTTTCGAAACCCTTCCTCCTCAACTCGTTCGACCTCGAGAAAGGTGGCTTAACACTCTGCGGAGGAGGATTCCAAACCGTGATGGGCATGACACCACACGCTTCAACCGCCTGTAGAAGCCTTCGCCTTTGCAATGCATCGTAATGGGACTACGAACTCAAAGCTTTAAGGACCTCAGCCGGAGGCAACAATACCTGCCGCGATGTTCGAACGGGGGTAGAAGGAGAAGAGGAAGACGCCCCTAATTTCGGAACCTTGCCCCAAGTTGGATGGTCTTTCAACGGAGTTCGAAGTTTTCCGTTTCACGCTCCGGGATTTCCGAGACAAATGCCTCCACTCAGCGAAGCTCTCCTTGGTGGGGCTTGTTAGCGAAGGCCCGATGGGAGACTTTCATAGTGGAAGGAGGCGGGCGGCCTCAAAATAGCGTAGCACACTCTCGAGCTCAAAGGGGCCGTGAATATCCGACGATCAGCTTCTCATGTGAGGACGCCGGACACTCACCACCGCCATGACGTTATCTCCAGGGCTGAGATCGGGTTGAGCACTTGAGAGGCACGTGGACAATGCACAATTAGAGATATCCAATGACCTCATAAAGATTATACCAAAAACAAAGCGACACTCAATGACTGGGGTGGTCTAAGCAATCTGAACGCCCAGGGTGTCATCCTTGTCAAGAGGGTCATACTATCAATTGCGGCCGCTGACAAAGAAGTAACGTTCCTTCCAAAGCCTGTGAGAGGATGGAAGATCGGAAATCACCAGAGGAGCGCCAGTACACCTGGAAAAATAGAGGAAGCCCTTGGCGGTTTCCTTCGCACTAAAAAGATAAAGGAGCAAAGCTATACTGGGAACACCGAGCCTTTGTCTTAAAGAAACCACATCAACCAAATACCCCGCCAACAATAAAGTCGAAGGATAGACATTGAAGTGATGCAAAAACCCTTTATGAAGGGATGCGTAGGGAAGCTAACATCATTATCGAAAGCTACTTCAAAGAAGCATACCATCTTAGGTACGGAAACCACATAGGAGGTCAAACATCGTGGGACCGCACTGACGCCTGTGCTGAGCCGATAACGCCAGCTAAAGTGGCCCCATATAAGGGGACCAACTCATAGGGCCCCACAAACCCAAATCATTCAACGGTGCATTTTAGGTATTCGACCCCCAGATACTTGCATCTTGTCTATACTCTCCTTACCCTTGTATGTGGTGCGTTTCAGAGCATCTCAAGATCGGATTCTATCGAACGGCCGCTAGTTTGCCTAGAACCGGCAACAACCGAAGAGTCACCTCCAATACGCAGAGACGAAGAGCGACCCGGACCCATGGTGATAGCAAGTAATGAGAACGAAACTCTTACGACGAACCCTAACGCCGACGTATCGCCCGACAGACACTAAAGAGAGACTCGGGCCGTCCTGTGAATAACAATTTGAAGAAGCTATCTCAGGAAAGACGCTAGAAAAGGACTCTGCACAAAAAGTTTAGATTGAAATTAAAGAAGAGGGAAGTCCGAATCCTGTTAAAGCCAAGAAAAAGTTTCAGATCAAGTACACAAGATGAGGATGTCTGCGAAAGAAACATAAGGAAATTGAAAGAAGTGGGAGAAATGAGAGTAAAATCGAAGAGTCATCATTATCGCAAGACGTATGACGGCGACCAAGCCCTAACTAACCCAACCCCGAGCAGACACGTGGAAATTGCAGCCGATACGAGAAACATTACAGCCCTTGTGATTCGTGCCACGGTAGGGTGATGCGGAATCAACAAAATTTGTATCCTAAGTTCCTCCTACTGCCGTAGTCAAGCTTACCGCAAAGATAAATGCCCAGTCGAACACGTGGATGGGTTCAGATAAATGATTCGAAAGGAAGCCAAAAAATGGTGAATCAGTTTGGATTTTTAGGTGGGAATAAAAATGTTGGGTCAGGGTTTTCAAAATGAAAAATAGTAAGTAAATAAATGTAAAATAGAACTCCTGAAGCGTTAGTCACCGGTTGATTCCTATGGTAACCGAGGGTTCCGTGGTCTATTTCCTCTGGCCGGAGATGACATATAGTCATTTCCGAACCTGATCTTCATTTAAATTTTTAAAACTAAAACCCTAATAATTTCCTCAAAGCATTTATTTAGCATTTAAGGTTCCTACAATGAAAATTCATCTTGGACCACTTCACAATGATTCGTAAAGGGTAAACTAATGAGTCTCAATGGATCTAAAAAGAATCCACGAACCTAAAAGATTACCAAGTATTGATCAAAGTGATGCACTTTAGTGAAAAATCTAAACTCTTTAACCTACCTCAAAGGCTCAGAATGGCAAATCCAATGGATATTAGTGTACTAAAGCTAAGAATATACTAAACCCAAAGCTTCTGCCAAGCATTGACCAAAAGAAGTACACAAAAGCTTTAAACCTAGAGTTGGAAATTAGGAACCAGAATGTCAAAACCCGCCGTGATGAAAAACAAGAACCACAAGAATTTTCGCATCCTACTCCCCAAAGAACTCCTTCCACTTCAAGGAGGAAAGGGTTTTAGCCGCTCATCCTCCAAGTTGTCATCCTTGGAGGGTGTTTGGCACCTAAGAAAGTGAGAGAAAGAGGAGAGAGAAGAGAGAAAACTGTAAACCTAAAGAGAAAAGCTGCGTATGTACTGAAAGATAAAAAGCTGCATATAAAGCTATAAGGCTTATATAGCCAAATGAAAAATGTGTGAAATACCAAAATACCTAAAATACATGATTACAATAGGACAAAATGGTAAAAATACAAAACGAGGTCGCTTGGAACCAAAACACAGTGATTTTCGCTATGCAATTTCGCTTACATAGCGAAAATACAAGGCATATGAATTGTCTTTCATACAAGACAGCACTTTTCGCTAAGCTGAATAAATTTCATTTAGCTTAGCTAAAATTTATGATAGCGAAAAATTTAATTTTCGCTATGCAATGCAATCTCGCTATGCTAGCGAAAAACCTGTGCAGAAGCAATTCATCACTCCCGTATCCCGTGCTACTATCTCCACGCATCCCCGCAACCCGCTCCAGCATCCTCTCTTTTCATTCTTCATTTTCCGCTTCTTTTCTCCCGTCTCGATCTATTATAAATAGTTTGACTAATTCTTCATGTTTGATCGACCAACAATGTTGGCATGATTAGCTCGCAAAACTACAAAATTTGCCACAAATGCAATCAAGAGGAATCAATGTGGACTAATGTGCAATTGCTACCTGAATGATTATATACAAAAGCACTCAAAACCTATACAAATAAAATTCAAATATACTTTGTGGTATCAATCACACCCCCCAACCTACACATTGCTAGTCCCTTAGCAATGAAAGAAAGAAAGAAAGAGAGAACATACAAAACGATAACAAAATAACGTTCACAAAAATTATATTTCAGAAAGGTTGTGGATGAGTAATGCCTAACCCTAAGTAAGAATCATCAAAGCCGTGTCCAATAACCTGGCTATGAGAATAGAATGCTATACAAATTATATCAAAGAGCTCCTTCGGGTGAATCAACCCAGAAACTTCCACCACCTAAGGTTGTTTGATCAGCTTTCAACAATAAATCACAACCGCACTCTCCCAACCTAGCTACACACGACTCAGCATGATACCCAGCCTAAATAAACGTGACCCCACTTTTATTCCACACCAGAGTCATAGGTGCAATGCTGAGGAATCGACCTCACCAAAGTCCATGTAATAGGGATCTACTGTTGACTCCCAACTAATTAAGGCTTAGGGCACCGTCATGATACTCACCACTGTTAACTCTTCGTGTTTCACTCGACTTCGACGATTTCTGAGACTCCAGCACCCAACTTGCTCAACTCCACCTCCATCCACCCATGTAGCTTGTTAATTAAGTCGGTGGTCTCAACCATGAAGGTTTAGCACCGGCTTTAAGATTTTCACATATACTCCCCTGACTGCGTTTCTGCTTCAAGGCAAAGCATTGCAATATTTATTCTTTCTTTCTTTTTCTTTCTTTTTCTCTTTTCTTTTCTTTTTTTTTTTTTCGAAGACGAATTGGCCTTCTTTCCACAGGGGTCCTTAACTCGTCAGTGTCAATGAAACTAGGGTAGGAGAAAAGTAAAGAGAGGTTGCGCAGCTTTTCAAATTTATCATTAAACCAATGTGTCGTGGTTAGCTAAAGGTGAAGAAAAATGTTGAAAGCAAGGCACCAACTAATCCATTCACTCAATTAGGTAATGTGAACCGATCTAACATCAATAGAATTGGACAAATTTTCAAATTTTCAAACTATGAGCTAGGCAAAACACACAAAAATTTTGGTTGCAAAACAGTCCAAATTTTAAAAAGTGTCGTATAGTATAACAGCTGGTGAAGGGAACCAACAATACTGAACATCACAAAATGGGCTTCTAGTACAAAATAATAACAAAACATAACATAAGCCACTTCCTTAGCTATCCTCCCTCCAACCCAAACATCTCAAGGTCCGAATGGGCCTGATTAAAATTCTAGAGAAGGAAGTGTTACCTTTGATGAGATGTGACTATTTCGATAGGAGACTCCTCAAGCTTCCATCACCTTATTCACCCGCTGTTTAGCTTCAAATAAACAAGTTAGGAGAAGAAAAGAGAGGCAAGGACCAGTTGGAGCATTTTAAAATGTTCCTCATAATAATCTCAAAATGTTCTTCAGTCATTTGGATTCTCACACTCTGCTTTCTTAACTGGTACCAAGAACTAAAATGGAGTTCGATGAGTTATGAGCTTAAACAAAATTTGAGGTAAATGGGTCTGATAGTTAAAAGTACTTTCGCTGAGGTTACAGTCACTTCCTCTGTAAAGTGTCATAGGTGTGAATTTACATAACGAAAATTTTCACACATAGCTGCGAATTTTCATATGTATCAGCTTAAAATTTTTCATTTTTTTTTTTTTTTGAAAAATCAAATAAAATAACACAATAAAATAAAAAAAATAACATAATAAAATTTTTTTGTTTAAATAACAATCCATTTTTTCAGAATAATTTTTTTAAACGATTTTATATAAAATTAAATGTTAAATATATTTTTTTGAAAAAAAATTAAATAATATATAAAAAACGTTTTTTTTAAACATATAAAATATATATAAAATAAAAATAAAATAAAATGGAAACACTGTATGCCGTTTTTGCCCTTTAGTGTCTCCATCATGTATGTTATTTGCAGAAGAATTTAAAATTCAGTTAGTAAAATCAGAAGGACAATTGATTATTCCTGAATAAATTTTTCAATTTCGCTTATCTCGTGAATTTCACTAGCTAGCGAAATTTCGTTAGTTTCATTAAATTTCAATCAGAGAAATTTTCGTGATTTCGCTAGATTGGGGCAAATGCCACTGTTTGCTAAAATTCCCGCCGCCTGCATTGCCCCGATCTTAACTCAAGCTTTCAAATTTACATTCGTCAAAATTTGCACACAAACCGCAAAAAAAAAAATTAACACAAGAAAATGAGGTAAATTAAAAGCAAAATTATTTAAAAAACATAATTAAATCAAAATTAGATAAAATCTAAGAAGAAAATTAACGAAATCAAAACATAATACAATAAAATAAAATAAGACAAGAAAATGAAACAAAAGGGGATCAGAGCCTCTCAAACCACTTCCTTTAGGCCTTGAGTACGCTGAACTGGCTGAGCTGAATGCCGGGGTGTCTGGTGCTCCAAATCCGAACCAGCACCGGGGTCCATCCATCATGCCATGGCATGCGGTTGCCACGCTTTTATGTAGTGGCAAAGGTCCAGATTAAGTAACACCAATTTCTTGAAATGTTGTACTAGCAAAGGATGGACTGCATGGGTTTTTGGGGAGCAAAGGCAAGCCTTGGGTTTTCTACAGTGTGGGGCACATGTACACCGGTAGCGGTCAGGTCTCGTATCATAAAGTAAATCAATTCTCTAGACTGGTCATAACATGCTTTTGGGGCTCTTCCACTATTTTTCCACTAATCTCTCACCAACATTAGGGAGGTTTCTTCTTCCCATGGACAGATAACATGATTCTGAGACTCAACCAATCCTTCAGATAATTCAATAAAATCCTCTTATAAGCTCCCGGTGCGGTCAAGAACCACTCGCCCTCCCGCCATTATGTCGGCCACACCATCCTTCTGGATCTTCTTCCTCTTGATGAACAAGCAGATTGGTGAGCTTTGAGATGGATTCCTGCAGGATGTCCAATTTTTTATCAATTTCACTTTGGAACCCATCCACTAATGAGTCTCAATGGATCTAAAAAAAGAATCCACTGAACCCTAAAAGACACAAGTACGACTATGACACCAGAGTAAAATCAACCCCTAACTAATTGGTGGCTCTAAAGGCAACCACGATGATATGCATCTAAAGCCAAGAATATACTAAACCCTAAAAGCTTGCCAAGTATTGACCAAAGAAAGTATACATCAAAAGCTTAAACCTAGAGTTGGAATCAGTGGAACTAGAATGTCAAAACCTACTCAAGTATGAAAACAGTGGAACACCAAATTTCTTCGCATCCTACCTCCCAAAGAACCTTCCACTTCAAGGAGGAAAGGTTTTAGCCGCTTCATCCTCCAAGTTGTCATCCTTGGAGGGTGTTTGCACCCAAGAAAAGTGAGAGAAAGAGGGAGAGAGAAGAGAGAAAACTCAAACCCAAAGAGAAAGTCAAGCAGACAGACCGAAAGATAAAAAGTTAGTGGTTACAAAGCTATAAGTTGGTTTATATAGCCAACAAAAATGTGAAATACCAAAATACCTAAAATACATGATTACAATAGGGACAAATGGTAAAAATACAAAACGAGGTCGTTTGAACCAAAACACGTGGGGTGATTTTCGCTATGCAAAGAATTTCGCTTAGCATAGCTTAAATACAAGGCATAGCTTAAATTCAAAATTTTCGGCTATGCACATTTCGCTATGCACGCAATCCGCTATGCTAGCGAAAAACCCGTGCATAAATAAATTCACCGTTCCTCGCATCCCGCGGCCACTGCTCCTACCGCATCCTCGCAACCCGTCCCAAAGATCCTCTTCTTTCTTATTTCTTCATTTTTGCTCTTCTTTCTCCCTCGTCTCTCGATCATTATGTTGAGTTTGACTCGAATTCTTCAAGGTTGATCGACTGTTCATGTTACATGATTAGCTCAAAAAACCATGTACTACACAAATGCACGCAGAATCAATGTAGACCTTAATGTGTAATTAAGTTAATTAGAATGATTAGTATACAAAAACACCTCAAACTCCAGGTAATAAATGGTTCAAAATAGCACTGGGGTACTAATCACCTTGCCCACGCACACCGTGCATTACGCTATCAAAGAACCGACAGGTTTGAAAATGGGCTCGCAGGTCCACTCGCCAAACCCAAAGAAGAGGCGCGCCCATTGAAACACTCAGCCTCGACGCCACCCCGCATCGAAGACCAGCTTCGCTTCGGCCCAAAGGTCGTTATGATAACCGAGGTCCCACATTCTGCAAACGTCCAACTTCATCGATAAGGAAATAGAATCCTCAATAATATATTATCCCGCAAATCCAACCTAAACTCCTACCAAAGGTGAAAATAAGATAATTCAAGATATAATACCATCCCGTTGTGATCGCTTCTGGATCCCACCAATGAGGAAGAAAGATAATTCTAAACAACCGTTTTTCTTAACATTCTTACCAAATCCGATACCGATAAAGGCAGGAAATATCCCATCTAATGGGAAAGAATCCTAATCACCATCAAACTAGGAAAACATATACTATAAATACCAGGCCACCCCATCGGTAAAAGGTGCGCAAAAATATTCGCCCTTTAAGCAGTCTATCTTTTCTCTCGAGGAACCGACTTAGTTACCCAGGCGGCCACCTGGCTAAGCCCCACCGACCTTCTTTCTTCTTGTTTCTTACAAGAGGGGTTGGTTAAGATCGGAGCCCGCACGGGCCTCAAAGAATAGCCCCATTCCCGCCAATGATCTGAGAGCCTTCTGACCAGTCCATACGCCAGCCTTGGTTCTTACCCCAACCACCCCTAACAAACTCTAGCCCAGCCCTGCAGAAAAAAGCATCATCATTCATAATTGAGATTTGGATATTTAGAAGTAATTTTTGTCGGCATTAAATTTTGAATTTGGAGAATTTATGAATTTAGAAAGTCATGTATTTACTTAACATGTTATGGTAATTAGACAAAAATCCAAGCATAAGGGAAGGTTAGTGTCAAGTTTCACACTTCAAACCTTCAGTTTAAGACTCTCAGCGTGTGAATTGATACAAATTATGTTCCCTACGGTGGGCTTCCTGGGTGTGATAAAGAAATGTCAATTTACAAGACACATGTCATAGACTCTGATCCATAGTCCTAATAGATATAAACACTCGCTAACTCTAATGAAGGATGTGACTGTGCTGTGCAGTACTCATAGTATTACTCAATCATCTGATGACACTTAGAGGTTGAATTAAGCACTCTCTAATTAAGTAACTAAATATACATGGTTCTTATTGTTGGTTCATTTATTGGAACAACTAGTTTATGTCCATGTACCCTTTTCTATATGATCTACAATACATAATTATTGAGAGAGATATATATGATATATATATGATATAATATATAGATATATATATATATATATATATATATATATATATATACTCTCTCTTTGAAAATTGAAAACAATTATCCATAACTACTACCAAACAAGCTTTTAATTTGATTTGAGATAATCAATGGGACAAAAAATGAGGAATAATTAATGTACAAATGGGAAAGGGACTTCCTTGACCTACCCTTCCTGGGATAATTTACATCTTCTATGCTTTCCGTTTCCTCACTGACCATATCCTTAAGCCTTTTCCTCTCAGTGATGTTTGTTTATTCTTCAATGTCTTGCGAGCATAAGATAATAAATGTTGGGCATTATTTGTTCAAATAATTTTTAACTTCATAACACTCTCGTTTTCCACGGAGAAGCACAAGCCTCGATGAAGCAATAACAACGACTATGTGACAAAATCATTTTCCCAACAATGGAATAGAATTCCTCAATGGCTCTACTGGAAGGTTTTGTAATGGTGGAACCATCGTGATATTATTGGTCTTCTCCTCCATCCCTTACCTACTCAAGTTCATTTTTGAGCTTTTAATTTGCTTCAAAATTAAGTACTTTATAACCATAATTAGGGTTGTGAGCTGACTGAAACACTTCCTTGTTACACAACTGATCTTCTTCAGTTGGATGATTACATTCCACCATTTGCAACTGCTAGTGACCAACAACTACTCCAAGGTGTGAAGTATGCGTCAGGTTCCTCTGGCATTCGTGATGAAACTAGCGTTTTCCTTGTAATTTACTGGATTCAAACTCATTCCTCATATCGATCTATAGCAATCCAGTTGAAAATAATTAATTAATTCTTTTACCCATATAACATTTATTACTTGATGATGGCTTATATTCAGCTCTTCACTTTATGTAGCTTGTTTAACCGTAGTTAATGGGCATGTATTAGATATATAGCTACACATGAAATGACCTAAGGAGAAGCATTTTAATCAAGATCCAATAAATTTGTGATATGGACTTAAAAAAAAAAAAAAAGGTAAAGCGGTCAAAGAAACGTCTTGTAAATGATCACCACTATTATTTGATTTTATGTGAAAGGATGAACATAAATAGCAAGATTTTTCACATGATATAACCATGTAGAAGCAACTCTTAAGAGGGCCTCATCCCCCCCAACATCTTTGCATCTACTATGCTAATCTTACAGCCCAAATCCAAGTCAGAGAGCAAGGTTGCCATTTTCGGCATTCGACGACTCGTTGCCCTCCTCATGAAGCTCAACCCTCTTATTCCTTGCTCTCTCTTTATGATATCACTAGTATTCTTGTTGTTATTGGATTTAGTTGATGGGAAAGTAATTTAGTGATAACATCTTTAGTTTCAAACCTTTAATTTTCATATATAAAGAAGTAAAAAAACTATCTAAGATAGTACATTCACTACAAAAACAGAAAATTCAGACACAGTGGGTCACAAAGTACAATAGAGAGGAGAGTGACCACTTAGTGACCACAAAGTGCGATCTAGAAAATCTCATTACAAAGACACTGCACTGCTACGCAGTACACTGTACGCATAATGGCCACCATAACATCAACAGAATTTGGCCATGATCATGATCACAGACAATCCACCACTCAACGTGGAACACAGATAGTCGCACCACGCAAATGTGTCACACACCACTCAATACAATGTGGGAAACACAGATAAAATGTGACCACAAGAAATGGTCATGATATAATCACCACGCACAAATGCATTGATAGATATTAACGCAAGAATGCCATTGATATAACACTATCATGGGAATAACAGATAATGTGAATACAAGAAATGCATTATGCATAACGACTAATTACAATGCCACACGCATAATTTGCTAGATAGTGACCAATTTTATGGTCATCTTTGTAATGTATTATTACGCCAATATGTAATAAGATATAGTTTTTCTTAAGGACTATTGATCTTTGGTCACTAAATTTATAAATATTGTAATTATTTAATTAATATTTCATAAAATTAATTATTACTAGTATATTAATAAGTTTAAATTTTGAAAAACTTTTATATATGATAAGTTTAAATGTATTTACTATTTAAATTTAAAAACACCTGGGTGATTAAACATTAAAAGTCAAAGATTGAAGTCCAAATTAATGTTTGAAACAACAAAGCATGAACATTAAAAGTCAAGACGATGGGTCCAAATGTTAAAAACATTACGCATTAAATGTTAAAAACATGATATACCAAGACTAAACATCCGTGGCCAACTCCGTCCGACTATGTCTGACCATCCGGTGGTAACCGACCACCGAAACCCCTTCCTCCCATCATCCGCTCCATCAAGCGCACGCATCATCTCCTACCTAAAGCCCCACCATTGTATGATCGAACGCTACTTCAGAAATGTACTTCCTCTTGGTGAACCAGATCTGTACCACTCAAGCTCCTCTAATCCGCTGATGAGCCACTCGAGGGGTGTAAAGGATGTAGAGGCATCAGATGTCGATGATTTATTTCGACTTTCCCATACATGTATCTCGCTTACGTGACGGGGCTTCCTCAATAGCTCGGCAGGAATATACGATCCTCATCTTCCTTTGGCAAGAACCCAGCTCGCATTCTTCTCGGGATTCGTGAGCAATTAGCCTTGTATCTTCTCCTAAAACAAACGTCATATGAAACTAGTAGTTTCAGTTAGACATGTAAGATAGGTTTTTGAGCACTTACCCCCACTTGTCTTGCACGTTGATCAATATAATCATGTGATCCCTCTAGAGTTCTCTTCATATGGGTATCGTGAAAGAGTCAGACTTTGCTCGAGGCACCTCTCATTTCCTAAAAATAAACACATTAGATATTATATTCGTAAATTGAGACATTTTTAAAAATGTAAATATATATATATATATATATATATATATATATATATATATATATATATATATGTATTCTTACATAATTGCCTTTACGTGCTCGCCTAATTCACATGGATCCGTTAATCGTGATATTCCAGATCCCGTCCACTCCGCCTCTCACTATGACGATTTCTCGATTGACGCTCCCTTATCGATTGGAATGAGGCATCACTCCACTGATGCTGCCAACTCTGCCACACCTCATCAAACACAAATGCAGGTTTTCCTCATTTCCTCCAACGATGAAGCATATCCGAATATCTCTTACCCGCAAGCTGCTCCCACAATTCTTAACGACCGATTCCAAACACCTCCCACTCATAGTATTTCAGAATATATAAAGTTAGCCAACATATATGGACTTTAAAAAATTCGAAAATTCTACCCTAAAATGCATTATCAAAAATTACCTACAATGTTTTTCAATGTACATTCACTAATTCTCAATAAATCTCCACCAATTTATGACAACTCATATTCACATATTTGACAATTTCAATATATACAACTTAAAAAGTACAATACAAATGAACATCAATTTGATATGATCAAGCATTTTCAATCATATCAACATTCAAATATCTAATATATATATATATATTAAAAAAAAAAATTCGACGTAGCCTCCCCTAAAATTGCATTATCCAAAATATTCTACAATATTTTTCAATGTACATTCACCAATTCTCAATAATTCCCACCAATTCATGTCAACTCACATTCATATTATTTGACAATTCTCACATATACAATCAAAAGACAATACAAACATCAATTTGATATGATCAAGCATTTTCAATCATATCAACATTCAAATATCTCGAAATATATATATATATATATATATATATATATATATATATATATATATATATATATATATATATTAAAAAAAATTCGATAGAGTCTCCTCTAAAAATTGCATTATCCAAAAATTTCCTACAATATTTTTCAATGTACATTCACCAATTCTCAATAAATTCCACCAATTCATGTCAACTCACATTCATATTATTTGACAATTCTCAATATATAGAACTTAAAACATAAAGAAATAACATCAATTTGATATGATCAAGCATTTTCTAATCATATCAACATTCAATTATCTGGAAATATATATATATATATTAAAAAATTGGAATGTAGTCTCCCTAAAATTGCATTATCTAAAAATATCCTACAATATTTTTTCAATGTACATTCACCAATTCTCAATAAATTCCACCAATTCATGTCAACTCACATTCATATTATTTGACAATTTCAATATATACAACTGAAAAGTACAATACAAACAACATCAATTTGATATGATCACATTTCTAATCATATCAACATTCAAATATCTCAAAATATATATATATATATATTAAAAAATTCGGAGAGTCTCCTAAAATTGCATTATCCAAAATTTCCTACAATATTTTTTCAATGTACATTCACCAATTCTCAATAGTTCACTCAATTCAGCGTCAACTCACATTCATATTATTTGACAATTTTTAATATATAGAACTTAAAAACATAAAAGAAACAACATCAATTTGATATGATCACATTTTCAATCATATCAACATTCAATTATCTGAAATATATATATATAAGTTATATATTAAAAAAAATCTGACAGAAGTTCCCTAAAAATTGCATTATCCAAAATATCCTACACTTATTTTTTCTAATGTACATTCACCACTCTCACAATTCCACCAATTCATTTCAACTCACATTCATTATTTGACAATTCTCAATATATACAACTGAAAAGCACAATACAAACATCAATTTGATATGATCAAGCATTTTCAATCATAATAACATTCAAATATCTAATATATATATATATATATATATATATATATATATATATATATATATATATATATATATATATATATATATATATTAAAAAAAATTCGATAGAGTCTCCTCTAAAATTGCATTATCCAAAATTTCCTACAATATTTTTCAATGCATCACCAATTCTCAATAATTCCACCAATTCATGTCAACTCACATTCATATTATTTGACAATTCTCAATATATAGAAGCTTAAAACATAAAAGAAACAACATCAATTTGATATGACTTAAACATTTTCTATCATATCAACATTCAATTATCTGAAATATATATATATATATATATATATATATATATTAAAAAAAAATATGACAGAGTCTCCCCTAAAAATTGCATTATCCAAAAATATCCTACAATATTTTTCAATGTACATTCACCAATTCTCAATAAATTCCACCAATTCATGTCAACTCATTCATATTTATTTGCAGACAATCTCAATATATACAAACTCCAAAAGCAATAATCCAAACAACATCAATTTGATATGATCAAGCATTTTCAATCATATCAATATTCAAATATCTCGAATATATATATATATATATATATATATATATATATATATATATATATATATATATATATTAAAAAATTCTATAGAGTCTCCTCTAAAATTGCATTATCCAAAAATTTCTACAATATTTTTCAATGTACATTCACCAATTCTCAATAATAAATTCCACCAATTCATGTCAACTCACATTCATATTATTTGACACTCTCAAGAGTATGTCCTTAAAAACATAAAAGAAACAACACCAAATTTGATATGATCAAGCATTTTCAATCATATCAACATTCAATTATCTCAAATATATATATATATTAAAAAAATTCGACAGAGTCTCCCCTAAAATTGCATTATCCAAAAATATCCTACACATTTTTCAATGTACATTCACCACTCCTCAATAAATTCCACCAATTCATTTCAACTCACATTCATATTATTTGACAATTCTCAATATATACAACCAAAAGCACAATACAAATAACATCAATTTGATATGACTGCCATTTTTCAATCATATCAACATTCAAATATCTAAAATATATATATATATATATATATATATATATATATATATATATATATATATATATATATATATAGCAGGAAGAGTATATATATATATATATATATATATATATTAAAAAAAATTCGAGCAGAGTCTCTCTAAAATTGCATTATCCAAAAATTTCATACACATTTTTCAATGTACATCACCAATTCCCTCAATAAATTCCACCAATTCATGTCAACTCACATTCATATTATTTGACAATTCTCAATATATAGAAGTTTAAAAACATAGTGAAACATCAATTTCTATATGATCAAACATTTTCTATCATATCAATATCTACCATCTGGAATATATATATATATATATATATATATATATATATATATATATATATATATATATTAAAAAAATTCGACAGCTCTCAAAAATTGCATTATCCAAAAATATCCTTACACATTTTTCAATGTACATTCACCAATTCTCAATAAATTCCACCCACCCATGTCAACTCACATTCATATTATTTGACAAATTTCAATATATACAACTGAAAAGCACAATCCAAATGAACATCAATTTGATATGATCAAGCATTTTCTAATCATATCAACATTCAAATATCTCGAAATATATATATATATATATATATATATATATATAAGTATATATATATATATATATATATATATATATATATATATATATATTAAAAAAATTTACGTAGTCTCCTAAAAATTGCATTATCCAAAAATTTCCTACAATATTTTTCAATGTTTATTCACAAATTCTCAATAAATTCCACCAATTCATGTCTACTCACATTCATATTATTTGACAATTCTCAATATATAGAACTTTAAAAACATGAAAGAAATAACATCAATTTGATATGATCAAGCATTTTCAATCATATCAACATTCAAGTATCTCAAACTTGATTCTCGAAGCACTTGCTTTTATTAAAATTTAAATCAACAAAATACAAAAGTTTTTGAAACCTAAATATTTATTTACCTGAATTCATCCCAATATAGATTCGACCTCTCTCAGGGCACCGCTTTCCACCTATATCCGCTATGATGTAGTTCCCTCTTGAAAGATATTTATATTCGAGATGACATCTTATGAGACTCAACAAAGCTACAATTATATAAATATACAAGTATTAATTGTATACATTACACCAACTAGTGAATTAAATAGTATTAAATGTCTCACCTCCCATCACGCACTGTAGTTTCCTCACGACTACCATATAGCTTCTTCCTACGTAGGAACTGAACTGTGTGATCGGGCGTATGTGGTTGTGATCTGAGGCCCAACTCGAGAGGGGATGTCTGAGGTATCGCAGTAGATGGTCCGAGAGAGCTAGACGAACCAACAGATAGAGATGATGTGTTCAGGGGCCGCAAATGCCGACATTCTCGCCAATTGTCTCATGCCAAGGGTGTAGTGGATGCGGCGCAGAAGTAGCTACTGAAGATGAAGAATGACCCATTCTAGTGCCTTATCCTCGACTATCACTCATGGGTGCACTTCCAGCACAACCTCGACCCCTCATACTGAATAAAAAAATTCAAAAAATAAGATAATTAACAACTAAACACTTGTACTATAACAATATTCAGTGACAACTACCTCTTTATCAACTTTCGGTTTCATTAATATCATTTAAATTATCCTCATTAAAAAAAAAAAGAAAAAGAATAATTAACAACTGAACACTTGTACTATAACATTATTCCATGCAACTATTTGTTATTAACTATCTGGTTTCATTCCTTATCATTTTAAATTCTATTCATTTTCTGAATCAAATGAACTTTCTGTTTGCAATTCTTCTTTTTCTTCTTCTTCTTCTTCTTCTTCTTCTTCTTCTTCTTCTTCTTCCATAATATCTTCTGGGTCACCTATTGGATCATTTAATGTCGTTTGTTGATCTTCTTCATTAATTTCAACATTATGGATTTCAATTAACTCCTCTCTTGAAATGGAGGAGGTTCTTGCATATATGTTGTCTTTGAAAGGTTCTTGGCATCACAACAACTCCTCTTGGTTTGATTTTTCGATACAACCCACCAATCAACTGTCTTTTAAACTTGGTATGAGCAAATATACTTGAAATTTTTGCTTGAATTACGAGGACAAAGGGTTCATACTTGTCATATAAGGTCTTCTATGATTTATCTCAACAATGTTGTATTTGCTCTATGAACTCTTATGCCCCTATTAGAGTGGGATCATTCAATCACACATGAAGAGAAGCCCCATTGTTCAGCAATTGGCCAATTAAGATATTCACTTCCACTACTTCTCTTAACTGACCATACCAATCATCTGCATTATGGCTATAATTTTGCCTTTGATGCAAACCCATATTTATTGACATTTTACTTGCACCATATCCAGCGTGGCAAACTTGTATCCACTTACAAAATAACCATTATATATTTTAACGAGTTTCCAATGGACCTTTAGAGATCTTGTATATGAAGTTGTTATGGATACGAGTTTGGATCTTACACTTTGGAACAATAAGATATAGGTATTTTACACATGTTAATAATAATAAGTTTAATTGATAGGTTGAGAAAAGGAAACTACATATGCTTTTAAAAGAGGAAACTTTAATTGATAGGGTGCAAAATAAGCCTTGCATCACGCATGTTAATATGATTAAATTGATAAGGTGGAAAAAGAAACACCATGTTTTGAACCAGGATAGCAAGTCCATCTCAAAGTTTATCATTTGTATTTGTTATGTTTGGATTGAGATGTTGTAACATCGAAGTGTAAATCATGGAATTGACGAGAATTTTAGATATGTTAGTTAAAATATAATGGAGTTGTAAACAATATAATATATTGGAAATGTTTTACTCATAAAAAAAATTAACGACATATGGTTCAACTTCTTCACGATTCGCAAAATGTAGGAATGAAGTACACTTATATTCTTGTTGAGTCACTTATGTCGTTCCCAGACGACCAAGTCGATCTACTGCTTGTATTTGAAAATTGATGAGTTTAAGGATCATCGATGGAATATAATCTCCACCACCTTCATAATTTCGAGGGGCCACCGGTCTAAGCTTTTGTTTTACATGATCCTCGAAATAATATGAGCGAAACGTTGATACTTCCTCAACTAGATATGCATTGCGTATCGAGCTTTCCAATGTGCCTTATTCACGATATTTGAGCTTCAATTTCGAAGATACCTATAAAATGATATGTTATTAAGACACATGTACTAATTCAAGGTTATTGACCATTATGATTTTACAAGTTAGGTTTTAACCTCTCAAATGGATACATCCATCGGAATTGCTTTAGCCACACTGTCGTGCCTCATATGGCAAGTGAAGCCGGAAGATATTCCATAGAATCAAAAAAAACTTGGAGGAATATTCTTTCTAACTTGCATAAAATAGTGAGATATAGTTCCTAGATCTGGCCGTATCTTCATTCGTAATTCTTATTGAAGTGAGACTTTAAAAAATGAAACTAAGCTCGGTGATAGCCTTCTACACATTAAGCGGGTGTGATTCTCCCGAAATGCTATAGGCATCGACCTCTGCATGAACATATGACAATCGTGACTTTTTCATTCAAACAACCTCGATCTCTGTTTGTCCACACATCTACATGTTAGACACGTAACCATCAGGAAATTTCAATTTTGTTAACCAATCAAACAACTCCTTCTTAGCCCTATTGTCTAGGGTGTAGCAAGCCTTAGGGTATTTGCTCGTTGAAGCCAATTGATCAAGTTCTGGCCTTTGACAATAGGTATTTAGTTCTTGCCTAGACTTAAGAGTGTCTTTTGTTTTACCATGTATATTCAACACTGTATTAAACAAGTTATCGAACACATTCTTCTCAATGTGCATGACATCAAGGTTATGTCGAATTAGATTAGAGCTCCAATATGGCAAATCCCAGAATATGCTGCGTTTTCTCCAACCACATGATTGACTAATCCCTCCGTTAATGTCATAAGCATTGACGGTCACTTCTTCAGAGTAGAAGATGATCAATTGCTTAGTATTTCGAACCTGATCTAGCTGGAGGTGCATGTCGTCACAATTTGTTTTAAATGCTCTTATTAAGTCTAAATGGATGATCAAGTTCGAACTTCCTATGATTGTCAAACCATGACTGCTTACCACTCCTATTTAGTCTAAAGGATTCTGAGTCCTCCATACAATAAGGACAAGCCAACCGTCCTGCTGTTGACCATCCAGACAACATTGAATACGCTGGAAAGTCGCTAATTGTCCACATCAATCTTTGCTTCATGGCGAAAATTTTGATTGAAATGTCAAATGCTTCAACCCCACTTAATCCCATAATAGATTCAACTCATGTATCGGCGGTTGTAAAGTACATGCTTGTCTTTAGAGGATTTCGTGGTCTTGGAATAAAACGATTAACAGAACATGGATGCATCCTTCATACATAACCATGGAGGTAGGTTATACACGATGACAATAACGAGCTGACACAGTATTGTTGCGGATTGGCGAAGAGTTTGAAACCCATCATCTGGTACGAGACGCGCATTTCCTAATTTCTATTGCAAAATGCGGGTGAACATCATTGAAGTGCTTCAAGCAATAGAATCGGACGGATGTTGCATGACGTATACAGACCACGTATTGCGCATGTCACCTCATTTCATTAATAGTGGCTTTAGATGAATATAATTTGAGAAGCCGATCCTTCAAAGGAAAGTAATACATTTTCTTAAAGAGTGTGTCGGTTTTCTTTCTCCCTTTTCCATTAGTGTCATTGTTTTTCTTGAAACGTGGATGGTCATAGAACCTACACAGAGTCTTGTTAAAATCTTCCCCCCAATAAATCATCCATTAGGACAACAATGTATCTTCTCAACTGGTAAACCTAAGCCCCGAACCATACGCTTTGTTTCATAAAAGCTTTCAGCGATAAGATTCTCTTTAGGCACAATCTCTTTCATTAGTTTAGCAATTGCATCAAATGCACGTTCAGACAGATGGTGATCAGCCTTGATATTCAACATTCTAGCCACTACTGATAACTGTGAATGATTTTCACACCCTTGCCACAATGGATTATTGGCAGCATCAAGCATATCATAAAATTGTCGGGCCGTTGGATTAGGATTCTCCTCATATTCATAATTTTGATCGAAAGAATGACCAGCAGCATCTATAACCATTGTATGATAATCATTCATTGGATTAGAAGGACCGGCAGAATCCATAGAATGATGCTCATATATCCCACATTTGTTTCCCCATGCCTATTCCACCGCAGTATATTACGCTTTGGAAACCATGTCTCGGATGACATTTCATCTCCCAGATCAAGCGCGGTCCCGACACTTGGATCTCCTACACGGACACTTTATTTTTCCTGTCCATCCACTGCAATATGAGCACAAGCAAAATTCCAAAATTTCTCAACCCGAGAAACAAACTGCGGATTAGAAAGCCATCTATCAACCTTTGGTACATCCAGTTTCTATTCTCATTCATGATTGTGTCCTGTGAGAACAAGATACGATTAGGGTATAATGTCGATTCGATCTAGGGGATTGATATAGAGCCAGCTATTTGCGAATCACAAATCACATACAAATTCCACAACAAAATTATTTTTAGATGAAGATTATTGAATAGCAGTTATTGAATGCTTTCTAATAGATGCGAAGATTCTAATCATTTTACAACACACACGCCAATATAGAGGTCTTATAACACAACCAATTGATAAAGGAAAGATTGAATAATTCAATGATGTGCAGCTTTAGTCGAGTTAACAAATAGTCTCATAGCCATTATAGCAACACTCCTTTCTTTGATATATTCACATGGAATACAATTTCAAAAATAAAAAATAAAAATAAATAAACGAAAGAAAGAGAAAGTGAAGCATGTTTACCTTTCTCTTTTGTTTCATCGAACACACTCTTCTTTTTAGTGGATATGGCTTGTTTCCACTTTAACACGTTGTTGTGATGAATTTTGTATATGGATTGAGTTTGGGATTTGTTAGGGTTGGGAGAAGATCAGATATGCCCGAACCGAAGGCCTAATTGCACCTGAAGCAATGATAATCATGTGTCAGGCAGAGAAAAAGAGAAAGAAGGATGCAAGGAAACTAGTTTATTTGATTAAACTGTTGAAAGATGAGCAGCGTCTCAAAGTGGGGAGAAGATGGCTCATAATATATTCCATAGATTTAATTTCCTCTTCTGCAGTTTTGTCAATGAAAAATTCTCTATCCTTTTACAATATTCCTTTACAAAGTTCATTTTTCTATCGACAAAGCGAGAATATCAAAATGAGACAAATTTAGCCTCAAAGCATAAAGAGATGAAACTATGTCAAAATTATCAAAGCCATCTTTGTAATATCACATAATCCCCGAACTCCATGATTGTCAGCAAAGCAAAAGAATCCTTCATGAATGTTGAAAATAGATAGCCAATGTGAAGCTGATACGAGATAAACGGGGAGATGGGGAGAGGAAGCTGTGACTTGAATCAAGTCTAGCATTTTAGCTTTTGAGCAAAAAGGGTAAAGGCATACTATTAGGATCAACTTCAATGGAAGTAGAGATAAAGGCTCTGAATCATAAAACATTGATTCCTATGACACAATGCATCAACAAGATACAGATAAAGATGATTACATGGTGGAGTGCAAAAGCATCTCGATAGCTGATTTATTGCGCATTTTAGGAGTTTTGATCAAACATTTACATTAAGTTGAATCAATCTCAAAGAGGTGGTTGATGGGTCATCAAACCATCTTTAGATAATATAAAGATAAATAAATAACATAAGTAGTTGTGATGAGGAGGCCTCCCAAAGCAATTCATAAAAGCAGTTTGAAAATGAGGACCTGAATTACTTGAATATCACAACAGAAAATTAACATAGCCCATATTAATTCTACCTATGCATTGCTTAGTCTCCTAAGAAAACCCATAGAAAAAAAAAGAAATTAAAAAAAAAAGACAAAGCGAGGGTTGTCTTCTATAGCTAAAAACAGTTTAATTTTCTGATCCATTTCTAAAAAAATTATGCTTTAGGAAAAACAGTTTTAGTTGCGCACTAAACATAGCATTCCAAATTTTTCGGCTGATAACATCAAAAAAATTGTTTCTTTGGATCTCAATTTTCATTTTCCTATAATGTTTTTTTTAAAAAACATGAACCATCCACCTTGACAACCAGATAGAGTATAAAAACTGAAATTCCACACCAATCCACCAATAATCCCACAATCATGACCCTCCATAAAGAATCCTAAACCTAGAAACAACTCCTTTATCTACCTGGGAATGTGAATTTATTTTATTAGAAACCAAAAAAATCCTAAGAGAAATAATTTTTAACAAACCCAGATTTCTACATGACAAACCAACAAAATATCAAAAAACACATCTTAATATAATCAACCCAGAAAAAATATCAAAATTCTGTGTATATTATTAGAAATTTAAGCAGGGAAATGATTTTGAGAGTAGGCATGAATAATCTAAGGGACATGCAATCAATTGGAGTAAGAAACTCAAATTAACGTTTCTAATCAAAACTCGCATCACATAATATCTTTTAAAAAAAATCCACCTATGCTTGTTTTGAGTATATAATTGAATGCAAAATTCTAGTCAATAATAACAAATTAGCTCAAAAATATGAATGGGAACTAAAACTATGCTTACTAACTTGTTTAAGAAGAGTGTTTTCTTCCTTTAACGGTTCAGTTCTGCTTCCGGTTCAACGATTGGCAAGGCTGTAAAAGATATAATTGTAATAAACAACCTAGTCCAATTTAATTTCTTCATGACTTCTTAATGTGAAAGCGGATCGCAACTCACTAATCCAATCAATGAATTAGTGAAATTAATTTTGTTTTCTATTTGGAGAAATGCATTGTTGTATCACAACAGAAAATCAAGCGTTCATAACCCATTTCACCATGTCTCTTCTCGGATTCATGTCAAATGATTTGGGGTTTTTTGTCAGTCACTCTGGTTTCAAATAGCTGCCAACCACCATGATGGTGTTTTCCTTAATTTTGATTTTATATAATCTTTAAATACCTCAAAATGGAAACTATTATTCTATCCTCCATTCACGATCTAATAGCCCCTAAATCCATATAGTAGTACATCAATATCAAAGACCCAAAACCATAAAAATCCAAAAAAAAAAAAAAAAAACTCAACCATGTTAAAATCCCCAAATCAATATCTTCATTACACAGATTCAACATCTACATCTCAGGACATTTATGTAGAAAGGTTGGATCTTGCTTTTAGGGCTTTCGTTTGTTGCAAGTTGAAGAACAAATGAAACAAAAACAAATCCCGATTAAGGTTGAGATTGAACTTCACGTGCACGATTTTGAAGTAAGATTCAAAACCTTGAGTCGAGATTGTACTAAATATCATCCTTCGCTATTCCGATATCGGACTAAGACCCGAGTCAAAATCAATGATAGATGCTTCAAACTTTCACTCATTTTATGGAAGAGAAAAAGTAAAGATAGAGATGTGGGGGAGAGGTTTGTCGGGAAGAGAACAAAATAGAAGGAGAGGAGGAGGGGGAGGGCGGGTTATGTGGGAGATCAAGAATAGAGAAAGAGGGAGAAAGAGATGGGGTAAAGGGTTTCTTAATTGGAGGGGAATAGTTTTTAAGAATAAATATAAGTTAAAATATATATTTATTCTTAAAGTTGGTCCCATCTAAATGAAAATAAAATCAATAAAAATCTGTAATGGTTTTATTTAAAATATATTTGATACAGAATGATATTTATATTTTAAGTATGATTTATGGTTATTTAAATAAACATTAATAAAATATTATATTTAAATAAATATATTATAAAAATAAATTTTATTTGCTTGTTTAATATCGAGATAATAATAAAAAATGGATTGTAAAATAAAAAAATAAATATATTTAAATATTATTTAATACTATTTGATATGTATTAACTAATATAAAACAAAAAATTAAACATAATAGTTAAAAATGAAAACTACCAACGACCAACGACCAAGGGACTCAAGAAATGCATAAAACTACCAACTGTGATGCTCGCCTTCTTCTACCCACAAGCTCATTGACTCCTCCCATGACATTGGTATCTTTCCAATTCGATGAAGCTCGACGAGGGACCCCTCGATGTCCACTGATTCAAACCCTAGGCTTCCTCTGTGCAAGCAAACCAAACCAAAACAACAGAGTACAAAATGGAAGAACAAAGTATCATGGCCAATCAAGCTATGATCAAAATGGAAACATCAAGGAAACCCTTATGATAGAAAGGAAAAAAACATGGCTTTAACACCAAAAACTATATAATAAATAGAAAAATACCTCGAAGGGGAAGGAAATCCGAGGATCTTGCAACTCAAAGTCTCACACAACTCGTTTGGGAAACACCAGCAATATTCGTAGTAGAGAAAGGAAGGGGGAAAAGCCGATTCTAATCTCCCATCTTCATAAAAATACAAGTTGTCTTCATCTTACCACCCTCACACTCATATCCACCTACTTCCAGATCCTTCCCCTCTTTCCCACACGTCCTCTTCTACTTCAAATTCATCTTAATCCTCTCTCCCACTTCAAATTTAGCTATTATGGTGCTTCTTCTATCTTTCTCTTTTCACGAAGAATTTTAAGGTAGAGGGAGAAGATGGAATGGATGGAAGGTGAAAGGAAGATGAGGCAGAAAAGAGATTAAGGTTAGAATTTGGGGAAGATCGAAGAAGAAGAGAACTGAGCCACAAGGAAAAAATCTATTTAAAAACGTGTAAAAGGTTTTTGTATCATTTCAAATAAGACACTTTCATTCTAAAATCTATTAAACGTGTCATAAGATTTTCAAATTTTCAAATTAAGTTTCATTCTAAAATTTAATCATATTCAAACAACGACATAAATTTTAATTTTGTAGTAGTGTCATTATTTTCTCTTAGGTGTCGTATATTTGCGAAAAGAAATTATGTTCCCAGACATTTGTTTTTTCATATTTTTGAGAAATTTCAGATTTAATGCAAATTTAGGAGAAACCATCTGAATGTATTTGAAATGGTAATTTTTTGATGAAATTTCAAAGAGAGAATAATAAAAGAATAAGTTAAACAAAAGGCTTTATTTGGAAGTTGGGAGCTCTGAAATGTTTTTGGTCTTCTCTTGGCGGTGATGGAATGATGTCAGCGAGATAGCAGTGCAGAGTGTTGAAGAAAAATTGTGAAGGCGTAGGGCTTCGTGGAGAAGAGAAAAAGAGCGAGAAAGGGGGAAAATGACATAGGCCAAAAGGGTTTGGTATAATGAGAGTTTAAACTTTACTAAAATTTAAACTTTTTAAAACTATAAAATTAAATAATAAATTACTAAAATGACTTAGGGAAGCTTAGAAAATTCCCTAGAGTTAGGATGATGAAACAGGCTGTGTGAGTCAGTCCTCATGAACGAGCAACTCAGAAAAGTTTATTTGAATTCTGACATTGAGAATTCTTTATGAATTTTTGAAGTTTGGTATCTGAGAAGTTAAACTTTTAAAATATCAAATTGAATAATAATAACTAAAAAATGAGTCGAGGAAGCCTAATTTTAGAAATTCGGATATGAAAGCAGGTAGTAGTTGAGTCGTCTAGTAACAGTAACTAGAAAAGTTTAAGCTAAAGTCTAGGCATTGAGAATTCTTTATAAATTTTGAAGTTTGGTATCTGAATTTAAATTTTTTAAAAATATAAAATTTAATAATAAATTACTATAATGAGTAGGGGAAGTCTAGAAAATTCCACAAATTCGGATAATGAAACAGCTAACGATAAATTAAGGTCGAATCTCGTAACAGTAACTGAAAGAGTTTCTTTGAATTATAATAAATGAAAATTCTTTATATGATTTTGAAGTTGGTATCCTAATTTAAACTTTTTTAAAAATAAAAAATTTAATAATAAATTTACTAAATGACTAGAGGCCCCTAAAATTCTTTAAATTAGGAGGAATGAAGCATTTGCGTCATTGAGTGAAATGTATTGAAAGCAGTAACTAGAAGAGATTTCGCTGAATTCTAAGGTATTAAATTTCTTTATGAATTTTGAGTTTGGTATCTGATTTAACTTTTAAAATACAAAATTAAAATAATTACTCCCAAATGCTGGAAATTTGAGAGAATTCCTATAATCGGGATGTGAAACAAGGCTGCTTTATGTGGTGAGTGGAGGGTGATCTGAGGAAGGAGGAGGAGAATGAATATGTGTTGATGTCGATGTTGCAATCTGTAACCATTAGCATTCGATGTTCTAAACTTCATGTAATTTGTGTCGATGAAACCACATGTTATGTGATGTTGATCGATGACAAACTATGTGATGTGTTGATGACCCACGAGGATATAGTCACTAATTGTAGTCCACAATGTACATCACTAGAGATAAGGTTTGGAGGAGCTTTGTGATGATTATACGATTTGATCAATCAAATAATTCACTAAATTGATAATATTTTGTAGTCACGATTGTGTTACTATTTTGCTATTTTTTTGTAGTGATATTACTATGCTTAATTGAGTTGGTTTGTGATTTTCATTGACGATTTGAATCAAAGGAAGTCTTCGATTATATATATATTGTTCATGGGAGGTTTCAAGTTCGAATCCTTATAAGACAATAGTACTACAATGTTATATGCATAGTGAAAAGAAGTAAATAAATAAATAAAGACCTTGTTGGGAAACCTCTTGAACACTTTTCCCCATCCATATTGGTAAGGTATTGTCCATTTTGGGCATAAGCCCTTATGGTTTTTGTTTGGGCTCCCCAAAAGGCTCTTATAGTGTATTTTATTCATGCCCATAGTATATCGCCAGTGATGCCTTTTGTTGAGCTGGGGTGGAGCGTGGGGTCGTTAGATTTGGACTGGATGTTGGCGAAATTTGGGATGTCGCGTCGGGATCGTGCAGGCTGAGTTGGATTGCTGCACCGTTGGTCTGCCGGCTCACGGGCCCATGCACTCCTCTGCCAAAAACAAGGAAGAGGGGGTCGCGGGTGTGCCGAGTGGCCGCTCCGTCATAAGTGGGTTTAACTACAAGAAGGAGGCGCAGAGGCGAAGGTGTTGCATACAGTATGTCTAAGAATGTGAGTGTACAGCACTTCACCGCTGAGGTAGCCACTGTATTTATAGTAGATGTTCAACCCGAGTTGGATGGTGATTAGAAGTCCTTCCATTGGATGAGATATTTTCTTAATATAGTCCGTACTCCAGTTTGGTACAAGATATAGAAAGAGTAGTTTACTTGAGATAGTCTTCCTTCCTTATTGATGAGATTTGGTAGGATTTTCGGAATAATATATTATTGGGGTTTATTCTGTTTCCCAACCCTTTGGGAGACTTACCATAATCGGCCTTTGGGCCCAGCGGGTTGGACCGCACAGGTATTTGAAAATTTAGTGTTAGTTTTAGAAAGGCTTGAGTGCCTCATTGGGCAAAGTTCCTCCTTTGGGTTCAACTAAGCGGACATCGTGCTTCATTGGACTGGCCTCTTTCGGGCACACGATGTGGGCTTGCGAGCCTTATTTTCAAACCATCGGTTGCCCCCCAGCCCTTGTAATACACGGTGTCTACGTGGGCAAAGTGTAACGTTTCTATTATCAGGTGCTTAACTTCCACGTATCTGCTTGGGGGCTGGATGATTAGGGCTTAATTAGATGCGATCATTTGTCTTGTGATAATGATGACTCTTGGGTTGTGTGACTTGTTTCCCCTACCTCTTAACACATTTCTTTCGGTTTTCTTTCGCAAACCTCCCTCTTGTCTTGTGCTTCTACAGTCCTCCAACCTCTTAGCGATCTCGTACTTTATTTGCTCCCGAGTTCTACATTTGACCCTTTTGTGTGAAGTCTTTTCGGCATTCTTCCTAAGATAGCTTCTTCCGTCTTATTCTTGGGATCACTGCGTCTCTAACTTTTTGGTTTTTCTTCCATTAGTACAACGAGGCGCTAGGGTTAAATTGATTGGGTTTCGTTTTTACTGTTCGCTTTGATTATGGGTCCGGGTCGCTCTTCTTTGGCACATGTATTAGCGATGACTCTTGGTTATTTGCGATTACAGACGGGTTAAAGGGATGTTTCCGGCGTTCGACCATGGTTGAACCCATGATATTTAAGGGCGCCTCCTCTTCCCTTGGATAGGATAAAAGGGAAAATAAACCTAATTAAATATCACAGGGGTCGGATTACCTCAAATGCGCGCTCAACATCTTGTGACATGGGACCTAGCAAAGTCGGTCAGCCGTGTCAGGAATACGCTGCGACGTTATCGACCTCCCCCTGGCATCTGAGTATGGACTCCTGACGTCCTAACTTTTGATGTAGCCTCCGTGCCTGGGATGGTATGTTTCTTTGAGGTCGCCTTTGACAATGGCCTTCGTTTTCCACTGCATCCCTTTATGAAAAAGGTTCTGCAGCATTTCAACGTTTGTCCTTCTCAACTCGCTCCCAACGGTTAGGGCATTTTGGTGGGCCTATTGGCCTTTGCAGGGACGGGGCTCGCGTCCCTGGTGCCTCTGCTCCTCTATCTTTTCAGTCAAAGGAGACTACCGAGGGCTTCCTTTATTTCTCCAGGCGCTCTGGAGCTCCTCTAGTGATCACTGATCTCCCTTCTTCTCATAGGTCATGGAAGGGACGTTACTTCTTTGTTAGTGGTCGCAACTAGAATGATCCTTAAACAAGGGAACTTGACACTGCAGGCGTTAGGTGAAGCGGACTACCTTGATAAATCTTCGTGAGTGTTTGCTCTGTTTTTGGTATAACTTGTGTAAAGGTTGCTGAATATTTCTGACCTCGCGATATTCTCATGCTTCCTAGGTGCTCGTCTTGACCTTAGTGCTGGAGATAATGTTGTAGCTACGACGTTGTAGATATCTGCTCGATCTTTATGCGGGTGATAAAATCGGGCATTCTGGCCCGTGTCGAATTAAAGTGCACGTTCTGCAACCCCGAGGCCCTTGCCTTGATCCACAGTGGAGTCCCTCCCAGTGGGCTTACCGCGACAAGTTCTACCACAGCCGAGGCCCTTGCCTCGCCACCACGTGGAGTCCTCCCAAATTGGGCTTACGCTGCGACTCCTGCAGGGAGAAATTTTGAAATGCAGTTAGGAGACCTTGTCTCGGAAGCCCGGGAGTGCAAAATGGAAAAAATTAGGCTCCAGGAGAATCGGCAGTTTCGGTCAGGTTCAGAAATTAGGGCGTCTCAAGGCTCTCTTGCTCAGGCTGGAGGCGGGCCTTTTGGTCGCTACGTAGGGGTTCCTGCGATCATGGAGGCTCTCGCCCTTCCAGAAAGCTTGCAAAGGCAAAGAGTCTCTTGGATGGAGCCGTCGAGCAACCGTTGGCGGTTATGCCTATTACCGTCTGGAATCCGCCTTCGGAGAGTGCTAGGCCACCTCCTCGAAGGGTGAACGAGTTGAAGGGGAAAAATCTGGAATCAAAAGTTGGCGAAGATGAGGATTCTTTGCTCCTCAATCGCCCGAACTTGCGAGGCGAGGTGCAATCTCGTCACGTCATAAGGATTCGACCTTAGGAGGTCGAAAGCTGCCAGGTGATGAGGCTGCGGCTCTATCCCTTCAGGGGGTTGCCTCGGTAAGTCCCTGTTTTGATAGTGTCTGTTTTTAGGCTGATCCCGTGTTGGATGTTAACTTCATGTTTGATGTGCAGGTAGCCACTCATTTGAAGGGTCTGGCCGATAAGGCCAAACTAAATGAAAAGCATGCAAATGGCCCGGTTGCAAGGCGAAGGTGGCCTCTCTTTCTTCGAGTGGACCGGCTGCGAACGGGCCACGGCCGTATGGCGAAAGGTGGAGAGACTCCGTCGATTTAAAGCATCACTGCGTCGGCTCGTGCTGAGTGGAAGTAGAGAGGATGAAGTTCGAAGTAGCTTGGCAGCGGTTGAAGGTGAGCTTCAGAAGGTCTGGGGTGAGCTCCATGTTGTCTTTGAATGACGTGGGACCGGAGTTAAGTACGATCCTCGATACGGAAGAACTGACGGTTGGGGATGAGCTCATCACATCCTGGCGGCTGGGAGCTCAAGAGGGCTAACGTCGCGGCCAGCTGAGCGATATGGGTGATAAAGTAGCGTAGCCAGCCGACAGCTCTCTCGCGGGGAGCCTCCGGGGCCGGGCGCTGGGGCGGCTCGTCGTGAGGCTTACGGGGTTTGTGGGGTGACGGGAGCGGCTGAATGAAGAGTGTCGCAGATTGCAGGGATCTTCACCAGCAAATATCCTTAGTTTGCCCAGAGGATGATGTTATTAGCATATTGAGGGACCAAGCCAGTGCTCAGTGGGCCTCTGGGTGGCTCGTTTTTCAGTGGAAGGCCGTTAACGTCTACCCTGATTTGGACTTCAACTTTGATCTCCCAAGTGACGAGGATGCAGAGGAGTCTTTCTCTGCAGACTATTCTCACGAACCGGATACTCCTGTTGAAGCCCATTATCCTTCTTCGTCGTCTGCTCCTCCCTGGCAGCGCCCTGAAATCTGTATTCATTTCTGCCGCTTTGATATCGACTTTTATATTTTTTCTTCTATGTATACTTGCCTTTAGTCGGGCCCAGGGGCCCGAGACATATGTAGCTCTCCTTTTAATAAATATTCATTTTTTATCGTCTGCGTTCTCACTGTAGTATTTTCGCTTTTCTTCATGAATTGTACGGCCCGAATTGAGGGTCTGAGTTGGGCAATTAAGCTCGTCAGACTGAGTCGTTGAGGCTTCGTGGGTTGAGTCGTCTGGTGGCGATTTAGATTATGCGGCTTGTATGAGGCGGGGCTCGTCAAATTAATTTGCTGGTCTTTGTTATTTGTTTTACTGATCGTCGATTCAGCCAGTTCCATGACTTGTTTTTAGCGAGCTTGTCAATCTGAAATTTGCTGACCTCCATTGGCTGACTTGCATGATTTGAACTAATTCTTTAGGCTGCATGATCTGTGTGTCCTGCGATGAATTGTTGAAGCGTCAATTTGAAGTTAGTGGGCTCTATTGGTGACTTCTTGTGTTTGTGTTGTGTTCTTTGGGGGCTCGTCAATGTCTGACAGTTGGGGCGAGCTCGTCCACGTGAACGGTTAGTGGGAGCTCGTCAATCTGAAACAGTTAAGGAAGAGCTTGTCTGACGTGAATAGTTAGGCGAGCTTGTCCTGTGAGCTCTTCCAGGAAGGCTCGTCAATGCGAGCAGGTTGGGAAGGCTCGTCGACGTGAATAGTTGGGGCGAGCTATAGTCACAATGAGCTTGCTAGGAAGAGCTGTCGGTCTGCGAACCGTTGGGGCGAGCTAGATCCATGTGAAATGTGGGCTCCGTTGGTGGGTTATGCGGGGCGGGATGGCTCCTTGGGTAGGTGTGACTTGTACGGAGTAAGTGTGTGCTTTCGTCGAAAGAGTGAGCTATCGGAGCTCCTGCGGCTATGGCCATGGTAGGCGTTCTAGCATAGTGGCAATGTAACTGGTGATCGCGACTCTGAGCGGCGTGGCGATCACGAGTAGATGAGCTCGTCAATGGTGGCATTTCCAACAGTGGCGTTCAGTAGAGGTGGCAATGTAATGGCACGAGATGGTATAATTCACGAGGCGGTGGCTTGCGTGGGAGTGACGAGCTTCGTCAATGGTGGAGTTTATTGGCGGGTGGCAATGTAACTTTGGTAGTCCCAACTCCTGACCGGCGTGGCTGTGCGAGTAGATGAGCTGGATCAAGGTGGGCGTTCAGTAGAGGTAGCAATGCTTTGGTACGATGACTCCACGAGGTAGCGTGGCTTTGTGCGGAGTAGATGGGCTCGTCGATTGTGGTGTTCAGTAGAAGTGGTGTTCGGTAAGTGGCAATGTAGCGGTGGTCGACTCACGAAGGCGGCGTGGCTGTCTGCAGTGAATGGGCTGACAATGGTGGCATTCGGTACAGGTGCAATGTAACTGGTGGTCGACTCACGAGCGATGGCTTTGTCTGCCAGTAGATGAGTTCGATCATTGCGTGTATAGTTAGATGCAGAAGCTCATCCATGTGGTGATGGGGAAGGAAAACGCTACTTGGCGACCGTCGACCGATTTTCTTGAGAAAGGTGCGAAACGTCTTTAATCTTTTGATTGATGGAGGATTTGGAGGGGATTGTGTACGTGTTTCCAGGAGCTTTTATCTTCTTATAAATGGTGGCTTCATAGCTAAAGGTTTACATTTTGAATACTTTGGCCTTTGTAGTACGTGGTAGATGTGTGAGATGAAGTGTCGAGTTTGGTGGTCTTCAGGGGATCTATGAGATCACAGACGGTCTGCCTTTTACGCTTGTGGGAGTTGTGTTTTCCTAGTCTCCTTTGTGGGGTCATGTTATTCCCTAGCCGTCTTGGGGAATGCATCGGAGAGGGGCGGTGTATCTCGATTAGTGCCCAAAGTGCTATTTTGAACCCTATTTAAAATAGGTTTGAGTGCTTTGCACTAATCATATAGTGAACCAATTTTCATGTGCATGTCATAGTACTACTAATTTGGTTTTGAGATTGTTTGGGTAGTTTTGCGAGGTCTTGGGAACTTGATCGACCAAGCTGACGTCGTATTGGTGCTGAATGCGAGAATTCTCGGTGATTTCATCAACCCAAAATGAGGAAATATCAAGTGGAAATGACAAAAAATGAAGATGGCAGTGCAGCAGGAATTTTGGATATGATTGCGAAAATTTGGCTAAGATTGCGAAAATTTACAATCTGCAAAATTGGTAGCTAGCGAAATTCTTGTTGCTAGCGAAAGAGATTCTCCAGTTACGCTATCTCTAAAAAATTTATTCAAAGCTGCGAAATTTACGCTATACTAAGCGAAATTTCTTTGCATAAGCGAGAGTGCTCAGCTTTGTGTTTTTGGTATTTTTGATCCCAAGCATTGCGTTTTGATTAATTACCATTTGTCCTTATTGTAATATTATTTTTAGGCATTTTTGGTATTCACACATTTGGGTTAGTTATATAAGCCACCTTATAACTTTGTAACACTAACTTCATTTTTCGGTCAAGCTTTATTATGACTTTTTGTTTTAGGTTGCAGTTGTCTCTTCTCTCTCTTAACTTTTATCTCATTTTCTTGGCTGCCCGAACACACCTTGAGGATGACAACTCGAGGGATGCTTGCCTCGCCCTTTCATGTGAGGGAGGGTCCTTTAGTGGGAGGTTTGGAGTAAGTTTTCATGCCCTCTCATTTATCTACTTTGCATTTATGAGCAGAGCAAGCTCCTGTATCACCTGGGAGTTTAGAAGCCTCTAGATCCGACCTGTGATATTGTTGGCAAGCTTTGTGGTTCACGATGGATGCTTATTCTTAGATCCACTGTCATGCATGAATTGTCTCCTATTAGTTGCATTAGGTTGCCTCTTTTGGTATATACTCTTGTAAGGGACTTGAATGCTCAATGAATGCACACTATCTCATGAGGGAGTAATTTAGGGTTCTTAGTTTTAGAAGCGAATCAGAGATAGGTTTGAAAAGACTATAGGTCATTATCCCCAACGAGGAAACAAACCCGAGGGCATGAATACACCTTAAAATCAATCAGGTGACCCAAGACTTCAGAGTCTTCTTTTCTAAATTTTCCTTTAATTTATTTGCAGTTTGCAACCATCCCGACTCAGCATTTTTGAACAAAACCTTAATCCAAAAATACCATTTTCAACTCAGCTGCACTTCTCATTTCACGAAGAAAACCCATCCCGTGTTCGGCCCTGAACCACTATCTTTTGCGGTAGCCTCGCTGGCGGTGGGACACCTAGGATACAAATTTTGTTGATTCGCATGGCCCTCTTTGTGGCGGAAATCGAATGGCGTCGTTCTTGAGTTAATTGCCCTAGTGAGATAAGAAGTTTTGAACTTAATGATTCATATCACAGAAGTTTGGTAAATCTCATTCCTTTTGATTTTATCAATTTTTTTCCCACTTGCGATTGCTGAGGATTTTAAATTTTTCCGGTACATTCAGTTTTCTTTGCTTTAATTTTAGCTAACCTTAACCCTTTTTATTAGTTTTTGTTTTGGTTGTTTTCACATTGATTGTAAAAATTATTGCATGAGCAGTTTATGCGGTCGGGACTAGGAACACTTTATGAGTAAACTTGAGAATTATTTCTTTGCTGCAAACGAGGGCTTCGAAATTGATCCTCCAGGTGCTGATGGATCTCACGAGGAGCAGCCAAAGCGACAGGTGCACAGGGAATGATGCATATCGATCCGCGAGGTCACATACACACGGGGTGAGTGCACCCTCATGCATAATTACCTGAAGGAGGTAGCGTTAAGGACACATTGGTGCCCCCTAGCCCACATTCCATGGCATGGATGAAGACATACAATCACATAAGGAGTTTGAGAAAGTAGTACCACCTTCAAAGAGGTGGTGGACATGGAGCTCCTCAATTTGGCTTTTCCACTTGACCCCTAAAGGACAAGGCAAAATTTGGCTAAATGCGGCCCAAGGCCAAGAACCATAAAGGCTTGGGGAGAGCTGCAGGCAGAATTTCTAAAAAAATTCTTCAGTGCTCTGGGAACAAACATAACTTGAAGAGGCAAATTGCACATTTGCAGCTCATGATGAGTGAGAGGTTGATCTTGGAGGAATTTATGGAGACTATCGGTGCATGCCCACACCATGGGTTGATACATGGATGCTGGTGAACCATTTTTTATGATGGAATGTCCCCTTCCATGAAACAATTGTGGAAACTATGTATGTGGAGGAGATTTCTTGAGTAAAAATCCTGATGAGGCAATGCGGACTTCCCCTCGAATTATGTGGCGAGACACTCAAGAATTTGAGGATGAGCCCAGCAAGAGAACAAGCGATTAAAGCCACGGTGAACCAAGGAGGCATGTATGCCCCCTTTCTCAGAATATGAGATGGCTAAGGTATCTACCTTGGCTAGAAGATTGGAGGAATTAGAAGAAAAGGTCCATGAGGTTACGACGATGGCCCGAAAGCCATGCACAGGTCAAAAATTATTTCAATTGCCAGTCCACTGACCACCCGGGAGAACCATGTCCAAACCCCCATTTTGAGGATGCAAATGTGGTGGGCCAAAACAAGCCACAAACAAATGCTCATGTAGCGGCCACTTACAACCCTAATTGGAGGGTCACCCCAACCTTTCTGAAACCTCAACCTCTGTATATGTACCCCCGAGGAGCACGTGTGATATTCTACCACCACTTCACCGGCTTCGGCAAGCACCCACCTCCTCTGTTAGCAGGCAAGCCATTGTGAATCTGAGCAAGGTGGTGGGAAATTACATGTGGAGGAGAAAAAAAAGGCATCAATGCGGAGTTGAACAAAAAATTGAAAATGTAGAAAGGTCCTTGAACAAGAGAATAGATGGGCTGGAAGTAGCCTTAGCAGAAGAATTCGACGGCTGCGGGCATCTGTAGAATGGAAAATCATCAACCAGAGCGGGGAGGTTCCTTCTCAGCACTGCCAAATCAAGGAGTCCATGAATTGACTCTTCGGTGAGCCTCCCCAATGGATGAAGTCAAAGCATCATTACCTTAAGAGTGGAAAAGGTTGATCGACCAATGCCCAAACTGTTGAAACCGGAAAAAGGGAAGAATTGGGCAGAACATTTTTCTTGAAGGAGGGAGGACTCAATGAAACCTTGCACACCACCTCCATTTCCCAAGCACTAAGAAGCAAGAGAAGGCATCCCGGCGACGGGGCGTCTAGAATCCCCAAGGCGGTGAGTCAACATACCTTTGGACATCATCAAACAAATTCTGCCTATGCAAAGTTTTGAAAGATTGTGTCTGATCAAAAGGGGTTAGGCATTAATAAAAGGCATTCTTAACTGAACAAATTAAGCTCCATCATCAATGCAAGACAATGGTGGAAATCTGAGGATCGGGGACCCCTGACTATCTCTGATTAACATTGGAGAACTTTTTGTATTGACAAAGCACTTTGTTAGACTTGGGTGCCAGTGTCAACCTAATGCCATACTCAGTGTATAGGCAGCTAGGTTTGGGAGAGCTGAAACCAACCAACATCACCCTATCTTTAGCCGATCGTTCAGTGAAAATACCAAAAGGGATAGTGGAGGATGTGTTGGTAAAAGTAGATAAGTTCTACTATCCGGTGGATTTTGTGGTTCTCGACACGAGCCGGAGCGAGGGGCACTAATCAAGTGCCCATTATATTAGGAAGACCATTAGCCCATCAAATCTCGTAATAAATTCTTAGGAATGGGGGTTATGCGACTCACATTTGGCAACATGACCTTTCAGGCTCGACATTTTCCGCCAGGCAATGGCAAAACCGGTGAGGATGAGGAGTGTTGGATTGAAGTTTGCACAGGTGGTACCGCGGGTAGGAAGGCATGATGTGCTCTTGTGGGAAGGTGATGGAGAATAATGACGATTAATGTGGAAATCCACATTCCTCCTGCGACGGTCATTGGCTGCCACAGAGACGGTGCCCAATGATGGGCGAGCATGAAGGCACTGCGGCCTGCACCATTGCATCGTGGAGGAGCTTCTCCTCCTGGACCCTCCTTGAGATCAATGGCTACCCTGGCCCGGGAGTTGTTCACAGCAGGAACACAGGAGACCACTCCCAAATTTTTATTTGAAATTTTTACTTTATATTATTTTAAGTCTTAATTTGGGTTTTTAGTGAATTGCCACTGCTTTACCTATTTTCTTTTCAAATATTTTCGCATTTACAAGCTTATCTTATCACAATTTTTGTTTTTGAAATGTTGCAGGAGTTGCAGTGCAAGGGAAAATCTCATTTTCCTCCTGCATTGCGGTCTGTCTTGTGGTCTGTTTGTTGACCATACCATTCCTCCTGAGTTCCAGACCGTTTGTTTCATCTTCTATTGGAGGTACCACACGATTTCTTTTAGAAAAAAAGCTGATAATTTTATGAAATATACTAACATAGAAAATATACCATGCAGCTGCATTTTCTACGCACACAAATCATTCTCGTACCTATATTTTGGTATTTCTACTCTTGCCTTTAGTTGAAAAATTGAAGCCCTGTATGTTACATTAATGATAGAACAATTCCATGCATGATTTAGTTTTTGGTCAATGGAAGTTCCAGCTTATTCAACCTTGAACATTCCCAACACTAATTACTACTTTGCACACAGTTGCACCAATAGGTTGAAGCTTAGTACCTCTTTCCACTTTGCAAAGCCGGCCTTAAATTTGTTGACGACCCATAATAGGTTTGTGTTACCCATGTATGAAGACCAATGTAGTCTTCCAAATGAAAAAGAGAAATAAAAGCCGTGACGCTTTGCCTTGAAACCCGAACACGGTCCGAGGGGTATATGGCGAAAGCCTTTGAAGCCCGATGCCCTAAGCATGGTGGTTGGAGTCGTCGACTTGAGTGTTAAACTACGCGGGTGGATGGGTAGAGTTTGGCGTGTTGTAGGTGTAATTCTGAAATCATTCGAGGTCAGGGTAGAAGCACTGCGAGTTTGTGGTCAGTTGATCCTTTTATCTTGATGCCCTAAACCTTAATTGGTTGGGAGTCATCGGTGGACCTCCGTTATACGGACTTTGGTGAAGTCGAGTTTTTAGCATTACACCCTACATTGCCATCAAGGAAGAAATAAGAGTGTAGCTAGTCCTATTTAAGTTACAGTCGACAGTTTTAAGGCCATGGCAGTAGCTAGTTGGGGAGAATAACTTTCAATTTATTGGCTCAAGTGGTTACCTTAGGAACAATTAGATGTTGGTGGAAGTTCAGGACATCTTTGGAACCGATGTCAGCCTCAAACTTGTTCTTGCATGGTCTTGCTTCTTCATGTCTGGGTTCGAACAGGTGTAAATTATTCATATTAAAGGAAAAGCTTACTCCGTACACACACTTTTCGAACAATATGCACTTTTTGTAAAAGCACAGCATACATACCTTTATTTGCTTAGTATCGCTAAGGGATTAGCAACGGCCTGCTAGGGGTGTGGATTAGTGCCCAAAAGTGCTATTTTCAACCCTATTTAAAATAGGTTTCAGTGCTTTTTGCGCACTAATCATATGAATCGAGCCAATTTTCTGCGTGTATGTCCACTTAGTAGCCTACTAATTTGGTTTCGAGATTGTTTTGCAGTTTTCGCAGGTCTCGGGAACTTCAAATGCCAAGCCCGCGTCGTATCGGGTGCTCTAATGCGAATTTCTGATTTCATCAACCTAAAATGAGGAAATATCGCGGAATGACAAAATGAAGATGGCAAGCACAGAGAATTTTGGATATGATTGCGAAAATTTTGCTAAGATTGCGAAAATTTCGTAATCATAAATAAAATTAAGAATCTCAGCTAAATTTTCGCTATGTGAAAATTTCGCTTATTAGCAAATTTCGCTAGTTAGCTTAAATTTACTTGCTAGCTTAAAATTCTCAATTTTTATTCACAAAAATTCTCACAGTTAGCCAATTTCGCTATACTAGCCAAATTCACAGATAAATAAATTGCTCACCAGGTTTTTGGTATTTTTGATCCCAAACTAATTAATGCTTTGATTAATTACCATTTTGTCCTTATTGTAATATATTTGTGCATTTTGGTATTTCACACATTCGATTGGCTATAAGGTTTCACCTTATAACTTTGTAACCCTAACTTCATTTTAAATAAGCTAAATAAGCAGCCTTGTTTTAGGTTGCGCTTGCTCTCTTCTTCTTTCTCTCATTTTTCTCATGCCAAACACACTCCCCTGGGAGGATGACAACTCAAGGGATGTTGGCCAAGCCCCTTTCTCAAGGAGGGTCACCTAAGTGGAGGCTCGAGGTAAGTTTCTCATGCCCTCATCACACGCATTTATGAGCATTTAAGCTCCTCAGATCTCACCCTAGGTTGAAACCTCCTAGATCCAGCCCGCCAATGTGTATTCGCAAGCTGCGGTTGCAAAGGATGCTTAATCTGCATCCAATCATGCACTTACTGCCTCCCTATTAGTCGCCGTAGTCGCCTTCGAGGCCATATGCACACACCGTAAGGGACTTGAATGCTCAATGAATGCCATATCTCATGAGGGAGTAATTTAGTGGTTTAGGTTTAGTGCCAAATCATGTCTCGCTTTGGGAAAAGAATATAGGTCATTATCCCCACCCAAGGAAACAAACCCGAGGGCATGAATACACCTTAAAAATCCAATCCAAGGACTCCAAGACTTCAAGGAGTCTTTTCTAAATTTTCCTTTAATTTATTGCGCTATAAACCATCCAACTCACTGCTTTTGAACAAAACCTAAAACTAGAAAAGAGAAATACCATTTTCAACTCAACCGCACTTCATTTCACGAAGAAACGCATCCCCGTGTTCGACCTCAGACCACTATATCGGGCAGCCTCGCTACGGCAGTAGGACACCTAGGATACAAATTTGATTCCTATACCCTACCGTGGCACGGAATCAATCTCTTCGCGCTTGCTCTCTCCGTCTCTGCCTTTTTCTTCTCCTTCTTCTCCTTCTCCTTCTTTTCTTACTCTTTCTTCTTCCTCTTTCTTTTCCCTTTTTCCTCTTTCCTTCTTTTCTTTTCTCCCTTTTTCCTCTTCTCCTCTCTTTCTTTTCATTCTCGTTTTTCCTTTGCCCCTTTCCTTTTATCGAGGGAATCAAGCCAGACGATTGTAATTGAAGACATCAATGATTGTAATCGAATGTAATCCGATCGAATAAAGAGTGACTTTATGGCGAACTTTCTCATTATGTCTTTCGTATCTTTACATCCGAACCGCTTGAGATGTCTAACTAAATAATCAAATGAACACTCAACTTGTCACATAAGAATCGATAAGGCTTTATTTAACATTACAAACCGATGCCTACCGTAGAAACGCTTAAGATGTCTCCGTGATTCCATGTATGCCGTAAGATTTTTCCTTCCTCCGTCTGAGCTCACTGCTCACCCGACGACTCGAGATACGATAAAGGACCTTCCTGGCCGGGGCCCGCTTCCATGCGCCGGTTCTTCCTCAGCGTGAGTTTCTTTAAGACTAAATCAACTCGACGTGCAGCTTCTAGGCTCGACTTCGATCGTAGTACCGCCGTCTTCCTTTGATACCCTCGTGCGCCTTTGGGGACTCGGGCCGCACTTTGATCTAAGAGTTCTAAGTTTAGACGGCGGCTTCACACGTGTTCCACCGATGCCAACTCGATTCTCGGGAGACTTTATTCACCTTAACTGGCACGCTTCGCCAAAGGTTGTGGCAAACTAGGTTTCCCGTTGCCGACTTCTTCGTGTCGCCCCAGAGTCTAATACCTCTGGGAGGTATTCACCCGCCTCTTTAAGGTCTTCCACTCGTCTTCAAGGCGCTGGGCGGTTCGATAAGGATTTCTACCGTCCGTTGGACTCCGCGGTGCCGAGATGAGTAATAATTTTGATTCCGAGCTCCAAGACGTAAATCTCCGACTCGCATTGGCCGAACCCAAGCCCCGCATCCGATACCGTGGCTCTGAATACCAACCGTATACGATGGCTCGCCACACAAAAATTGCGATCTTCTACTCAGAATCAGGGCTAAGGGCCCGCCTTCCGCCCACTTAGTGAAGTAACCCACCGCGACGATTATGACTTCGCAGACCTGACCACCAACGGGCAGGTCCCACATGTCCAAACCCCACTCGCTGGAAGTGGCAGGGCCTGCGGATCGACGCTAAGGGCTCCGACTCCGGAGGCAAGGATCCGCGTGCTCTCGGGCAGACTCGTGATTTCTCGACTAGGCCTACGTGATCTTGAGTATTGTGTCATCAGACTCCTCGCTTCAAGACTTTCCTGCTAATGCTCAGAGCCCGATATGATTCCCCAAGATATGCCCTCGTACTTCTCTCAAAGATGTACTTGTCTCTCCCGATGCATTTAAGGAAAGGTGAAGAATCCGCCAGAGGCTTCCCTCGTGATCGTAAACCCGGCGCACTCGCCTTATTTTAGCCGCTTCTTCGTTGTCCGACAGTTTCATAATATAATCCCATACGGGCTCCATCCAAGTCGATGACCCGACCGGGCAACCAATTCACATGTAGATCGACTGGTGGTTCCGCCTGTGCATTCGACGTGTGTCGACCGGGCGAGGCTTCCCCCGTGAGGTCAGGCTACTTCGCAAGGCACTCCGCCTGGAGTTCTCTGCCCGGGGACACGTCGACCCGAACCACGAATTTTAATATGTCGAACCTTCTGAGGTATGATCATCCTTTCGCTGGGCCTCGTATATCTTCTAGACTCACCTCGACCACTACCGAGTCACCGTGTAATTCCCAACCGGTCGACGCCTAATGAACGGCGAGGCTGAGGCTCGCTATGACTCGCCCATACTCTGGGCCGTTGCTGGAAGTATGAAACCCAACTGAAAGCAAGGTACTCAATGCCCATATCTTCCGGGGAAGTTAGATAAGACCCGTCCGTCTCAGGCATTCGAGGCTCCATCTACGCAGAGTTTCCAAATCGGGAGGTCGTCCCTTTCGTGAGTGGTCTGAGCAAGTTCTGTTTGGGGAATTCCATGATTCAAGCTCTGCCAGACTGGCCCTTTTATCGCAGCTTTCTAGCTTGTATATGATATCGAACTCAAGCCGTACCTCTATGGCCCACTTCATCAAATTCTCCTGAGACTTCCGGCTCAGACAATACTTCGCTTCATCTGACATTCAATGACTTCTATGGTATGAGCCTGAAATGTGGGCGAGCTTCCGGAAGCCGCGGCTACGCGCCGCATTAATTTTTCCATCTCGTACTTCTTCCGCTCCTCTCAAAGCCCTAGCCACAATAGTAAACCGGGCGCCAGACTGCTCTCTGGGTCAAGAGCATCATACCGTCGAGAAGTCCGATGGCTAAGTAGAGGTGAGGAGTTCCCTTCAATAAGACTTACTAGAATCGTGGAGAACTCGTGTATGTTTTTAATGCCAGGAATGCCTTTCACACTTTGCATCCGAATAAAGGCCTTCTTCGTGACTTCAAGAAAGCGTCGCACTTATCACTGGCTTCCGGATACGAACCGCTTAAAGCTCCAACTCTTCCCTCTGCCGTGCGCCGTACTTCCTATACTAAGGTGACGCATGTCGAGCAATAAATTCTATCTCGTATGGATTTGCTTCGATTCCTGGTTTACTATGAACTCAGAATTTTCCACCACACTGAAGGCACACTTCGCTGGATTTACCATGTCAGAATCTCAGATTTGAAACGCCTTGAGATCAGCGATGAAGGTCGGTCATGGGTGGATTTTTTTACCAAAGATGTCGCCTCATGCATATCTCCAATACACAGGCCTATCTCGTCGAACATTCCTAGCTCACTAACCTCTCGATACAGTGGCCCCGCATTCTCGAACTGAATCCATCACGGCAACAACAGTTCCTGTGCTGTGATGAACGAGGTCTTTTCTCGATCTTCCTGTCCATGCTGATCCGTTGTAATGGAGAAGGCGCCCAGAAATCGTAGAAGTTCATGGCGTAGTCGTGAGCGCCCACGATGAGGTCGATCCTCGCAAAAGCGAAGCCGTCCTTCGCACGCTTTATTTGGTTCGTGGAAGTTTCGATACGTAGCCCGCCACTTGCCATTTGCTTTTCGATTTAGTACGACAAGTTAATCTAACCACTCGTGATAGTTGCACTGATTGTTCGCCGAGGAGTTTGCGTACCCGCCGATGGCTATGCCTTTCTCGCGCGGGCGATCCTTCGCTATCGCTGATCGATTTAAAAAGACTGGCCGTGTTCGCCTATGAGTAATACTGTAGGTCAATCCTCCCATATCCGTCTCGCTTCCATGCGAAGACGCTCGCTCGTATCAAAACTCGAGTAAGGAGGCTTGAGGTCTTCCGCTAGCTCGGGAGCCGATATAGCGAGATGTTCCTGGTCGTCATCCAAAGAATAATGTTCTAGTTTCACTGAGGGCTCGTCGGTGAGAACTCACGCATGTCAAGCCCATCCACATCTACGCTTGCCGATCGCCGCTTCATGGAGGCCGTAGCATTCCCTCGCCACCCGCTGATCTCCTGACCACTCACCCGTGTATGGTTAGGAATTTGATTATCATGTGGTTCATGAGGGGATGGCTTTTATCATAAGAGTAGGTCTTCCTAACAACATATTATGTCACGGGCGCCTACAATGAGAAATCTTGTCGTTTGTCAAGCCGCTCGCAAGGCTCTCCCAGTGGTGAGCACTACTGGATTGAGCCCAAAGGTAACACCTTTCCCGCAAAATCCCCGCCAGACGTGGGCCGACGGCCCAGCTTTTCTCTCCCAATGCCCATTTTATCAAAGGTCGGGCGCGAAGATGATGTCACGACCGCCGCTGTCAATTAGAACCCGATGAACTTTTGTCGCCAATTGCGCCGAACTACCAAAGTGGTCGCACAGGGGCAGGTCGCATCCCTCCATCCGAGCCTGAGAATGGATGACGTGTCGAGTCGCAGCGCCAGCCGACACCACATATTTCCCTAGCTCGTTGTCCCATGCCGCAGATGGCCTCCGAGCTGAACCAGACTCTCCTCCTCCCCGCGAATCCTCAGATCACACGGATTTCCAACACTGTGCCGAGTCGTCGCCCCGCGAGGTGGCGCTGTTGAGCTGAGGCCTGGTTCTCGTTTGATTCTGGCCCGATTCGGCCCTGATTCTAGGCTCGACTCGGGCCCGACTGAGATATGTCTTCTGAGGTATCCGCGCCAGACAAGTAATTTCTATTTCTCTCTTTAGATGGTTAATGTTGTCCTGCAATGTCCATAGTCCCTATAGAACTCGCAATACTTCGAGTTATCCTCAGTGCATGATCCGATTTCATTTGAGTTAGCCACCCAAAGAACTGCTTGCTTCGTGATTTAAGGTAGACTCAGGATACCGAGGTCGTTAGGGAGTGAATCGCCGAAAGTGAATAACGCCGCTATCTCGACCATATGACCCGCACGATCCCCGAGGTTTCCACGCCGTGGGGATCGCCTCCTCATCTTTTCTTTTCGGGATGTGTTTCCCGAACGCTTTGTCTGGGGGCTTCGCCCCCGTCGCTTATCCGCACTACTCTTCTTTGCGGACGGAGGAGCTCTCCTTCGATACAGGCTTCTTCGCCGCTATATACTTTCTCGCTTTGCGAGCACTCTCCTGGCCATGCTTGCTTGAGGGTTCTTTGAGATGGAAAACATAAGATCGACCGCACTCCTAACCTCCAAATGATGAAAGGATTGCAAATTTTCATCTGGGTATGTTCAGTCTCGTTGACTTGCCATTAATTCGCACGTAGGACTTGCATCTTCCCAGAGCTCACACTGGCCAATAGATGGTAACTTGCTCGCACGTCTCCGCTCCGATGAAGTGGGAGACGAACGCACGGATAGTTCTCTCGAACAGATTGACGGCGTAATTTATTAAACCGTGCTGCGTACTGGCCTTTTAGTGTGGTAATAAAGCCCCCGTGACCTCACAGGTCCCGATATCCATGTAACCCATTTGATTTTTGTGGTATCGGGAGGTGGTCGACGATCTTGATTCCATCGAATGCTTCCACTGTGGGTATCTTCGAATTTTGGTCGAAGGGGTAGCGTGAGCACCCCTAGCGGTGAAGGGGCGACACCAGCCATGTACCAAGGTGTCCAGTGTCCGGGGCTGGCCCTTAACCAACTCCTTCACACTACTGAGCCTCACAGAAGACTCCTAAACCTCCGCTCCCATGATCGCTTCTCCCACTCGGGGTCGAGGTGATGTAGTTCTTCGCTCGACATGTCCTCCAAGCATCGCTCTCCGTTTCCTTCCGCAGGGCCAATTGTGGTCCATGCCTCCTCGTTCATTGACTCTCCGCCGCTCTTCACATCACGGGAATGTCAGACCGGTTGTTCCTCGCAGTGAGGACGTTATGACCTTCGGGTCCGCTGATCCCGCCGGATGTTGTGACCGTTCGTAAGTTGTTCTAACTTTCCATCGCGTTGATCGACAAGGCTGAGTAAGCCCACTCGCTCAGACAAGCCAGACGCTTTCTACCGCCCTGGGAGGTCTGGCCGTCCGTTCTCGGGCCGCGATCTTGCATCCTTGGCCGGACAAGCATTCGCCAGGCTCCGAATACGCCCACGCGACCGAGAAATCACGAGATGATAAAGGAACTATCGCTCCGGGCTTACTACGCCAACCGGCGATGCCTTTTTCAATCGGAACTGGCCGAAGCGTAGTCGCTGGGCCGACTGACGCCAAGCGGGCCGATGCGTGAGCCGGATCGCTCCTACAGTTGATTGCCGCACTACGATCCGCCGGCTCGACGAGTACTCCCTTCACAAAAAAAGTCAGCGAAGAAGCGGGGTCACGAGGGCAGCCCAGCCCGCTCCGATGCTCAAGTTAGTTTCTTTCTGCAGAAAAAGGAGACCGCCAGAGGGCGATGCTGCACACGAGTATGCGCCTAAGAATGGGAGGTACTTTCAATCTGGGGTGGCCTTTATTTATAAGAGATGTTCAACCGGCTGATGGTAATAGGGAGTCCTCTCCCATCGGATGGGATATTTTTATTATAGTCCATCGACGGTACAAGATATAGTATTTATCGAGATAGTCTTCCTTATCGGGCGAGACGGTGATTTTCGTAATAATATATTATCGGGGTTTAATTTTCCAACCTCGAGCATTTACCATAATCGCCTCAGGCCCAGCCGCCGTTGGACCTTTCTTCTTGGCCGGTCCCAAAAAGGCTGGGAGGTTGGTTTTAGAAAGGCCCGAGTGCCTCACAAGCTCCTCCCTTTCGTCTAACCACGGCCTGTGAGCCACGGACTGGCCTCTTTCGGGCTCGATGCTGGTCATGAGCTCTATTTTTCAAACCCTATCAATACTCATCATAAGCCTTCCCATTCCTCGAACATGTGAAGAAGAACGAGGATACCTGATGGAGCGAGGATTTAAGGCCGTACGGATATGAAATCTGTAAAACGCTGGATGTTTCGAGAACCTGAATTAGATGTCGTTTCTACCTTGTAAGACATTTCATATCATTACCAAAACAACTGAAAACAACAAACACAACCTATCAAAGAAAATAAACAAACAAAAACAAAAGAAAATTAACAAAACTAACGAAATATTCACAATCTAAAAACAGCTCAAATTAGCAAACTTTTGATTCACTAGACTATCAATCCAAACACTCAGTAAACACACTCACTCTGCAGAATCTGGCCAAAGGTAACTTACTACATGGTCCGTTTGCATCTTTTATAATAAAAACAAACACAGTTTCCAAATTACCACAAGCGCAAGGGTCACAAGTAATAAAGTGGTTTTCTTATTAAAAACCAAGTATTGATCCCACTAGGAAGGGGTTTTAAAAGGGGGACTGAGTACCCCGGTAACTCGAACATTTCATTATTTGAGTAAATGATTGATTTGGAGAAATATTTAAAAATTAAAATAAAGCAAGGTAAAAAACAAGAGAGACGGTAATAACTTAAAATAGATAAAACAAAAGTGAAGAGTGAACTCAAGCAGGAAAGATACTAGGGTTGATTGTCTCAATTGATAGTGTTGGATTATATAGAATTAGGTACGGGTTAAGTGAACATGCACCTCATGTCGGGCCTGTGGAAATGTATGATTTGCCAGCCTGTGTCTCCTCAATTTAACATACTAGCTTTCTATTCACCGTTAAGTCCTTTTAGGTCCTTGAATGTGTTACTTTTCAAAGGCATGTTTTTCCTTGGTTGTTCTATTGATCTCCATTAGGTCCTTACAATAAGACTACCCAAACTATGCTCGAACTGATCATCACCAGGTCCTTCCGGCCCTCACACAAAGCTGAATTGATGTCTCCCCCTAATGAAATCCATTAAGTACCAGACATTTCTAGTTCCCTCAATTTCTTTAATTAGGTTAAGTTGATTTCCCTCAATTAAAACACATTGGCATGAAATGGTTATGGCCCAAGGGATGATCTCCAGCTGTTACTATGGAATCCCTAAGTGAATCTATCAAAAGCCGATCTCACACACATTTCCTAATACAAATTAATTGCATAAAATTGTAATAATCGATATTCTACACCAACCAACATCAACATTGGCACATATTCACAAACCAATTTAAAAATGATATAAATCAACCATCAATCTTAACAAAAAACCCTAGAGAATAGTTTAGATACTCATTTCAACACTCAAATCTACCAAAATCATGTATATCTCAATAGAAATTAAGAAAGAGATAAGAAAAGGATTCAAAGTTAGAGATACAAGACAAAGATATGATGAAGAGCTCTCAAAACTTCAATCTCAGCTGCAAGAGATCCTCTAGCTAGTTGATCCTTAAAAAATGTCTTCAAATCCAAGAAAAAACAACCAAAATCTAAACCCTAGATTGTTACAAGACTAAGAGGTGAGAAACTGTAGAATAAGATGTTCTTTGCCTCCAAGTTCCAATCCTAATTATTATTACCAGTGTAGAATATATAGTCCTTGGAAAATGGGAAAAATTGGAAAGAAACGGGACAGCTCGTCTTAGTCATGTCGTGACATGGCCGAACATGTGTTTTGCAATGTCCTTGACAGGGCTCTCATGTCGCGACATCATGTCGCAACATGGTAGAAAGTTATGCTCAAGCAGCTCCATAGGGCTTCTCATGTAGCGACATGGCAGAATGTCATGCCCATGCATTGTAAGGCCTGATGTCGCGACTTGGACGACCATGTCGTGACATGGAGTCTATATCCACAATTTGACTCCATGTCTCTTCCAAAGTTGTTCCTTTTGCTTGCCTTTCATTCTTTTGTGCAAAACAAAGGCCAAGAGAGGGATTAGTGTAAAATTGAATGAATATGGTGTGAACTTAGCATCAAAAGATCAATATATATGGGAAATTCATGCGTAAATGCTAATATGATTCACACCTAACAAGTACCATTAAAAATAGTGTAAAACCAGTGAAAATTTTAAATTTAAATTTTTCAAAAAAAAAAAAAAGAAAGGGGGCAAAATGGTAATTTACCAGAATAGTTCGGAGAAAGCTGCGATTTTCTAAAATCTCTATGACGAAACATATCGAGACCGCTTGAATTGTCTCTGGAATCTATCTACCCAAAATAGACTTTGTTGAATTCCGAGATAGTCTAATTTCACGTGATTGAGCAACCCAAGAGTCGAAAGACACTACGGCAAGCCATGGATGAGATTAATATGCTTAAGCATGTGGTGACACATGGTGAAGCATGTGCCACATGCTTCGCCATGTAGACGAGCATATAATCCATGGAGTGGACACATGAGTAGTTACAAATACAATGCACAAAGGCATGGCCAGACGATGGCAAGCCATGTGTGTGACACATGGCATGCCACTTTTGAAGCCTATATATATGGGGCTCCAATTCAGTTCGTAGAGACAAGAAAGGGGGGGAGAAGGAGGAGGAAGGGAAAGGAGAAAGGGAGGGGAGAAAGGGAGGAGAGGAAAAGAGAAAGGGAGGAAAGGAGCCGTGAGAGCGAGGAAAAGGAAAAGAAAAGTGAAAGAAGAAAAGAGTAGTTAAGAAAGGGGAGGAAGAGAGGAAAAGAAAGAGGAAAAGGAAGGAGGTTGCACAAAGGAGCGTAATCTAAATAGCAAAGAACTCGAATCAAGCATACAAGAGGTAGGTTTCTCCTACTGGGTTATTTTACGCCAGGGCCGTGGTAATGGCTCACTGCTCGCCTTTCTCGCTTTTCTGCGAATTTGTATGTCAGGTGGTTTGTCTAGATCGTGTGATGTCAAAGACCTAAGCCATAGGGTTTTGGGATTGTCCAAAATAGAACATTGTGTTTGAGGCAAGAAACTCGGTGCACGGCAACCGGGGTGTGCCCAAATTTCGCACACCCTTGTAACCTACGTGTCAACTCGGGACTACCATAACTTTCTCGTCTAACTCCAATTCGCTCTTGAACTCTACTAAAGCTCTTCTAGTCTAGAATTTAATAAGATAAAGGCTCAGCCAAAATGTAGGCTGAACATTGGCCGGGTCACTTACGCTTGATGAATATCCATTCCGGTTTCTAACTGCTTTTCTGAATCCTGCTTGTAACCAAAATGCTCAGGACTTACATGGCCCGAAAAACAAGGAATTACGCATGGGATGTTTTGTGTGGCATTAAAAATCGACACTTTCCGGACTAAGTCCAGATTATTTCGTACAAGCATGGCCTGATTTATGGCTCTGAAATGATCATCGTGTTGCACATAAATTCAACAGACATAACGAATATGTGAAATTACGTGACATGTGTGTGATGAAGATGGAAATACTATATGCATTGGCCAAAGATCGACACACACTATGTCTCACCGAAATATGAATTACAGCACACGGCTCAAGTAATGGTTGAATTATGTTAACACATGTCAACGATGTGTCGATATGAATGAACCTGAATGATAGAAAAGATGCAAGGCATGCCTATGTGGTATTGATTTGAATGTATGGACATTGTAGCTGATCGCATGTATACTGATGTTAAATCAATATATGGAATGTTGTGTGCATTATACAGGCTCATAGCACATAGTGTATGCTGAGAAATGTCCATGCAGAGAATTTCACACATCAATGCGGCCTGAGTGTTATAAAGAGTACAAATCAGACGGCATCAGGTGGCTGTAGAACACCAAGATTACATGGTGTACATGGTACCGGCCATCACAACAAAGTAATCCACTGAAATGGATCTAAGTCTAGAACTGAGTCAACAGTTGTTAAACTAAATGGAAACAGTCGTGGCTAAAGGAGGCACGGATACACCCCCCGTGAAAAGCCCTGGAACCCGGTTATCAACGATCCACCTATGAAAGCTGAAACGCCCAGGTGTAAGAGACCCGCTGAGACCCCGAATTGGCGCCAAAGACACGTAAACTGACATTAAATAAATATCACATAGACTACTTGTCAGATGAGTTTGACTGATCAGATTTACTCTATCGCACTTGTAATGGGTGGTGGTCAGAGGTTTGTCCTAAGATTGGGGCATGTAGAGGTCGCCTCATACATGCATGTAGATTTTTCCATGATAGACAACATGTATGCAACGATTAGTTGTCAGTTCGACTATGAAATGATTATTTGCATGTGTGCACCTAGCGGGGAATAAATTTGTAGGATTTATCTCTATCGGGCATTAGCTCACCCCCACGGACCCCTGGCCAAAGATTGTGCATGCATCACGCCCTGTAGGCTCGACACAGCCAAAAGGACCGCCTTGATTCTTGTTTTGTGGTATATATTAGAACTAACTAGTTTTGTTGATATGTTTTATCATGAGTGATGTAATAACTCTCGATCTATAGAAATGTATGGTCTTGTAAACTCGTATGGACGAGTATGGATGAATGGGCCCTATCGGGTCAGCTTTTATTTATGCATAGTCTCATGATATGAGACACAATGTGTTTCCGCAGTGTCGACGGTATCAACAGACCCCTGGTTTTTTGGGGCCTCACAAATAGTAACATTTTTAACCTAAAAATTAATAATAGCTAAAAATATCATTATGCATATTTGGATATACTAGCCTATTTATCATTGGTGTTTCACCTTTTCCGTCTTTGCATCAACTATATCAATTCATGAGGTTAATAATAATAATAATTAATTATTTAATAAAATTTTTATTTTTATTTTTTTATATATCAACCTATTACGATTACACTTTTTAATATTGCAATTTTAAAAAATAAAAAAAATTTGCTTTTCTAATCAAATAGATTTTCAAGCATTGAAAAAATAGTTATAGAATTATTTTAATAAAAACTATAGAACTCAATGAATAGAATAAGGAGGAAGATGAAAAGGAAAGCAAGTAAGTGAAATTCAAAGGGAACGAAGTTAGAAAAAAGGTAATATTGAAACTACATACAAATTTCTATTGTATTATATTAAAGCGAAATTATTTTTCTTAAAAATCACTCTTTCTTACAACTATTTTTTGAAATTCTCAATTATTCATTTCTTTCTCGTAAAACATGTTACGTAATTCCTTTTATATCTTTTCACTTGGCACGATTTCTAGTGATGTAGATTGCAGTCAGGTATTTCTTTTGAGAGAAAATAAAATAATAAAAAGAACTGATTTTGAAGACATATATGTTTGTCACCAACTCTCCCAAGAATTTGATGAGTTTATGGCAACAGTGCATGTGCAATAAAATTTATTTATTTTTTATTTTTAGCAACACCGCACGTGCATACAGGCGTAGGAGAAAAGAATACTACAATGTATACAAAAGAGGTACCACACAATGCATACAAAGTGAATAAAACCATGATAATCATGTATCCAAAATACAGTCCATAATGTTCTGATTGTGACTCGTTCTGACTTTAGTACAAGGCCTTGAACCCCTTTGTAGAAAGCATAAAAAGCTCAGGTGATACAATTACAATAAAGTAAAGTCACACGATCTTTTGCATGGTTCAATGAACCTCGCCACATCCGTTAAAATGTCAGATGTAAGGATTTCTAATTAACTGATTCAAGGTTTATAATTGGGCCTATATAGTACAAAAAGTTACTCTCACTCCATAACCCTTCTTGAAACTAATCACTCCTAGTGGAATTCAAATTCCTTCATACCCCTCTCACAAAGATCGCACTCATACCCATATTACACTAATATAAGATGAAAAACAAAGAACATCATCTTAACCAAAGGTGAAAGGCTTAACATGCAATAATTAACCTGAGTAATCAGACTCAAGACTCCTTCAACACGCTTCGACTTCGCTTGTTCTTCTTCATATCATTTCAACCGTATGGAAAATTTCCAAAGCCCGAATTTATATCTCAAGCTAATTAGTCTGAAGTTTGACATGGTCGATCATTATCCTAATATGACTCCAACCCTACCTTCTATTTTATGTTCTTTCCTTTAAGCTATTACATTGGAATTAGGAAACTTGTTGCTCAAGTATCATCTTCAATTGTTTTCTTAATTTCGTTTGACAAAGATGTATATCTCGATCTTTTGAAATTTTGATCACTATCCTCTTCAAATGTATCTAAAGCCCACTAAGATTTTCTGCCTTAAGTTTCTACCGGTGTTAGGAAGACTGCTTTGCATCCCACCGTCGCCTCTAATTTAGGCCAAACTCTCTGGGCCGCACGTCCCGGATCGGGAAAACCTTAGTCCGAACTACTTCTTGGTCCTACTAGGGACTTCACCTCTATCAAATCTTCATCAACCTCGATCTATGAAATAATTATCTTCTCGTAGAAACCTTGAGATGAAGATATGGACAATCTATGTCTTCGAAAAAAGCATCCCTTAAAGAATGAGATAAGAAGATGGACTGAAGAGGGGAGGTAAGAGACACTTAACACTTTTGAGATGAAGATTTTCAGTTCATTGATTGTCTGCCCTTTTTAAATGTTACCTTTACAATTTTGAAGGAATAAAAAATTTCAAAAAAAAAAAAAAATCCCTTTTACCTACCATGAATTATGTTTACTCTTCCTCTTTTGTTGAAGACATAGAATGTAGGTGTAACAATTCCTAATTAGACCCAGTTTTATTACGCTTTGTAGTATATACAGTGCAAAATTTGTAGATTTAATTTTAAGGCTAAGAGTGAAAAAGGTAGTTTTTAATTAATCCAAGAGTCAAGGGTAAATCGGGTATAATGTCATATTATGACTTAAAGGTCATAAAACAAGAAGAATATATGTTAAAGTAGGAATTGTGATAAGTTAGAATTGCAAATAGAATGAAATAGAAGGACCTAAATGCAAGGGGTGAGATTTGACTCAAATGGATAAGACAAAATAAAAAATAAAAAAAATTGGTCTATGGATTGAGAGGGAGATATTTTCTCATTTTTGGGGAGAAAAGGCTATTAGGTTACTGGGTGGAGGAGCAGAGGAGATCGCTTGGCTTACGTAATCCATCAGTTGTGTCTGCAAAAGAGAAGAAATTAAGGTATGGAATCTAAGGCGGATTACTTGTTTAGGTTCTGTATGGAAAGTATGTGGATTTCTGGTTAGGAACTCCTAATTTCTCAGCTTATGTTTAAGCAGAAGAACTCCTATCTCCGGGATAAAATTGATTTGTTGGTTTTAGTTCGGGCTTTTTCGTCGTTTTAGGTTTTCACTGAAATTTTGGTGAAAGAGGCAACCCGTAAAATCAGTGAGTATCTGTGATCAAAGTTGAGTACTCCGCATCAAAGTTGTTTTTAGTTCTGCAGGATATCGAGTATTGATAACGAAAAGTTAAGTACCTGTGACTCAAATATGCTTTGTGTCCAAAGGATATCGAAAGTACGAGACTAAAGTCGAGTGCACTGGTATCACCAAAGTCGTTGTCTAGAGATGTTAAGTACCAAGACCAAAGTCGAGTACCAAGATCGAAAGTTAAGTACCAAGACGTGAAGTGGTTTAAGGTCCGTAGAATGCTAAGTACCAAGATCGAATGTTGAGTACCAGATCGGCTAGCTGAGTACCAAGATCGAAGTCGAGTAATTAGTATCGAAAGTTGAGATCAAGACTAAAAGTGAGTACTGAAGATTTCAAAAGTTGAGTACTAGTACTCAAAGTTGTTTAAGGTCCAAGTACCTGTCCTACAATCCTATTTTGTTATGTTCTTCTATTAATTCTAGCAATCATCCATTGGATTAATGAGGATCTTAATAAGTGATTAAAAGGGTCTATACATGTATACAAGTGTATGTAAAATCGCTTCAACCGCTACTTCGTGAAGCTTCGCTTCGCTCTGCGATCCCGTCGTCAAGCGTACTATGTTTTCGCCTTTATTTGCTAAAGTGATAAAGAATATAATAAAGCTCAGACATGTATAACTCCAGATGCCCGCCTAAGACCGAATAACGAATGAATGTGCACGTCTCTCGTTTTGCTTCCGCACCTTACCAGTGCCATGTCACTCTATTACATGGGCGCATCGCCTCCCATTCTATGCTTCGACACTCTTGCTAGTGCTATGGCACTTCTGTTACGTGGGCAGGCATGTCTCTGTTCAGTATTGTACTATACCTGGGCACCATCAGGTCAGGTCCTATCATTCATCATAATGGCCCATACATGCAAACATTTATATGAAAAGTATCTGAATAAAATGATGTGTGAAACATTTATATGATAAGAATATGAATAATGAACAATAAGAAAGCATAAGAAATCATTTATGCTATGTTCTGTAATGTACCTATGGGTACTCTCTCAGACAAGATTCTCATATGATACTTACCTGAGTATTAAAACTCGTGATAGAATTAGGTTATACGTAAATTCGACATATGAATTATGTTATATGTATCCGTAATCATGGGACCACTTTGCTGGTCATATTTGTTAACTGCTTCAATTAAGCTATAAGTTTGAAGACGTGTTTCATCCGTAGGTACTAAAGAAGATCCGGGAGGTATTCCATATCTCGCCAGACCAACACAATAACAAGTACCACCCGATGTAGTTTTGATTGTCAAATGTAACTGCAAGTTTTTTTGGTAATAGTGGAATTTGTTTATGTACAAGTAAATGGGACTCAGGAATATGTACAGGACAATTTAAACACCATTATGGTGGTAGTACTAGAATTTTTATTTCCTTAGGGATTTATTTATGAAATGGGCCCACTAATGTCTAAAAACCAGGTTAAGGAGTCCTAGCCCCAGCACGCCCCCTCTTCGCCAAGCTAGGTAGAGGCGTGACAAGAGGGACCGAGAGACGCGCAAGTTCATGTGCACCGTGTTCCACTTTTCTGTTAAGTGTTCAAATATTAGTCGTCATCGTGGCAACCACTCATACGGCAAATGCAGAAGAAGTAACACCAATATTATCCCAAAAAAGGAGCTATTGCAGCATATCAAGCTTCAAGGAGGCATGGCTCTAGCTCAAGTCCCACTCTGTATGAGATCCGATGACTCGTATGGGGTTTATGTACTCCCTTAATACTTTCTCCCCACGTGGAGAAAATGGAAGCTTGAGCCCTTGTTTTCTTCATCTCTTCAACCAACAATGTGATTCTTTCTTTCTTCTTCTTAATGCCTTGGAGTTGTAACTCTAGAAACATAAACGGATCATCTGGCTGTATAAACGACATGGGCGCCTGATTCCTACCATTATTCCCATTGTGACCCCCTTTACTACTGCTTTGCTTCTTAGCCATGATCTGCTTCAGCATTGTTCTACATGATTGCTAGATTTCTATGTTGTGTTTCTTTGTTCTTCAGAAACTATGCAAGGTTCTTTCCGCTTCAGATCAAACAAGGTAGTCTAATCCTGATCCCATCTACACTCATGGTATCCTAACTAACTGCTACAAAACGCAAACCAAATTAAAAAGCAATTTCAGATATAAAATAAATATTGGGGGAAGGAAAATTCTGTGGTTTATTTAATTGCACTCTTTTCAATATCAACACTAAAACTTCTCCCCGGTAACAACGCCAAAAACTTGATAGGCCGAAAGCGTGATGTGTAAAATGTGTACGCCTATGTGCGCAAGTGCACACGTCATATCAAGTAACATACAAATTCCTTGGCACGGGATATCGATCCATGAGAGTATGCTGACATCAAATCAAGCCTTAAAAATATTATCTCGACTTAAACTCGAATGGCTATCTAACTAACATATGTGATTCAAACTAAAGTAAATTAACTCGTGAAATTACTTTCATTCAGAAGACTAGGTGATTTGTTCTCCCCGCCATCTTTTTGATGGATTATTATCTGTGAGGAATTACTATTCATCATTCAATGATTTCACGATTTAGGTGATCATGCCCGCGAGATATCCTTTCAAGGTATATCCACCTTCTCACCAAGAGGGTTGGGTGCATCTCCGCCGACCCAATACTCGAAACGCCTAAATGTTCGTGGCACTACAATCGCCACTTAATCTGGGATATCTCTATTTACCGATTTAACCGGCTGTCGTCATTCAGATCCCCGAGGGTCGCTTATTCGGCGTCAATGTCGGCTTTATTGTTCATGAACATAAACCATATATAGAGAGACGTATCGATGCAAATCATAAATAAATTGAATAATATAAGTTTAGTATTAATCCATTCAATTGTGATAAGGTTCAACAAACCCTGTAAATGTGCATTCAACATGTTTGAATTTGGAACGCGACCATAATTCTATAAATCATCAATAGTTTATCAAAAAAGAAAAATATAAAATAATCGCCTTTCCAATGATCTGTGCACCGTTGCTTCGCTTTTCCATGCTCTCCTCTGCATTCTTTTCGATCCTCTCGTACCAGTTCTCTCGCTTTTATGATTTGCAAGTCGAATGCAATGACGTCGCGACATCAGCGCGAATTTGAGACGCTCGCTGACTTTTTCTTCACGACTGCATCGCGACGCCAGACGCCACTATTGCCGGAATGTCGCTGACAAGCAGCACTGTGCTGCACGTTGTCGCCAGCTTCTTTCTTCTCCTTCTTCTTCTCGCCTCCAAAATGATCCCGAAAAACACCGTTCACTAGAATGGCCATAAGATCTGAACTAAGACTGGCTATAATGCGCTTTATTTAAATATAAAAATCTGACTAGTAGAACGGACGCTTGCATGCATGAATGTTTTAGCACTCATCACACTCCCCATCTTAGCTTCTTGCTTGTCCCTAAGCAAGAAACCGAATTTAAACTGACACAACAAATTAACATACTAACTAACGCCACATTGTGGATGCATGTCACGAAGAAGGATCAAAATGGACCGACTCACAACCCTCAGCTTTGATTCAAATGCGAGGGTCCATAAGGTCGCTCGATCAAAAGAATTCAACCGAACACTGTCAATTGGACCATGACTCAACCTCAGTTTTCACAGTCTTTCCAAAAGCCTATGTACCGATACGTGATCTCCAAAGATAACTCATACGCACCCCTAAACTTGGAGTTCACTCACCCATTCGGGAAGTAAATCTAACCACACATAAGAACGCACCTCCTTTTATTCAACAACCCTACCTACTCATGAAAGAAAAACTAGTGCCCGTAAGTTGAAGCCGAAAGTGTTCCTTATAGCTGTGGATTCATATGACTCACACCGGCCGTTAAGGGCACCGCATTCAATTCCCTCGAACACCTAACTTAAACCTAAGGGCCCTGTTACGGGAAACTCCATCCTCATCCCATGTAACTGCATGAAAAAAAAGTCACTTACTCTACCATTGGTTTCGTGGTATTAGGCTTGAAGTCCCTTCGATTGTGCCCAAAGATTCCGATTTAAGCTTCCAATTTATTCCTCTATTCATAAATTTTATTTATTTTTTAATTGGGGCTCTATGGCAATCCTCCTTTTTCTAGGGTGTCCCATCACTTCGCATTTAAAACCCAAGGTTTATCAACTTAGTAAGGCCATCTCATCCTGTAGATCACTGTATGGGTGCGATAGACTCGTTGAGAATTGGTTTCTTGAATACCCCCGAGGTCATTCACTACTTTCCTACCTATCCATGAAATTCAGCATCTCAACCTATATGATGATCCTTTCGACAGAATAGGTTTGTCCATAAAGAGTCGAAGGTCAAAGATCCCCATTAGCATTCATGGCATCACACACAATCACTGTAAACAATCCTAAAAACCAAAATACTAAAACAAGGAACCCCTAGTAAATGAAAACAGAAAAAAATCATCTACTATAGACAAATAAATGTACAAACTCTAAAATAACATCATACAAATCAAAACAGATTTACATATATAACTACAAAAGAAGCGACATATAATAGAATAGAAAACAAAGAATAACCTAGAACATAAATTAAAAAAACATAAAAACACAAACTAAGCTTCAACATAAATAAAACCAACACAATTACAACCTGATCACCCATGCCACCTCCCTCTTCCTAAAACAAACAAGGGAGCGTGTCCCATTGGTCAAGAAAGAACAAGAGAGGGTGCAGGAAACTTCCCGTGACGGCCAGATCACGGGCGCCGAGGTGGGGCTCGGTGGAAGGCAAGGAGTCAGGCGGCCGTGGTCTGACAGGATCATTGACATATGGTGGATGGCTGCTGGCTAAGATGGCACATGTTCACGCAGGGCCTCTACATCCGGTTGGCTGAGGACTTCAGTTTCGGTTCATCCCGCAGGCCTCAAATGAGTGCGGAGGTTTGTTGACCGAGTCCCCGTGATATGGGATGGACTCGCGCATCATTCCTCAGATGGTCAGGTGTGGGGAACGGTGGAGGTCCGCAGCAAGATAGATGGGTTTGTTCAACGTCACCCTGGGCTCCATTGAGCCCAAAATTGGGATCGATACACTTTCAAGATCATCCTCATCTGAGGGCTCACGCCCGAGTCAGAACCCCTTCAAGGTGGGACACCAAGTTTGTCCTTCTTGACAATATAGTTTTGATAAAGTATCCATGCCTTGTCCTCTGTGGGACCCTAATTATTTTCAGATAGCCAAAATTAGGAACTGGTGTCCTAAATTCATTCTTGTGAGCCTTTGTTATAGAGGATCGCATCCTCTATAAAATCCACCTACATCGAAGGATGTCCTCAAGGATGCACCAGATGCTTCTCGTCTCGACCGTCACCTCCTGCATTAGTAACGATAAGAGCAGCAGTGATGAAGTGGTGCCAAACCTTTGGGATATAAGCTAGGTGTTTGGCCTTGAAATTTATAGCATGCCCCTCACTATTCATTTTCCACTCCCCTTTCCCATTTGTCAATACCCTAAGGATCTCGGGGTAGTTCGAGGCCGCATAGAGGCTATCAAACGCCCTAGCGTCCACAGGCTCCAAATTGTAGAATTTGTTTATGGACTCGCATTTGTCAACCCAAATCCCACTTGACCCTAACCTTTTATTCAAGTGGAAAGATTGGTGTAGAATTCTCGCACTACCACGTGTAGCCGGTAGGGGGTCGGCTACGTTGGCCCTACCCCTTGTTCGCAATTGTCTTACGAAAGAAATCCTCGGGGTAGTGAAACCCCTTCTCCTTAATAAATTACCTATTTTTGGAGATGAGGCCGAACCTCTGGGCCGCACTCTTATTGATAAACTTGTCATGGTCGTAACTACGTATGGCTCTTCAATTAGCCCGACTCCTCTCGCAAACATCTTGTCGCTACTCACATTGTAGTGCGTGCATGGTCACTAGCTGAGATGGTGGCCAAAGGGTGCCTTAACTATACGTGGTCTCTCAACCTCCTAACCACCAGGGGAGGCAGTGGAACCGAATGGCTCAAATGAAGCCACCCCAAGCTCACTTAGGCAATTGATCGAACACCTAGTGTGCACAATGGGACTGAGGGCTTTGTGATTCTACTTGATGACTTCCAATAGCTCTAAGCACTCCTAAGGTCCCTTTCTAACCTTACAAAACCCAAAGAGCAACAACCGGCTCACTCGATAATGGCTCTGAGCCTCCTCGGACCCGTACACAAACCTGGATTAGGGCACCTAGCAATGTAGGCAAATGGGGGACGGAGGCATTAAGGATGGTCTTAGGGCAGGTGAGAGTGTCCTAGGGCTGGTGAGGACAAGCTTAGATGGGCAGTTGGGACTCTGCAAAAAATGGAGGGTCTGGAGAGCTCTAACTTAGGGTCCACGTGGGGAAGAAGAGTGAGGAGTTATGTTCATAAAACAGAGGCAACGTCGCCACATTCGGGCTCAACGTCGCGACGTTCTCGAGGGTTTATTTGCCAACGTTGCGACGTTCTAAAAGGGTGAGATCACAACATCGTGACGTTGAGATCCAAAGTTGCGACGTGCCAAGGGGGTCTATAAAGCCAACGTCACGACATTGAAATCCAACGCTAGACGCTCCAGAGTGGTGCTGAATATCGCCACATGTTGGGCTTAATGCTCAGACGCGAGGTAGTCCAAAATAAGGATAGCCAACGTCATGACGTTGAGACCCAACGTCGCGACATGCCAGAGGCTTGATTTTCAGGGTTCCTTCAACGTTGCGATGTGGAGACGTCACGATGTGACAACGTCGCGACTTTGAGAGCCAACGTTGCGACGTGAGAGAGAGGTATGCATTACAAATTCTCAAAGTTACAGTGTGAGAAGCCCCACGTTCTGAACCTTCAAGACTCTTGAATGAGCCGTCAGCCATCCCTCCGTCCATCGCTATCTCGTCCAAAATGTATTAATCAAAGAAAATCCAGACATCGAAAGAGATAGAAAAATATGCCAAAACTAAAACAAATAAAAACTATTCATTAAAAGAAGGATATCAAAAGATTGCTGCTCTCCCTAAGAGTGCTTTATTTAATGTCGTTAGCTCGACTGCCCTGCATCTCAATAATCCCGAGGTTCCGGGATCCGCCTGACTCCCTACGCACTACTGTATGAGCTAATAGCCTGCTTATTCGCATGGATTCGCCGGGCGTATGGCTTCAACTGGTTGTGTTAACTTTGAATGTTCATTTCCTCGGCATAATTTCCACTCCATGGAAAACCTAGGTCACAGTAAATGGTCCCGACCACCATGACTTTAATTTCCCCGAAAAGTTCGAGCCTGAATCAACAAGAGACCCGTCAGACCGCTCAACTCTCTTTCCTTATGATATGTTTGTCATGCCAAGATTTTGTCTTTTCCTTATATATTTGAGCATTCTCGTACGCCTCACATAAATTCCATCCACCCACTGTTCGAGCATTCGCCTCTCTTCGCCACTTTACCGTCCATGTCTCAAGATCCGAAGTCGCCCAATAAAGCCTATGTCTAATTCACTCTGGTGGCTTATATGCTTTCCAGCAACTAGTTGGAATGGGCACATACCCAATGAGGTTTTAAATGTCCAGGCCTGCAGTGCATCCTCTGTATTTCTTCACTAGTCCTTCTCAACTGCTGGGATCAAGCTTTTCTCCATAATGAACTTATCTACCTACACACCGCTTGTCCATTTTCAAGGGTGGTACGCGAGCGATGCTATGCCACACACCTGTATTGCGTGACCTTATCAAATCACAACATGATACATGTAAACAGAGTACCTCCATCTATGATCAAGAATATGGGTGTCAACCGTAAAATACGTACCAAGAACTAGTTATCACCATGTTTATTAGTATGTCATATTGCTTCTGCACTATTTGCAGACATAGTCCACTGCAAGAAGGATATACAAGTGAATGACTGAGGTGGGAAATGCGCTCATAAAATCCATCCCCCACAAATCAAATAACTCAACCTCAGATTTTCATGGGTGGTTCATCCTGTAAATGCTCCTGAATTTCTTTGCATTTATCACAGTGTAGATACAACAAAGAAGATCTTCAACAAGCTGTGCCAAGAGGAAACCCGAATACACTCCCACTGCGGTTCCTTGGTTTCCAAAATGTTCTCACATGGCAGAGTGTGGCAATGATCTGCATTACACCATTTATCTTTCTAATATACACTGTAATACTTACTCCACATTAATGCTTATATAGAATAGTTCTTCCAATGTATCGTTTTTAATCAAAGGCAAAGAACCTTCGTTTGGTATTAAACTCTGAGATCACTTTGGCCACTTAATAGTTCAGTTAGCCTGCGAACCATGAGTTTCGCTTTGTGCCCTCAATTACTAAGAGCCATTCCTGAAATTCACATTAACTTATACCCTTTCATCTCTGTGCCCTTTTAACCTTTGTAGATGGTACGCTAATTAGTTTTCCTGCTCCTTCTTTGTTTTTTACTCTATTTCAAATTTTGCAATAGGAGTAATGAATCAGACATCTCGCCATTCCTTTTAGCTATTAGTATTTATATTGAGGTCACAGTGACTATTACCTTAGTTGCCAATCAACAGGACCCAAATACCAAGGTAAAAAATAATGGCTAAAAGTTCTCGTAGTATAGTTCAGGTCAGCATCATCTGTAAAGTCCATATTAAAGATAGAGACTGAAATATCCTTCTTTTCATCCCAACATTAGTTTCTGATTATAGTCACCATACATTAAACACATTAGCTCAATGAAGGTCCTAATCATGTTACTACTATAGGTCGGATACTAATCTATCTTCTTAATTGAGAATGCTTCGCACACACGGCTTCATCAAAATCAAATGGCAGGTCCCTTTTAATCCACTAAACTTAGACGTGGTTTTGCAATCCTGAGAAAATCTTACGAACCGCCTATAGAAACTTCTAACCTAGAAAGCTTATGCCCTTACTAATACTTGAGGAGGTAGTTTTCGCTTCGATTTTGCTTATTTCAATTCGCTCATGAATCCGGTGCCTGGGCATTTATGCCCCCTCACTATAAAATGGCACTTCTCTAATTAGCACAAGATTTATTTCTCACTAATCAAATGGTCATTCAAAGCTTTCGAGACAATTGTCAAGAGTTTCCCATCGAAAAAAGTCATCTATAAACACCTCTATCATCTTTTCAAACCATATACAGAACATGACCATCATGTTGGTTCAATGTGCCTGGTAAAGCGCTGCACAACAAGTATATCCACTCAATGCTAATACCATATGGCATGTGAATGTCGCCTTCTCCCCATCCTTTCAGAAGAGAAAGGATTGATCAGAATTTTGATTAATTCATCCAAAGGCTGAAGAGATTCACATGTCTCACAAACTGATCCACATCCTGATCCTGGTAAACAAAGAGGTGGGAAATGGTCTTACTAAATTATTCAATTTCCTGTAGGTCGATGCAATCTCCAACTCGTGACTATTCTAGAAGGTTGTTTATTATCTATTGTCTTTATCATCGCGACCTTCCCTTAAGCACTACTCAGACTCACTCACCCATACACCGTCAGAATGTGATATATAACCCTAAGATCCAACCACTTTAGTACTTCCCACAACTACTTCTTTCACGGTCGATTCGGGCCTCTCTATGCTTCCACCAAGGCTGGCACCATCTTCAAGAGAATTCGAAAGGTACATGTAGGGGCTTAATCCATTTAAATCAACCAGATCAACCAAGTGCATTCTATGATCCCCGAGTACTCTCAATAGCTTATCTTCTTCAAGGCAGCTTAAGATCGCTAAATAGACATCGGTAAGGTGGAGGCATTCTCAAGATAAGCATACCTCAACATAGTAGCTTTTGCTCCATCTTATGGGTTGTTCAAAGGACTTACTAACGTCGAGTATTCTCACCTAGAGGTTCATAGCATTTCCTTATATTAGGTTCAAAGGAGTCCATCCCATTTTTACATACTCTTCTACTCTTCTCCCAATTTTTCTCAATCACCTATACCCGTGCCAGCCTCTAAAGGGTTAATGAGACCAGCCATGACACCATAGCCTCCACGGCTTACTGCATGCATATCACTTCTACCAGTGTCTCCACAGCCTTCAAACACATTGAACTCGACCTCGTCATCCTCGCACTTCCTCAACTCAAACTCTCCCCACATCAATCACACCCTACTAGTCATGAGGAATGGCTCACCCACATTATGGGTATTTTTATTTCTCCATATCCTGATAAAGGAAATCCGTCTGGAAGATTTAACTCATTTACCTTACTAAAATCGCTTATCACCTCTCCCTTCGATGCTTTAATGACTTAACCACTAACTGGAGGGACTGTAGATATCGAGCTTCACCTAATCCTCGCTGTTCAATATGGATAAGGGTACGAGATTAACACCGCTCCCGTGTCATCATTAATGCCCAAAAAGGCTTTCAACCTCATTTTTAATGTGGTTGCGCCAGGTACTAATTGTTATAACCCAATTGACATGTTCGGGTCCCTATCAGACTTCCGACGATTCTATGGCTGTTTTTTTGTAGTTTTGGCAGAATTTGAAGCCAAATCAGTCATGCGGTCAATCCAATCATAACAAAGTCGCTTGATTTACCACCTCATATGGTTTTCATCACTTCGTTAATGAATGAAGAATATCGTTAAAGAAGAAAATGAATAGTAGCAAGAGGAAGCAATGGGTCAAGAAAGCCATCAAGAGGAACAAAGGCCAAAAGAGGCAAAATTTTCATCCCTGCAGAACCCCCTGCCTCGCATTTCACTACATTTGTCTTTTTGCTACAGACTCTTGGTTTCTTCCGATATTATCCCTGTAATAGCTTGGTTTTAGTTTTTGTACTTCATATACACTGAGCACCTTATATACATCGCCTCTCCTGCACAAATTTGGCATCAACTATCTCATCTGCACAGAGGCTGAGCCCCGCAACTTCCTTTTCCCATTTTCTTCATTTTCTTTCTATTACAAACACTCCTTCCGAGGATGACAACTCAGAGGATGGTTTGCTGCACCTCTCTCCTCCTTGGAAGAGGAAAATACCTGGTAATTCAGCTTTAAGGTAAACTTTTGGTTCCTTATTTTTCACGTGAAGAGTTTCACATTTTGGTTCCTAAATTTGCAACCTGTGTTTAAAGCTTTTTTGATGTAATTTCTTTTGGCCAAATACATGCAAGATTTTAGGTTCACGTATTCTTAGCTTTATTATTGACTGATATCCATTAGTTTCCCTTACTTAGCCACTCCATAGGCTAAGGTTATATTTTCACCGTAGATGCATCCTCTTTGATCAATACTTGCACCTTGTGGTTCAAAGATGCTTATTATTAGATCTTACCCACATTCACAGTTGCCCTTTACGAATCATTGTAGGATGGGGTTAAGGTGATACGCATTTTTATCTGAGAACTATAAATGCTAAATAAATGCTTTCATCAAAAGGAAAACATTGTATTTATTTTTAAAGTTAATAGATCCGCCTGTGATATCATGTCATCTCCCCAACGCGAGGAAATGAACTCTCTGGGACCTCTCGCTTGCCTAGACCTAAAAACCAAGAGCATAATGCTTCAAGGAGTTCTTTTTCTTATTTTTTTCATTTTATTTTTAGTTTGCAACCATCAACTCCCCCTGCTTTTTACCTAAACTCAAAATCCAAATTGACCACCATTTCAACTCTCTTGATTAGTACCCAAAAAGTGCTATTTCGTTCCTATATCGTATAGGCTTCAAGCTTTTAAGACTAATCATGCCAATTATGCCAATTGAAGTGTTCAAGTCTTCTTAGCATCACTTATGTCGCTAGAGGTTATTGGTTGTTCTCAGCAGTTTTCGCTGCATTTCGAGAGTTCAATATCGAGACATAAACCATGAAGATTGAACTCCATCCATCGTACCTATCAAACATACCAAAAAATCAAAGAAAGAATGAAGGGCAAAGGATAAAAGTCAGCAAAGAGATAGAGCAGAGTTGCGTGCAAGTGAGACAAGAATTAGAATTTCACTATGATTGCATGTACTTCACTGGATTTAGAACAAGAACATAGCGAAAAATTTAATCCTAGTTTAATTGTAGCCACAGACCCAAAATTTCGCTTAACCACCGGTTCTCAATGTAATTCAGCCGCTTATCACCTGTGAATTTCACTGTTAGCGAATTTTGTTAGCTAGCGAAATCAAGGTATGCCTGCATAAATTCTTCCATCATTTATTCAGTACCGCTACCTAGGCGAAATTCTCAAGCACTAACAATTTCGCCGCCAAATAAATCAGCCCGTCTCTAATAAATTGTCCGCTCACATCCTTCGTAATAATGCAAACCAATTTCATTTTCTGTGTATTACCTTGTCCCTTATTTTAGCCAAAATGTTAGGCTTTATTGTAGTTTCACATAATGGGTGGCCTATATAACCCCTCTATAGTTTCAGAATCCTAAGAAAAGAAAGAATTAGAAGCAATCTGCACAAATTTTCAGCCTTATGCAAAGATTCTCCTAGCTCGCTAGGGTTTTTGCTTTTCTCTTTCTCCTTTCTCTCAGACATTTTCTAGGGCTGCCCAAACAACCTCTCGAGGATGACAACTCAAGAGGATGTCATGCTCTTTCTCTAAAGAGGGCGCGCCTGTCATAAGGCCAGTTGTCCTCATGTGTCAGAATGCTGCTGAGTAATCGTAGATTATGGCTCCCATCTTCAAACTAGGGCTGAATATCATTTACTGTCATTAATTTGGTCAATACTTACCACGCTAGATACAGCAGTATACTTATCGCAGATGCAATCGTGGTTTTAGATGGTCTCACGAGCTAATAATGATGTCGAATGTTGTGGTTTTAAACTAAAGGTCAGACGGACAGCCACTCCTGTGTTGACCTCAAATATGGAGTGATTCTGTGGTTAGTTTGCTAGTTAACAAAAGATCCATATTACTGACCATAGTCGCTATCATATCATGAGGATAAACCCGAGGACACTGTTTAGTTCTATGTTATCGTTAGTGGACCCAAATCTCAAAGTTACCTTCACACATCACTTTATCTTTACGTTATTCAGCCAACCACTCACACCGCTTTTGAAACAAACTAAAAATCCAAATAGAAAGCTTCACCTTTCTACACTTATGCAAATCATTTTAAGTATGAAAACCCATCCCATGTTCAATCTTCTAGACCGCTTATATCATAAAGAAATTAGACTACTAAGCAGGAGGAAACCATGATATAAATTCTTGATTCCGCCAACCTACTGTGTAACGTAATCAAACTCCACCGCAAATCATTCACAAAGAAACCCATCCTCGTGGTTCCGAATCTCGAGCCACTATATCACAAATAGCTTTCACACACAAGAAGAGGAACCCAGGTTATAAATTTTGTTGATTCCGAACACCTACTTGGCATAAACGAATCAGTCACACAAGGCTCTCTCAAAGATGGAATTCCCGATAGTACACGGTGTTGAATACATAAAAGGCCAACATTTATATCGATTTTAATACCCTCAGCTCATATTTTGCTCTCATTTTGTGTAAGAATAGGTGCGCCTTTGATCGTTCTCATGTTTTTGTGCTTATGCAGGTTTTTCGAGTTCCGTGCACACTTTTTAGAGGGGTTCGTGTCTAGAGAACGGATGTAGATCATTGCTGTTGATGGCAACCGCTGTCGAGAAGTCCCGGGAAGTGCTACGGTGAGGGAGAGCATTTGCAGAGGCAGTGGTACCGATACCACATACAATGGTATCGGTACCCCAAAGCAGCAGAGCACTAGTAGCCTTTTGGTACCAGTACCACACTTACTGTACTCCAGACTTAAAGCAAAGAAAGACTGCGTAGCCTGGGTACCGACATACCACACTTCTCTCGTACCGTACCACATGTAATTTTTGGCCGGATTTGAGCGTAATCCCACCTTGCAAGGGTACGCCTGCCTTTCACCACCACTTCTCGAGATCACTAAGAGAAGGGTATTTAAGCCAAACGAAAGGGTAGAGAAGATGTTCTTTGGATTCTGTGGTTTGGTTTTAGATAGCTGGAGTGTTTTCTCTCATTTTGCTAGGCTCATGGAGTAGAGTAGTATTTAGTTTTTCTTCGATTCTGAATCTTTCACTACGTGTAATCTTCGCTTGGTTCATAAAACCCTAGATTCCTCTTACCGGGACTTATGCTTTGATATCCCAATCTGCACTGAAGTGCTATCTCTCAAGTCTCATTTATGCGTAGTTTCATCAAATATGAATCGATTTTCAGCTTCAATGGAATTCTAAACTCCATGATGGGGTTCTAATGGTGGAAACTCACCTCACAAGGTAATAACCTCATTTCTTTGTATTTCAACGAGATTTGAACATGCTAAGCACTTGCAAAGGTGTAAATCTTATAAAACCTTAGTTTGGCATCTTCACAACGTGTGAATGAGACCCTCAAGACATCGTCAGGTTTCGACGTGAATGCAAGCTAAGAGTTCAAGTGAATCATTTGAACAAGTGTTTGTCATCGCTCAATCGTTCCTCGTTTTAAAAGAGCTTTTAACGTAAAACCTTCCATCGAAGACCATTCATCAATGGCTCCTAGATGAGATTGTGAATAAGAGGTGGGTATTACTTGCTCGATAGTGAGTGGAAACCTAAGAACCCTATCATTCACCTTTTTTCTTTGAAATAGTCAACTCAATCTGTTACTCAATCAATCAACCACAACCCCCAGATTTTACTTTTAAACGCACATCTTTTGGAGAATAATCCCTATGATCACCTAGGAAACCACCTCCTTGTGGAAATGATTTAGACTTCCATAGAAGATGCACGTCACTAATTTTAGTTCCTACGCTGGGGAAATAATTTCAAAGAGTATAAATAGATGAAGCATTTTGGCCATGCATACGGGGAGGCGGCAATCTAGCTGATCTAAAGAGAGGTTAGAGGTAATTTGCAATTGCATTGCAAATCCGTAATGCCTCTACCTTTCTTTTTAATTTCGTTGAAGAATCCAAGTGATAACCGTTTCAGTAGAAATAAGATTGGGTGCATGTCGGCTCGGGCTCGCAAATGAGCAACGGCGACTTGTAATAATTATACCCAAGAAATTCTCAAGAGTCCATAGTAAGACAATTACTCAAGAGAACCCTACACCTCAAATGGACCTCGTCCGAGTCAACAAACTCTTTCAATCCAAATGCCAAGGGTTACCTGGCTGACCCACAAAGACTCCATGAACCCCACAACAAGGGAGATGGTGTGGCACCACCGGAAACCCCGGCGGTGAGAGGGGGAAATGTTAATTTCAAACAAACCACATTCCGCCCCCGCCCCTTTACCTAATGTGGAAAGAACTCTCCGAGATTCAGAACCTCAAAGAACCGCCACAACAAATTCATTCACTCACCAAGAGGCTAACCACCTCATGAAGTCGAAGATGATTCATCTTCTCCCGTATCAAGGGGTCAATTCCTCGAGAACCCTACTCATTCATGCGAGATTTGAGGATGTTTGCGTTGCTTTCCTTCTAACGGACGCCTCCATAATTTGTATGGTATTATTCCCATTCTCTCTAAAGGAGAAGGGCCAAATATGGTTTCATTCACAGACCCAATTCAATCTTTACTGGGAGACATGCTAAATGAATTCTTAATAAATTCTTCCCTCCCAGACGTACCAATGCACCTCATGCGAGCAATCCAAAACTTTTCTCTCAAAACCCTATGGAACCTTTGCCGTGGTATGAAAGATATAAGGACCTCCCCATGCTATCCCCTCATCATGGGTTGATGTTGGACAAATTTGTGCATATTTTTACCAAGGACTGTCCTTGAATAACAAACAATACATCCAATTGATGTGTGCGGGAGAGTTCTATAAGAAAAGTGCCAGGGAGGCAATTCAATTTTTCGATACCATAGAAAAAAATGCTCGAACGTGGGAGACTAACACCTCCTTAGATATTGCTAAAGTGCATAGTACACCTACAGGGGGAGGAATCCATCACTTAAGAGAGAATGATGACCTGCAAGCAAAAATAGCTAACTTAAAGAGGAAGTTGGAGGCTATAGAATTGAAAAAGGTGAATGAGGTAACTAGGGTGCCTCAAGTACCCCTGCCTATGGGATCTGCAGGATGGTGCCTAGCCATCATTTGCGATGACACCCTACCCACTCAACTATTAACCCGCTCCTAACCTTCCTCAAGTCAAGGGAGCAATCCAAACAGAGCAAGCTAATGCTCTTAATCCATTAAAGAGTCCCTTCAATTCTCCATACTCCGAAATGTATAATCCAGGGTGGGGTAAGCACCCGAATTTTAGTTGGAGAAATGAGGGAGGCCCACACAACTTGCCAAACAACCAAGGCCCCAACTACCCAAACCAAGGATTTTCAAACCAAGCCCCTCCGTTCCAAAATCAAGGTCCTCAAGGATTTCCTGTGAACCCTAACCAAGGTTTCCATCCCTATCCTGGGTGGAATCCAAACCCACAGCCTTATCAACCTCCACATAAGAGAAGTTTGGAGGATATTGTGATACAGTTCTTCCAGACCCAACAATCCACCAACATTGAATTTCGAACTGCCTTGAATGATGTGAGATCCCAAATCACTAAGCTAACCTCTTCTATGGGAAGCTTTCAACAAGAAAAAGGGAAACTCCCTCTCAAACCATCCAAACCCCCAAGGCCAAAATGTTGAAGTGTCGTCCAAGTGATGGCACCCTTCGAACATTGCAAGGTTGTCACCACCTTCTCGGCGGAAAGTAATCGACAAAACCATTCAGCCCAAGGAATTGATATAAGATTTGCAAATGAACTACAAATGGGATGAAGAGGTGTCCAAGAACCCTATGTTCCTAGGGCGATGGTGATGGTGAGCTAGAACAAGACATACCTCCCATGTCCTCCACTCCATACCCTCATAGCGTCGAGAGTCTCCAAAGAAAGTGGAACAATCATTCTGAAATTTATGAGTCGTTCAAACAGTTGTTGAAAATTCCTTTATTAGATGCCATTAAGCAACCACTATGTGCCAAGCTTCAGCATTTGTGCACTGTGAAAAGAAAACTAGGAGTCAACAAGGAGGCATTTATGACTGAACAATCCAACTCCTTAATCCGAAACAATTTACCCCCAAAATACAAAGACCAAGGAAGCCTCACTATTTCCATAGTGGTAGGGAACTCAAAGTTAGGACATGCTCTAGTGGATTTGGGGGGGAAGTGTCAACTCTGTCAGCCTTACTCCTAAGATATGCCGAGCCAGGTCAGAGGAGTTAAAACCAACCAATATCACCCTCCCAAATGAATAATCGAGTGAAAATCTCTGCAGGGATAGTAAAGGATGTATTGGTGCAAGTGGACAAATCTCTACTCCTCGTTGACTTTGTCGTGCTTGGACACCTCAACTTGTGGTGGAACCAAGGGACTTCTGCAGTTTCATGATTCTTGCAGCTATTCTCGCTACGTTTAATGCCATTATACGCCTGTAGGGGAGGACGAATGACATTATCGTTTGGTAACATGACCGTTAATTTGAATATCTTTAATGTTATCAAGGAAATGGGAGATGAGGAAGACGTTTGTGAGGTAAATATGATAGACTCTATGGTGCAAAAATACGTAGATAATGTTTCATACGCTGATCCTCTCATGTCTTGTCTAGTAAACCCAAGTTGGGTTGAGGAGGTGACCACATTTGAGTCAGAGTTTCTACACTCCATAATCAACACAAAGGAGGTATTGAAGCAAACGGTGGCAACTCGAAATTTGAAACATTGCCGCCCAATCGAGATTGCAGGTGTTACTCGAGGAGAGACCACCGAAACTTGAGTTGAAACCCTTACCATCACATCTCAAATATGCATTTTTAGGGGAAGAAGAAACTTTCCCTGTAATCATATCTTCCTTGTGAGTCAGACCAAGAAAATTATTGAGATACTTCGAGAACCCACAAACAACCATCGATGGAAAATTGCGTATATTAAGGAATTAAATTTCTGATCCGCATTACCGTGGATTCACTTGGAAGAGGATGTTAAACCCTTTAGACAACCACAACGACGACTAAACCTAATCATGAAAGAAGTGGTCAAGAAAGAGGTTCTAAAACTACTGGACGTAGGTGTTATTTATCCCATTGTAGATAGCAAGTGGGTCAGCCCAACCCAAGTAGTCCCTAAGAAATCTGGAGTCACTGTAGTAGCGAATGAACACAATGACTTAATTCCCACTCGTGTCACCTCAGGTTGGAGGGTGTGCATAGATTATAGCAAACTCAATGCAGGTACTAGGAAAGATCATTTCCTACCTGTGGATCAAATGTCGAGAGAGTTGCATGGCATGAATTCTATTGTTTTCATGGTACTGGGGTACAATCAAATTGAGATAACTTTGAAGATCAAGAGAAAACCATCGTTTCACATGTCCTTTTTGCAAATTTGCTCTGAAATGCCCTTTGATTATGTAATGCACCAGGAACCTTCAGTGGGCATGATGGGGATTTTTGAAGGATATGATAGAACTCATTTTAAAATTTCACGGACAACTTCCTCGATGAGTGCTTAAAACACTCCGATTATACTCAAGGCTACCTTGCATTTTCATGTTGATTTGGCATTATTTATATACTTTAGTGTTAGATTCCTTATTTAGTTTTGTTTTGGAATACGTGCATGATGAGGCTGGCAAGAACAACTTCCTAAGCCATTTCCTGAGAAATGAGAGCATGCAAGGAAGTCATCAAGACGACGCCTCCACTCGACGCCTAAAAATCAGATCTCATCATTAAATGCGAGGGGGCTCGGATTTTGGGGCAATAGAACCATGCTGTAGATACGGAATCGGGAGAACTCCGCAAATACAGACTTCAAGACTCTGATTTTTGTATTGGTTTTTCTTTATTGTTTTGATTATTTTTGGATCACATGAGGATGTTCTTCATATTACATATTTTATTTCTTTCCTTCATGATGTTCTAAACTTATTTCTAGGGTTACATCAAACCCTGTCACAAACAATGGATTAGAGTTTAACCTTCATGTTAATTAATTGTTAGTTAATTTATCGCATCTACTCTATGCCTGCATGTTAATTATAAGGATAATATCCGGCCAATATTAACATACTTACACCGAAGATCCGAGATTCGGAGACGAGGGTATTCAGATCCGGGTAGAGTAGCCTTAGCCGATTCGGTAATAGAGATATCGAACTCGAAGGTGGTATTTGGTCGAATATTAAGCATTTCGAATACCGAGTCGTAGATAGAGATATACTCAATTCTATTCACGAAATAGGCGAATATACCCGAGAGAGGATATCTCGTAGGCAAGATCACCTGCCATTGATATGTTATAAAACAATTAGGAATAATAACATCTTTAGAAGAATAATCCATCGAATGTGACAGGGGATTTTAACCCTCAGGCTCCCACACTATCAACAATCACCAAACCAATAGCTTAGTTTTACGCTAGTACTTAAATTCCATCTAGAATCATTTATTCGGGGATATTGTCCTAAAGCGTAACATCTCAGAAATACCCATCTTTCCCTCGTGGATCGATACTCATACACTAGTACACTATATATTACTGAGGCGACGCAATTGGCGATGAGATACATTTTATAAGCACCGCGCTTTCTAGCCCCGTCAAGTTTTTGCGCCGCTACGGAAAGGTTTAATTTGATATAGAGAAGTGAGCATATAGATAATATTCTGAATTTTTCTTTATTTTTGGTTATTTTTACAAGTACTGGTAATTGGGTTTTGCGGCCGTGTGTTATCATAGCATGTGCTGAGGAGTACATGCGACAAGAAACTCGAATTAATCAACACTGTGTGATCCGAGCCGTAAAGACTCGCATGTATTGCCGGTGAACAGAATGCAATCGCAGAGAACTCCAATAGTCATGGAAAACACCGGGCTAACAAGATTTTCGCGTGGAACAACCCTAACCAATGTAGAAGCCGAACTAGAAATCAAGCGCCAGGGCCATTCATACAATGGACGATCCGTACATGCTATTAGATGAGTTCGCTTTTACCTTCAACATTGTTCGACGACGAATGACCGCCAATTCAAGCAAACAATTTTGAATTGAAGCTTCTGCCACAAGACAAATGTTTAACATATTGTTCCAATGGACTACCCCATGAGAACCCTAACATGCATTTGACTAACTTCCTCGCTTCGCGTATACCATCAAATACAACGGGGTCACCGAAGAAGCCCTAAGATTACAAGACTCCCACTCTCACTTGGATAGAGCTGCAAGCATTGGCTAACTAGTCAGCCACCAGACTCTATTACTACATGGAACGAGTTGGTACAAAAATTTTTGACCAAGTTCTTTCCACCTTCAAGACGCAATAACTTTGCAAGAGATCAATACGCTCGGCCAATTAGAGTGGGGAGAACTCCGCGCAGGTAATGACGTGTTCCATGAATTATCGCGAAGTGTCCTCACCACCGACTAACCGGGAGGATGCAAGTCCACACCTTCTACAATGGTCCGAGAAATACAACCCGAACAATGATAGATGCCCACTGGAGGATCATTACGAGAAGAAAACCATGCACTGTGCGATGAGATACTGGGAAGATGCCGCAAACCACACTAATCTGGCCTAGAGAGAAGGCTACACCAAAGAAACACAAGTAAGTGGCAATTTACAATGAAGTCCTCAACAACTGTAAATCATGTGGCTCACCGACTAAACAGCCTAAATAGGCGCAGGAACAAAGACATGCTATACGCACTAATTCCACGGAGTTGTGTGACCAGGGAGGAAAGACAAACATGGAATGTCACCAAGAACACTACAAAGAGGAGCAAGCCCAAGACGCGGTCGAGGTTTAATCGAATCAATCACAAAGAAGAAGGACCATGGGGTAACAAATACCAGACCAAGATCGTGTGACAAGGATGGCGAACAATCGTAACTTAATAATCAAAACAACCAAGGGTATGGATGGCGGAACAATCAACAATATAATCGAACCGAGCTAATGAACCACCCTCTCAAGCTGGATTTAGAGCAAGCTCTAGCACGATGTTAACTTCGTGATTCCGCTGCTCATGAATGAGACTCACGTTAACATACAGTTAAGCAAACCCAAGAACAACTGAAGTAGCACAACGAAGGAGTTTGAGGCAATAAACAGGCAAATGGCAAGCTTACTTGATATAAAGGGCAACCGGTTCTTGCCAAGCAATTCGTGAGGCAAACCCTAGAGAGAAGGGAAAGAATATCATAAGGCCATCACTCTAAGGAGTGGAAGAGAATCAGAACTTTGGCCACAACCAAAGGATACGAGAACCTCGAAAATAAAGGACAAGACCAAAGCATCCTAAAGGACCCGAGGTAAGATGAGCAACCCTTTGTGATACTATAGAGGCAACAAAGATAATAAAGTCGTGGAAGGAACAACGAAATGTACTAAAATGTATGAACTCGCTAAGTACCAATCCCGCAGAATTTCGGGAGGTTGAAGAAAGGTAAATTGAGAAGCAATTTGCAAAGTTCTCGCATTCAGTTACATATTAATATACTCCTTTGAGGCATCGGAGAACATGCCAAGTTACGTGAAATTCATGAAAAAGATCTTGGCGAGTAAGAAGAAGTTAGAGGAATATGGGACCATCACTTTAATTGAGGAATGCAAGTACATCCGTAAAAGAAACTCCCCAAAACTTCGTTACATCCCGTGCCTTGCCATACCGTCTCTATAGTAACCAAGTATCCGAAAAAGCCTGCGGTGATTTGGGGCCGCATCAACTTGATGCCGTCGATGTTTAAGCTAAAGCTCTGGGAGCCAAAATCGACTACGATTGCAACTTGCGAGAATATCTGATTCAACATCCCTGGGTATAATCAACGTCCAGTAAAAGTTGGTAAATTGCTCTTCCAGTTAGTAATTTCGTCATTCTGGACATGGAGGAAGACGACTCAGGCTCCAATTATACTTCTGTGAGACCCTTCCCCGCTACTCGGAAAAGCTCAAATCAATGTGCAAGAAGGTGAACTCAAATTGAGAGTCCAAGGAGAAATAGATCATTTTTCACATCCCAACATGAAGCATCCGTGACGACGATCCAAATGAAGATATCTCGAACTCATTATACAAAGATTACAGAAGACAAGGCGAATAATTCAGGAAAAGCCTATTATTGCAATGTAAAGACACCGAGGAGGGCAAGTATATGAATAGAAGAGCATTCCCATCCACCTTGGAACACGGGTGCACACTAAAAAGGAGACGCGTGAAAATCTCCCACTTTCTTCTAAGAATATCGCACACTGAGATTCAGGGTCGTCGAGCTAACGACATTAAACATAGCGCTTCTTGGGAGGCAACCCAAGTGTTCTTAAATTCTGTAGTTTTAAGTTCTATAAGTTATTTTCAGCAATTTTTGGTTTCTAGTTGTGTTCATGATCAATGTTTGTTTGTCGTTTAATCATGTGACCCTAAGCGTGCAGTGTCTTACAAATGCAGGTTCAATGACCTGAATGAAGTTCACGTGAGAGTTCTCGAAAGTGGGCTGCATAATGTATCGGCGAAATTTCGGGAGACTTCTCCGCTGCCGACGCGGGATTCTCACGCCGCCGCGACGCGGACTTTCACGCCGCGACGCCACTTATACACGCCGCGACGCCAAATCTGTAAGGTTTCACGCCGCGATCGGGATTCTCACGCGACGTGATCTCACGCCGCGACGGACTTCCTACGCGGCGACGCCATTTTTACACGCCGCTGACGCCATTTGGTCACCACGTCAGCGACGTGAATCTCCACGTCGCTGACGGCCATTTGACATGTTCTTCACACGTCGCGACGTCAGCTCAAGACGCCGCGACGTCGCCAAATCAAGCTCTCTGTCACGTCGCGACGTGGCCTCGCACGTCGCGACGTGAGACTGGTTTTAAACCAAGAATAGGCCATTTTTGGCCTTTCACCGCACCATCTCCTCCCCGAAACCCTAGCCTCCTCTGCACGCCGGAGTTCACTGGACCGATAGAGATCTCCCCGGCTCGACTCATCAGAAGTCACCCACATTGGCCTTCTGCTTTGGACCATAGTGGCTTCTCCACCACTGTGCCCGATTCTAGCTCGCAGGTAGTAGGTTTTTGTGTTTTTGTGTAGCTTCTAGAGGTCTTTTAGGAGGTCATTTCGGTTAACTAGATTCATTAGGGTTCTTGAGTCCTCTTTAGGGTCTTGATTTAGTCTTTAAGTAGTTCTTAGCTTGATTCATTTGCAAGTGGCTAGGTGTTGGGGAAGTTCTTGTCTAAGTTAGGATGTCGCAAGCGCATGTTGCCCAAGGCTGCGGAGTTTGCGCCGGCGAGGCCCCGAATCACAGCCACATGCCCTCGCGCTTTGCAAACGCTGAGGCCGCTGATCGCTCAGCACAATTTGCAAAACCGATCCTTCATTAAGGAGAAGGGGTTTCATCACCCCGACGATTTTTTTAGGAAAACTATCGAGGCTGGCGGTGCAAGGGTGCTTTGTGCCAACCCCCTCGCCCAGCGGCCATGAGCGTAGTTCGGGAGTTTTACGCCAACCTCGCATCCCACGTCCTCAAAAAGGTCAGGGTGCGAGGTGTATTGGTCGACTTCAGCGCGGAGTCGATCAATAGCTACTATGGCCTAGAGCATATCCCACCTGGCCCATTTGATTCATTCACAAATGTCCACGATTATCCCGGGAGGTCATCCGTGTGTTGGCCCAACGGCCGGGGTGATGGAGGATCAATAGCTCGTGCCACGCAGCAAATTTCAAGGCCAAGACGGCCTACATTCCTAAGGTGTAGAACACTTGATTACTTCGCCTTATACCGACGACGAATGTGTGGGAGGTGATCGCCAAATACCGTCAACTACGCCATCTATATAGATATACCATTTGACGTTGGGCGTGCTATCGGTGAGTTATCCTCCATAACCGGGATGCAAAGATGAACCCCGCACCCTTTTTCTCGATCTTCATTGCAAGCAAGCCTGCAGCTCCTGACGGCACTCCAGGCCCGGCTTCATCCCATCAAGGTCATATCACAAGCCGGGACACACTTGGTGTCCCGAAACCCGAGGGGGTCTATGACTCCGACATGAGCCCTCGGGAATGAGTGACTCAGCCCATTTGGCCCGTTCGCCATGATTCTCGGTGACACCTGGAGGACATCGCCGCCCTCGTCTCGACCTCCACCACCTCCACCCCAAGAAATTTCAGCGACCGTCCCTCTCCTAGTCCTTCCTCCGATAGCTGAGGTCCAAAGCTCCACTCACGCTGCTGCTGACGATACCTGACGAGAGACCTGTGGAGCACCCGAGTCCTCAAGTACCGTGACATGGAGGCGCCTGCAGGCCGACATGCGCACAGCCCGGCCAATCAAATATCTCTACAAAGAAACAGCCAGGCTATGCGTGCCAAATTTCGCAGCTCCTAGCTTTCCACCGCACCACCGCCACCGCCACCGCAGTTGATCACGTGGGAGTCCCTTACCCTCTATGTTTTTATTTACCATGGGGACACCGGATCTTTGTCTGGGGGTATTTTTAATTGGATAATATGTTTTGTTTATCAACGCTTATTTATGCTGAGTCTAGTTTTAGTAGTTTATAGTAATGTCACAGTTGTTCGATTCATATGTTTTGTTTTTATAAGGTATTGCATGCAGTTTAGGTAGTGTTAGTATTTGTTCGAAGCATGTGCATCGATATTTTGCTTATGTCGTGAGTCACATAGGTCAAGCTTGTTTGCTTTAGGATATTCATGCATAATGTAGTAATTGCATCTCGCTTGTGCTATGTTGGAAAATTGAGGATCGATTTTAGATCGGGAGTTCACTATAGATTTGTTCGATGCACATTTGTTTGATGCTCCTGTAATTAGATCAATAGGTGAAAAGGCTAGTGAACCAACCCGTGCAGTCAAGAAACCACTCTCAAAAACTCTATCACACTCACACACTAGTGACGGATTCGTATATGCATATACCGAACCAACTACTAAAGTCGACCAACCTAGGAGATTCGAATCCATTTGAGTTAGATGGGACACCTAAACAAAAGAGGGGATTGCCATTCCAGCCCCAACCAAAAAGAGAAAATACAAAACATAAGAAAAGAGGAAAAGAAAAGAAACAAAATAGGTGACGCATAAGAATAAGCTGGATCATCCAATCGAACTTTGTCACCGAGGGGCCTATCAAAGCCTAATGCCCCGAGCCAACCTGGGCCTGGGAGTTGACTTCACCGCCCGCTACGGACGTAGCATGGATCATTCACGCAACCTAGGGCCATCGAGTTTGGTCGAAAGTGTTCGGGGTGAAGTTTGAAGGGAACTTAATGCCTCGGGTGCCCCAACCTGCTGGGAGTCACCAATGGATCCCCGCCATGTGAACACTTGGCTAAAACTTTGGCACTAGGTCTTCTTCCATTTTGTTTGCACATAGGAAATTCTGCATATGTGTGACATGAATAATCGCGCGTTCCTATCCTTGTCTAGTCTCGATTCTTCCTAGCCAGGTAGCTGAACTTAAGTTTGGGGGCATCTAACTCGTGCATATTCTGGAGGTCATCACCATAGGCACATAGGGTTTTGGGAACGTCATTGAACACCATGGAGTATGCACTCAGTCAGGGCTTACATACCTCAATCAAGTCACCGAAAGTCAAGTATCCAGATGCTCATTGAACATCGAAAGCAAACAAAGGTGCGTGAATCGCCAAATTGATCCTATTTTTCAGCATATGTTGCTCGCTCTTATGAGCAGACGCAGTCCCGTTTAGACTGCCTCTATCATGCAAGCAAGAAATTAAGCCTGGGGGTGTGATGAGGCTTAAAACACTCATATTATACTCGCCGCCTTGCATTTTCATGTTGATTTGGCAATATTTATATAATTCGAAAGTTAGATTCCTTATCAGTTTTTGTTTCAATATGCATGATTATGCTAAAAGAATAACTAGCTTACTTGAAATGAGGAGCATGCAAGGAAGTCATCGCCATCGTCAAGCGACGTCGCCGCTGACTACCAAGTCACGACGTGGGGTCAACAAATGCGTATCAAACTACCAACCACGTCAGCGATATCACCACGTCAGCGACGTCACCACGCCGCTGACGCCACCAAAAATCGCATCTCATCATTAAAACGCCAGGGGGCCTCGGATTTCAGTACGTAGAACGCGGCGCCGAGATACTAATTGGAGAACCCGCGAATACGTACTCTCGCTGATCTCTCGATTTTTGTATTGGTTTTTCTTTATTGTTTTGATTATTTTGATCACATGAGGATGTCCTCTGCGCATATATTTTATTTCTTCCTTCATGATGTTCTCAAACTTATTTCTATTACATCAAACCTCGTCACAAACAATGGATTATCAAGAACCTTTCATGTTAATTACACTGTTGTTAATTTATCGTGATCTACTATGCCCGCATGTTAATTATATGATAATATCCGGCCAATATTAACATACTTACACTAAGATCCGAGGATCTGAGAGATGAGGGTATTCAGGGATCTGGGTAGAGTAGCCTTTAGCCGATTCGGGTAATAGAGATATTCCGAACCTGAAGGTGGTATTTGGGGTTGAACATTAAGCATTTCTGAATACCGAGTTGAGATAGAGATATACTCAATTCTATTCATGAAATAGGCGAATATACTCCTGAGAGAGGATATCCTTTATGCAAGAGATCACTCGCTACGATATGTTATAAACAATTGGGAATAACATCTTTAGAAGAATAACTTAATCGAATGCAAGACAAAGGTGAGATTTAACCCTAGGCTCCCACATTATCACCACCAAAACCACAGCTTAGTTCACGCTTAGTACTTAAATTCCATCTTAGAATCATTTATTCGTATATTGCCAAAGCATCCGTAGTCAATTCATCTTCCCCGTGGATCGATACTGCACACTAGTACACTATATTACGGAGGCGACGCGTGCACTTGGGCGCATTTAGGGCATACATTTTACATACACCGCGCTACTCGTCAACTTCTCGCTACTTTTGGAGATTCATATGAGGGATGTCTGGAGAATCTACGTAAGGTATTGGAGAGATGTCAAGAGAAGAACCTAGTGTTAAATTGGGAAAAGTGTCACTTCATGGTGACACAAGGGATTAACCTAGGCCACATAGTATCGAAAAAAGGAATCGAGGTGGACAAGGCCAAAGTCGAGTTGATCTCCAACTTACCTACCCTAAGTGTGTTAAAGATATACGGTCGTTCTAAGGTCATGCTGGATTTTATAGAGATTCTATAAAGATTTCCTCAGTACATAAATTTCATCCCTTATGCAATTTGCTTTCCGGGCGATTCTTTGAAGCATGGTCGCAAAGCTTATGACGCCTTGATAAACTCAAACTATGTTAGTGACTCCTCCGCTGGCGCGGTTCCCTTAATTGGGAACTCCTCGAGATCATGTGTGACACTAGTGATTATGCTATAGGGGCTGTTTTAGGACAAAGGGAAGATAAAAAGGCTTTTGTGATCTACTAAGCCAGCAAGACTCTAGACTCCACTCAATCCAATTACACAAACTATTAAAAGAGTTCTTGGTCAGTCGTGATATTGTGTGGATCTCCCGTAACCATTTTCGTTGCATCATGCAGCGTCATATTTATATCGGCGTGATACTAAGCCTCCTCGTTTGCCTAGGTGGATCCTACTGTACAAGAATTTAACCTCGATCGACAAAGGATAAAAGGAGTTGAGAATGTGGTAGCCGACCACCGTCTCTGCTAGTTCCGTGATCCACTTCTCGCCGCTTGCCCACATGGCGCTTCCTCAAGGAGTAGCTTTCGCTTCTTGTTCACGCCCATGGTATGCGTATTACGCAAACTATCCGTGACAGACAAATTCCACCCCAATGGACTTCTCAACAAAAGAGGAAATTTTTGGTAGACATTAAGAAATATTATTTTGATGACCCATATTTGTTTAAATACTGTTTGGACCAATTGATGAGAAGGTGTTAACCCAATGACGATCAAATTAGGGTGTCTACCTACACTCCAAGTCAGAGGGCATTTTCAGCAGATACCATGACAAAATTCGCAAGCTGGCTTTACCGGCCCACTCTTTTAAAGATTGCTTTTGCATTTTGCAAACTTCGTACTTGGTACACAATTAAACAAGAAGGAACATGATGCCTCTACTCCTATTTTAATCATTGAAATTTTCGAATAAGTCGGTGTAGACTATGGGGACTTTCCCTCTTAGGTACCTTACATTTTGTTAGCAGTTGACTATGTTTCGAAGTGGGTGGAGGTCATTCCAACAAGAACTAATGACCACAAGGTTGTTTTGAAATTTATAAAAGAACACATTTTTTTTCGCTTTGGAGTGCCTCGCGCAATCATTAGTGATGGTGGGCTCCATTTTTGTAATCGATCTTTTGAGAATTTGTTGAAAAAGTATGGAGTCACCCACAAAGTTTCCACGGCGTACCACCCACAGACCAATGGTCAGGTCGAATTAGCAACAGGAGATCAAACACATTTTGAAACAAAAGAGTCCCAAATCGCAAGGATCGGGTCGCTTCGACTACCGATGCTCTTCGCTTACTGCATCATGAAGACTATTCTTGGTATGTCCCCTTATAGGCTTGTTTATGGCAAGGCCTCTCATCTGACGGTAGAAATGGAACACAGGCATATTGGGCCATTAAAACTCTTTTAATTTTGATTTGGCCTGTGCAAAAATGCGCGACCGCTGCGTACGAACGAGCTTGATGAATTGCGGTATGAATCATATGAGAGCTCCCGAATTTACAAAGAGAGGCTTAAGCTGTTCCATGACAAGACCATTGTTAGGAAGACTTTTGAACCTCACCAAAAGGTCTTGTTGTACAACTCTTGGTTGCACTTGTTTCCAGAAAAACTTCGTTCAAGGTGGACTGGCCCGTTCGTTGTCAAGGTAGTTTACCCTTATGGTGTAGTAGAGATTGAGAATCTGGAAAATGGGAAAACCTTTAAAGTCAATGGCCAACGCTTAAAGCCATTTCTCGAGAACTTCGACCGTCAGGAGAGTAGTGAGGAACTAGTAGATCCGCTCTACCAAGATGTTCCTTCAGAGTAATTTCTATCCTACCTTTTTGTATATAGTTTTCTTTTCCTTTCGTGCATTTCTTCCTGCTTTATTTATTTAGTATGCTTTTATTTAAATCAATAACAAATTAAAAAAATCATACCATGATTCTTTGCTTTCTCGCTTCTTTTCTGTGGTGTCCTAGCATCGAGGGCAATGCCTACTCAGGGGGTGGGGCATACACAAGTTGGAACTAATTATGCTCATGTTACATGTTGCTGTATGACAACATTTCGATTTTGTGGCTCTTTTGGGCATAAAAGATTTTGACTTGTGATGTATGCAAATTGCAAGTATGTATGCACTCCACATAGTCTCAATGCACCTACACAATAACAAGCATGCACAATTTTTTATTTTTTTTTCATATTTGGGATCCTATCACCCCAATTATGTTCTAGTCTTGGCATCACTTCCTTTAATTCACTACACCAGCCATTGATTTTCTTATTCAAGCTCATGTTTTGCCTGCTATTGCTTCAACCTGTGCATTGTTTTAGCATTCCTTGTTAACTATATGCATCGTATTCAAGAAGGAACACCCATGCATAGCTGGAAGATGATTTTAGGCCCTCAATTATGTGTTACATTTCGAAATCATATGGAGTTACCTTTTGCACCCATCTTGAGCCTTGAATTGCCAATTTAGTTCGAACCTTAGGAATCGTGATCACAAGAAGTACAGTAGACCCCATGGTAAGCGTGAAAGTGTCAAGAGAGTGTCATACAATTTTTAAGTTCGTGAACACAAGTAAGGTTGGGCGAGGTATGATCAGGAAAGAAATGAGCATCTAGTGGAATCCGAGATGGAGGGCATTCGAAGAAGTTCTATATATTAGCACTGCTTTCTCAAAACAAAATAAATAAAAAAAAAAAGAAAAGAGACGGTGGTACCAAGATTTCACCTTAACACGGTACCTGCACTCACCCAACCAAAACCTGCACAAATTCTTTTGCACGGGGTACCACACTCCCTCTGCACCGGCATCGCATGTAATTTTGGCAGATTTGAGCGTAATCCCACCCGTGCAAGGGTACACTCGTCTTTCGACCACCACTTCGAGATCACTAAGGAGAAGGGTATTTAAGCCAAAGAAAGGGTAGAGAAGAGCAGCTTTGGATTCTAGGGTTTGGTTTTAGATAGTTGGAGTGTTTTCTCTCATATTTTTGCTAGGGCTCATAGAGTAGAGTAGAGTATTTAGTTTTTCTTCGGATTATGAATTTTCAATTACGTGTAATCTTTCAGTTGGTTCATAAAACTCGGTATTCTCTTATGGGATTCTGTGCTTTTGATATCCCAATCTTGCAATTGAAGTGTTATCTCTCAAGTCTCATTTATGAGTAGTTTCTTATCAAATATGAATCGATTTTCAGTTTCAATGGAATTCTAATCCTCCATGATGGGGTTCTATTTGCAGGAACCCACTCCGTCAAGGTAATAACCCTAAATTCCTCTTTGTACTTCCAACGAGATTGTACGATGCCAAGCACTTGCGTAAAACTTTATAAACCTTAGTTTGGCATCTTCTTGACAACGTGTGAATGAGAGACCCTGCGACACGCAGCTTGATCACGAATGCTAAGAGTTCAAGCAAATCGCTTGAACAAGTGTTTCTGTCATCACCAATCGTCTCGCTTAAAAGAGCTTTTAACGTAAGACATTCCGTCGAAGACCATTCACTGGCCTTAGGATGAGATTGTGTGAATAAGAGGTGGGTATTACTTGATTGGGAACAGGGTGAGGAAACCTAAGAACCCTATCATTCACCTTTTTGCTTTGAAATAGTCAACTTAATCGAGTACTCAATCAATTAACCACAACCCCCAGATTTTACTTTTAAACGCACATTCTTTGGAGAATAATCCCTAAGGATCACCTAGGAAACCACTCCCTGTGGAAATGATCTGTGGACTTCCGCAGTAATATAATGCTTGACGACTTTAGTTCCTACGCTTGGGAATAATTTCAGCATACGAAATAGACGAATCACACGGGATAGTAATCTGCCTGGGTCTTTTAGCTTTTGTGGCAGCTTCCTCTGAAGCATGGCACTACATTCTTCGGTGAGATTCATTGTCTCGAAGTCCGATAGTCTTCTCTTCTTTGACAATATATCCTTCATAAATTTGACATAACTAGGCATTTGTTCTAATGCATCAGCAAACGGAATGTTGATGTGTAGTTTCTTGAACACTTCCATAAACTTTGCGAACTGCTTGTCCAATTTATTCTTCTATGCAGGGCACTGGGACCAAATGTGGGTCTGGGCCAAGGGTCAGTTGATCCCCTTAGCCCCGTCTCTCCTACCGAATTTTTCCTTAGGGCTGCTCCTTCGTCTTGTCATCTCCATCATCCTGACTAATTCCTCTTCCACCTCTCCTATCACCGGTGGCTACCTGCATTGCTATCCTTCTCACCACTTCTCAAGGTGACAGCTTTTTCATGTTCATTACCTTCTCGTCTTGGGTTCACCTCTGAGGTGCCTTAAGGAACCTTAACACTGGCCACCCAGATATCGCCACTGGTCTATTTGCACCTCTAAGTTTCTTAGTTGCGCTGCCTGATTGTTCAATTGAGTGGCCTGATACTGCATATTGGCCTTTGTCTCATTCATGAAGGTGGTATGAGAGGTAAGCATTTGAGCTAAGGCTTGTTCCAAGTCCACTTTTTTCTCATAGGGTGGTTCGCTCACTTGAGGTGGTGGCATGTTGTTCTGATTGCTTCACCATCCATAACTTTGATTATTCTGATTATTTTGATTATCACGCCACCCTTGGCCTTGATTTTGGTTCTGATAGTTGTTGCTCCCATATTGACCCTGTTTCTATGGCTGATTAAACCTCGACACATACTGGGCATTGATTTCATATGCTTGGTTCGTAGTCTTCTTCATTAGCTCACCTTTTGCCGAGGCATCAATCACTATTCTGGTCACATCCCTCAGACCATTATAGAAAGTATGGACTTGCATCCATCTGGTCAACCTGTGGTGTGGGCACCTCCTTAACAATTCATGAAATCTATCCCATGTTTCTGCCAAGTTCTCTCCCTCTAGTTGTTTGAATGTATTGATCTTTGCACCACCCGCAATTGCAGGTAAGAACTTCATCAGAACTGCACCAGGTCATTCCATGAAGTAATGGAACTGGTACGAATTTGTCAACCGTGTTTAGCCTCATCAATGAGCGAGGGGTGGAACAATCTTAGTCTGAGTGCCTTTTCAGTTACCCCATTATACTTGATTGTGTCACATACTTCGATGAAGTTGGTCAAGTGCATATTCAGATTCTCACTTGGCAATCCATGGAACAGGATGTTCTGAAGCATATGCAAGGTTACTAACTTCAGCTTAAAGTTGTTTGCCTGGATGGGTGGTATTCGGATAGCTGTCTGAACAACTATAGGTGGTAAGGCGAACTCTTCTAGCAACATAAACGGATCATCTGGCTGTATAAACGGCATGGGCGCCTGATTCCTACCATTATTCCCATTGTGACCCCTTTACGGCTCGTTTTGCTCTTAGCCATGATCTTGCTCTACATTGTTCTACATGATTGCTAGATTTCTATGTTGTGTTTCTTTTTGTTCTTTGCGTAAACGGTGTAAGGTTCTTTCCGGTTCAGGATCAAAACAAGTGTAGTTCAACTTGACCTCGACTTCGCATACACTCATGGTAACCTTAACTGCAATCATACACAAAACACAAAAACCAAATCACAAGCACTTGTATAAGCAAAATAAAATAAAAAGGAAAAATTCCAGAATAATATCTAATTGCACTTTTGTCAATATCAACACTAAAACTTCTCCCCGGTAACAACGCCAAAAACTTGATAGGCCGAAAGCGTGATGTGTAAAATGTGTACGCCTATGTGCGCAAGGTCGCACGTATCGCAATATAGTGTACCTTTGGTACGATATCGATCCACGAGGAGAAGTGCATCATTAACGAAATTGGCCTTATAATATTATCTAGACTTAAACTCTGAATAGCAATCTAACTAACATTTGTGATTCAAACTAAAGCTAAATTAGTCTCAAATATCTTGCTTGTAAAGATTAGGGATTTGTCTCCCCGCCACCTTTGGATGGATTATTAGTCTAGAGGAATTACTATCTACCATTAATGATTTCTCGATACAAGGATCGTACTCACAGATACTATTTCTTAAGGTATATCTCGTTTATTCGCCAAAGAGGGGCTGCGTGAACCATTCCCAAACCAATACTCCAAAACACCTAAATGTTCGAACCCTAATTACCACTCTCAGAATCAGGATATCTCTATTTACCGATTTAACGAGGGTCGCTCTATTAAGATCCTTGGGAGTCCTTATCTCTCAATCTCGGATACCCAGCAAGATCATGTCAATGTTGGCTAGACATCACCATGAATATAAACCACAGATATAGAGACGATCGATGCAAATCATAAATAAACTGGATAATATAAGTTTAAGCATTAATCCATTCAATTGTGATAGGGTTCAACAAAACCCTAGAAACAGATCTATAACATGTTAGAATTGACTACACCCATAATTATATAAATCATCAATAGTTTATCAGAAAAGAAAAATACCAAACGACTATCTTCTCCAATTATTCCAGTCACTATCGCCTATTTTCCGCAGGCTTTCCATACGCCGACTGCACGCCACACGCTGAGACGGCCACGACGCTTGAACGTCACGACGCTACCATTTTCTTCTCCTTCTTTCTTTTCATTCCAAAATGATCTTGAAAAATCACGCCACCGTAATGCACATAAGATCCAAACGATATCGCCAGTAATGCGGTATTTAAATATAAAATCGGGCTAAAAAAGTAGAATGGACGCGGGTATGATATGAGTGTTTTAGGCACTCATCACGGAGGTAGAGGCGTGACAGTAGGGGACCGAGGAATGGCAAGTCCATAGGCACTATGTCTCCACTTTTCTCTTTGTTATGTTTAGACATTGGTGGCAACACTCTTTGCGATGGCAAAGGCATGAAGAGTGGTTGACCAATATTGGTCCCAAAAAAAAGAGCATTAATCTCATGTGGCATATCAAGCTTGGTTGGAGGCATGGTTCTAGGCTCGAAGTCCGGACTTGTAGTGAGATCTGATGACGGTATGGAGTTTATGTACTCCCCCTTAATATCTTCTCCTTTTGACGTGGAGAAAATGGAAGCTTGAGCCCTTGTTTTCTTCATCTCTTCTAATGAATAATGCAGATTCTTCTCGCTTCTTCTTAATGCCTTGAGTCAGAATCTACAATTGGCTGCCATATGGTCCAAAGACGGGTCTCATGAGACTCGATGATTATGTCCAGTAAGGCTGTTTTCTTCAACAAGATGAAGATTGTCCTATGGGTACAACTGTTGGTTTAGACTCAAGGATCTTCTATGGGGCCTTCTCCTTCATCTTTCCTATCTTTTTCCCATAAGGGACATCTCAAAGATGATGTCCTTTATACATCTTATGGTTGATTCTCATATCAGAGGCTGGATGACCTAGAATGTTAGTGAGGACCATAAGATCTGGTTTATGGGCTGTAAGTATCCCATCTATCAACGAAGGATACCGAGTGCTTTCTGGTAGGATGTGTTTTCAAGATTATCCAAAGATGCTTTAACATAAGTCTACCTATGTTGAATTTTTTCTTCATGCCGATTTGAAATAGCAAGGTGGAAAAACTCTTTGTGATAGCTGTGCGATGGGTGGTTGGCAGCCAATTGCTCATGGAAATATTATGCAAGATGGAGTATCTAGAGGTTATATGAGAGGTGCGGAGCCTAGACTTATATTGCCATGATCTTATTTTCTCTCAAGTGAGGACCGAGGCCATTGGGTTTATATCAAGCACTTCTTCTTCACCTGGGATGTCACAATCCCAAGACTAATTGATGTGATGCCGGAGAGAAGTCAGCAATCGTTCTCGCACTGTCTTCTAGAAGTTTGTACCGGCAGTTCCCCATGTCCTTCATACACCTGGCTGATTCGCTTCCTCAAAACCCATTATCCTGATTTGGAAAGTCCTTACTATGCAAGGTACGCTGGTCACAAGAAACCTCTCTCGATATAGAGGCCTACAACTTCGCATAGGAGGCGAATTTGAAAAAGATGAATGGAGATGCACTTACTTTTAGGGACGTCCGAACTTCGTCTTCGTCAGAGGGCTTTCAGTGCCGCCTTCTTAGCTACACAAAGGACGATTTTCTCATGGAGGGCGGTGGAGTCGACAGGGACTCAAAGGAGGACGTGGATACCTTGTTTTCTAGTTCATTCAATTGGAGTTCAAACTCTCATTGATAAGTAGTCGACGGTTCTTTGTCTAAGATTTTAGAATCTCTATTTCAGAGTCTTTTCTGACCCATCTGGCCCATTAAAGTGGCACATGTTGGTTTTCTTCTCTTGCATCATATCTCGTCCCAGTGGTTGTTTGAACATCCTAGTTATCAGGGTTTTGTCCTCAAGCCATGTTTCGCATGATATCTTTCTGGCCTAAACGTTTGGATAGGATTATCTTCAAGGTTCGAAATTTTGACGTTTTGATTCTCCATGGGGGAGCTTTCCTATTGCCCAAAGCCTTCTGCAGCAAGAATTTCATCTTTAGAGGTGTCATAAGCACAAGTGCGACTAGTGGTGTTGAGCTCAATGGTTCCACATCAATGGGGTCTATTTCGAATCTCTTCTTGATCAAAGCTCTGCCTTTGAACTCCGGTAATTCATTTCACTAGTCTTTGCCACTCTAATCTTACTCAGATCTTGTCATCACCATCTTTGATATAAAAAAATGGAACAAGAAAGAAATTTTGGACCTTTGGTGGTTTCTTGAAAGAATATGTAGAAAGGTAGTGGGCTTTATTCATGTTGTCCCTTTATATAGAGGTCTCACCACCTTGAGAAACCCTGAGGCCTTTGTCTCTAACAGTTCCCTATTTAATAAGGGCGTTTGGGCTGTCATAGAATGCGTCGTTTCATAGTTTTTTTTTTTTTTGAAAAACTAAAAATGCCTCAATGTTCAATCCTAGAGATGATTTGAGATCTTCACACTTGGTAACATCCCTCATTGTGTGAAGATTTCGATTCTCCTAGGACTATCATAGTTGGAAGTTGGGACTCCCCTAGGGACGTTACTACCTTTGAGTGTATTTTTTATCCATGCTGGAAGTGTGGACCTTTTAGCTACTACTATCCTTTATGTCTTATTTGCTAGAAAATAACACCCCTTGTGCCTGGCTTGGTGTCTCTCACACATACTTCCCCCATGTGATTTAACTGATTGCAGCCATGGAATTGTTCTGTCTGTTCAAGCTTATCCGGGTCTCGCCTAGGTGTAATCGAACTTTTGTAGGAATGGTGAGGCTTCTTTAACATATTGAAGCATTTTCTATCTTCCAGAGAGGCATTCTTTCTTCTCTTGACTCCTTTTGAGATGTCGTATTGATAAGGAAGTTCCTTAATCCTCTAAGGGAGAAATAGGGTTTTATCTCATAGGGTGAACCTTTCATAGGCATAGTCTTTCTTTTTTCGTACATGTTCTCCCTAAGGGGATGAATTCCTTATATCTTATTTGACTATCATTCTTCTCCCGATCACATAAGGGCTTAAGGAGCGTTCTAATTGATAATCCATCCACATAGAGACAGAAGGCGTATAACTTCTAGATGAATCTTTTCCTCTTAATGCTTTCTTCTACCCTGAAGCCCATGAGGTCCTTATGGAGTAGTTCCAGTAGTCTGGTTGTTGTACTTAGTTGGGACTTGGTGTATGATAGTAGGGTGCCTGCCGTGCAAAGACTACTCATCTGACAAGGTCTAGCTTTCAAGTCGAAATGCCTTTAGCTAGAAGGTTTAGTGATGGTGGTGTCACTTCGTGTGTTCGGATCATGGAGCCGACTCTTGTTATAGTCAGATTTTACTACAAGGACTGATGCTGGTTAGTAGATAGCAGTTGTCTGAGGTCCTTTCCCCTTCCATGATGCGATAATGATTTCGATTACATACTATACACTTTTCTTTTGTGAATTGCAGAAGTAGATCTTCATCACAAAGTTGACTACGATTAAATTTACTGCTACTTTTCAACAAGCAAAGAGATTCTCTTTAATTTTTTCAACCATATAATTTTTAAGGAACCACTTCCCAATACTCTTCCTTTTCCATTGTCCCCAAAGATCACCTAGTCTTGATTGGATGGTTGAAGGTTAGTCAGGAAACAATTGTTTCCTATCATATGATGTGAACACCCACTATCGAAATACCACTTTTCGTTCCCTATACTACTAATGTGAAATACCAGATTATCATATGAGATTGTTTTCAAGTCCGAACATACCTGACAATCTGATAACTTTGCTTCAATTCTCATGCTTTATGGGTAGCTCACATGAAATTGTCGTGAGCTGAAAGCTCTTTATTCTTCCTCATCTTTCATGGATCTTCAGCTTGAGATCTCAAATCAAGAGATCTCAAAATCAGCTAAATCATTTCCAAATTTGTCATTTTCCTCTTTCTTTGGTTCTCTGCATCTTGATCCCTCAAATATTTTCTATAGTTTGTTGATGAGTACTGTATATACTCATTTTATCTCCATGTTTTCCTTATTTTTTAATAGTCTTATGATATAAATAAGTGTTCTAATGCCTTATTTTGCGATTAGGTTAACTTTGGAGAAAAATGAACAAAAAGGAGTTTAAATGGAACCAAAGGAGACCAAGAAGCCACCATACACAACAAGCATCAGATATTTTGATTTTTATGTGTTAATGGTGGCATCAGTCTTTTGATATACCCAGCCCGATGTGTTTTAGGTTTAGAGCTTTCAATGAGTCGAGAACACCCGGCTTGGAGTTTGGACGAGAAAGTTATGGCCTCGAGAGTTCACTTGGGAAAGAAGGCAAAGTGAAGATTGACGGTGCATCTTCGTGGCATTGGGCTATATGCATGGACATTGAAGCGGAGAAGAAATCACATCAACTAGTATGTCGCGGCATCCTTTGTTCACATGTCGGTGGCATCCGCGACTGGGTTTAGCAATTTCGTTGTTTGGGTACCCATTTTTAGGGCCCATTTCCCAAGACACTATAAATGATGATTTTTAGACTTTTTTAGGGTTCGACTTGGGTGGGAGGACACCCATTCAAGCGTTTCTCTCATCCTAAGATTGAATCACTTAGGGTTTCTAATTTTTGTTCTTTTTACTTTGAAAGAGGAGGAGAACTTGACGAAGAATAAGACATTTGAGGAGAAGAGAATGAGGCTTTCACTTACAAATCTATCTAATCTCTTCCCCCTTTTGTATTTATTTCTTTTAATAGTTTCAATTCCTTTTCTAGTTATGTTTTAGTTAGTTTTCTCAAGGCTTAGATGTAATCAAGACTTGTTTATGTGACTCTTTCTTAATTTAAGTTGATTTATGCTTTATTTTCATATATGTGTTGAGTAGTTCATTTTGTTCTTAATGCTTGTGAGTAACTGGCTAATACTTGCATGATTTGTGGTTCAATTCAAGATCTGAGAAGCGAGAATTGGATTAGACCATGGATGAATTACCATTTAATTGTCATGAGATAGAGATATAAGTGAGATTAGGTATGGTATTGAGATTTTTTGGGTTTAATACACCTTTAGAAATATGAGGTTGAGCAAAGATGCAAAATACATGATCTAGGAGTAGATTATGATTCTCGAGAGAGATTTGCATATGCATTAGTGAAATCACCATCAACATAATGAAATGAACATTAATTGATTGGATTAGGAGGTTTGCATAGGCTTGAATTGGTGAAATCTATGCCCTAGGGTTATTAGTCTTTCTTTAGTTAGTGTAGTTTAGGAAGTTTCATGCTAAATTAGTGTATTTGAGTCTTTTACAGATTTTCCTATCATCGAATAGAGTCTAGCGGATTAAGTGCGTAATTAATAACCAACCCTCGTAGGACGATACTCTTACTTTTCACACTTTACTACTTGAGGCGACGTGTTCACTTGCACATATAGGCATATTATTTTACATACATGAATTTGCGCCTATCATTTGTACCTTCTACTCTACGAGGAACCTTATGGACATTTCGTTATTCATTGGATCCATTTGAATTTCACACACAAGTAAGTGGATGGAGAAACCAAGGATCTCACTCAATAACATAGAGTGGCCTGCTTTGATACCAATTCACATATATAAGTGTGTGACCCAGATCATAGTCCCTGATGTTCAAACTATGATTTCGTTCAGACTTTTGTCTGAACACCCCTTATAGGTGTTGGTGTGTGCAGAGTTTGTGTGATACAATTGCAATAAAGTAAAGTCACACGATCTTTTGCATGGTTCGACAACCTGCCTACATCATGAGGTTGTGCCCGGATGCGAGATTTCCATGATTTGATTGGGTTTTGATTCGTCTTGTGTGGTACGAGACTCCCTCTACACTATGGCCCTTCTTGAAACCTAATCACTCGTAGTGGAATTCGAGAATGAACTCCCTCCATTCCACTCCCTGACATTCTTCCCATTACCCACATTATATTAAAATAAGATGAAGAAAATAAGAATTTATCATCTTTTCACAGGTGAAAGGTTTTTAATGTGAAATACCTCAGTGAGTATCTACACTTCACACTCCTTGGCGATTTGAACTTTGCTTGTTCTTCTTGAGTTTGCTCTTGAAAATCTGTGTTGAGAACTAAAGCTGGAAATTTATAGCCTTTCTAATCAGTCTTAGAAGTCTTGATACGGTTGGACTATTATCCTAACATGACTCAAACCATACCTTCTATTTTATGTTCTTTCCTTTAAGCTATCACAACGGAATTAGGAAACTTGTTGCTCAATTATCGTCTTCAAAATAGAATCCTAAATTGTTTCTAATTTTGGTTTGACAGCTTAGATGTTCGGATCTTATCAGATTTGATCGTTATCTTCTTGTCAAATAGATCCCAAGCCCATCGGTTATTTGCTCCCCAAGTTCCTTGGCCTCGAGCTAACGGACTACCTTGCTTCCCATCATCGACTCTACTCATAGTCAGACTCTTAGTCTCTCACTTCCCTTGCGTTATGGTGCGACCTTGGTCAGAGACTACTTCACAGCTCTCTCTTGGGACTTCACCTCTATTAAATTTTCATCAACCTCGATCTCTAAAGTAGCTATCTTCTTGTAGAAACCTTGAGACGAATATATGGACAGTCTCAAACCTAACAGGAACCAAGCTTACAATAGAGTACAACAATGTATACAAAGTGAATAAAATATAAACCAAACTTGCTTTTTAGAAATGTATACAGAGTGAATAGAAACCGAGCTTATTAGAATAGAGTACAACAATGTATACAAAGTTTTAAAAAGTTTGTGCTGACCGAATTGCAACGGCCGGGGGTGGCCCTCACATTATATATTCACGATTCTTTAGGACAACCCAGGCGCATCTCTACTAATTTTATGGGACTTGGAAATTAATAGCTAGATAAATCTTTTAGGCTCAGTTTGAAACCCAAAAAAAAGTATTAAGAAAGAAAATAAATAGAAATTTTGGAAGAAAATAAAATCTTAAGAAAGATAAAAAATGGTTTAGTGTAATTAATTCTATGTTTATTCAAACTCGTTTATTATTATCTCTATTATAATGTTAAATGTCTGTACAAATAATAGAAATACATTCAAAAAACAAGGATTTGTGAATACAGGGAAAAACCGAGGCAGGAGGAGAGAACACAGTATGAATACAGAAAATGATTACAAAGTACAACGAATAGAGAATAAATCCTAGAATTTTGATATTATGAAAATGCAGAGTGGAAAAGGTCCTATCGTAGGAGCCTCTACTATAACAATCCACTATTTTGTCTCAGCCTTTTTTTCCTGGTGCATTGCGAGTGGCCTTCAGGTTGGACATAAGCTCAAAACCAAATTCAGGTCACAAATCAACTCTATGAAGACTAAGAAAATAAAAAATATATAAAATTTGGATTATAATTGATTTTTTTATCTTTTCATGAAACTTGAAACATGAGAAAATCATTTTCTTTAATATTGTTTTTATTTTTTCCTAGTACTTTCGAGTTTGAAATAGAGCCTTAGTAACTTCAAGGCTCCATTTTGGGTTTTCCTATAAAAATACTAAAAGAAGATAGAGAGAAAAGTTGAAGGAAAGAAAATTTGGAAAAATAAATAATAGATTTAAAGTAAAATAAATTAATTTTATATGTTTATTCTGAAGCCTTTTTTTCTTTGTTTCTACCATTATATAGATTTGTGAAATTTAAAAATATGTAAATGTCGAAAATTTTGATTAGATTTGATTTTTATTTATTTTATGGGAACATTAATTTTCAATATTTTTTTCTTTTAAAGTACTTTAGAGATACAAATGGAGCCTAAGAACTCAGTGGGTAAAAAAATTTATAGAAGAGCGAGCCTAAGATGTGAGCAGCGAATCTATACTCTAGGTTGGTGGAGTGAATAAGTTGACATGTGCCAACTTGGGGAATTCATTTATTAATTTAAGGGAAATTTGACATGAATAATCATAGTTTTCACAAATCTTATTTAATTAGTCCTACCTTGCGATTATCTGGGAATAAACTAAATTTTGGAGGGTGCCTTATTGTTTTGGTCCCAGATTCAGATGGCGGCTAAAGGAGTAAAAAAAAATCATATGTATCTCTCTCTTCTTTTATCATGTCCTTTATCTAGTGGCTCCCAAGGAATTTTTAAAGAATCAGGTTGGATCCACATTCACATCTTTATCTCTATCTCTCTCTTCTCTTCATCTTGACACCTGGCGTCACTCAGTCCTGATCTTCCTCTCATTCTCTCTCCCCCTCCTTTGTACCTCTCTCCCCCCTCCTCCACATTCACCTTCAACCTCCACGATCAACCTCCGCTATGACGACATCTATTGTTCCACTCTTTCAATATGTGTCTTGATTCCCTGCTCTTGCTTTATATATCCGTCAATGACAATAGATGGTTTTAGTTACTCTTATAAAACTTTCTGACTGTTTGATAAATTCATGACAAAAAATGGTTGAAGTCATGATGTCTAAAAGCTCACCTTAAAAGCTCAAAGAAGCCCAGCTTGGACTGTAGTGACCATTAGTGTAACGTCCCAAAATCTTAGTAGAATTTTTATAATAATTTTATTATATATTAGGGTATGAATTGAGTCAAACTTGGGTTTCGAAATTTGATAAATTGATAACTTGTAAAATGTAAGAATTGAAAGAGTAAGCATATGATTGATATTATATGTGAGTGGGAAACCAGTTGGGCAGAGGCTTGGCTTTAGTGAAAAGGGCAAATGTGGAAATTGTAAAATAAGAGCTGGGGTCAAATGATAGCTTAAATACTAATGTGAAATAAATGATAAATGATAAGGAAAGTGAAATAAAAGTTAGAATGTCAAAATGGAAAATGGATTTATTAATTGGCAGACAAGGCCTTATAGGAATAAGTGACTTTAAGACCAAAAGAGAAAATGAAAAATGAGAAATGGTGTGTAGGCGAGCTTGGCCTTACACTTACAAAGGGATTTAAAAGACCAAACTTAGTCTTAGATGCTCATTTGAGCAAATCCACGTTTTTAAGAAGGGAGAGGAGAAAAGGGAAGAAAGCTAGGGTTGCAAGAAGTCAAGCTTTGGTGTGATCTTTTCCCTTTTTGTACGAGAGCCCGAAGCGGCAGAGGGAAGATTTGAAGGGGCTAGGTAAGAAAATCGCGAGACCTAGGAAAATCGATTTCTAAGGAATGATAAAATGGTAATTTAAATTAATCCAGGGAATTTTCTAGATCTCGGATGTGGCTTGGTTTCTGGGTTAAGGATTGTCTCATGAAAATCTGGCTACCACGTCGAGATTTCGTCGGGTGTTCGAGATGGTCGGAAATTCACGTTTTAAATTAGGTAGGTGTTGGATGACACATGGCAGGTAGGGGATGCCAAGTGGCAGGATTAAGAGAGGGCTGCCACGTGGAGGAGACCAAATGCCAACCATTTTCATGTCCTCGTAGAGGACACATGGCACGAAGGAGATCCATGAAATACATTGAGCCATGTAAGAGCATGATGTCATAAAGAAAATTAAGAAATAAAAATGAAGAAAAGGCACATGTTTGGCTTGGGGAAGGTGAGGAGGAAATTTCCTCATTTTGTCTCATACGTATAATGATTCAAAAGAGAGGAGGAGAGTCGAATAGAAAGGAGATAATGGGGAGAAATTGAGAAAATGAGAAGAAATGGAAAAGAAGAAAAGCAAACGGGAAAATGAAATAAGAAAGGAAAGAAAAAGCGTGAGGAGAAGGGAGTCGCGCACGGGAAGCTTGGATCTCCATTTTTAAGAGAGAGTGTCTTCCTTCTCTCTGGGTTTAAGGCAATCCAGATCGTCGGATTCTTCGCGACAAGAAGGAAGTTGTTCTACGAAGAGGACAACGATGTGGAGGCTCCGGTTTAGGGAGTTTCTACAAACTCAGGAAAGGTAGGAGTTTCTCCTACTTGCTTTGCTTTATTAACTTAAGGGTTATGTAATGAATGAGGATTTGTTGAGGCTGGATGGCTAGTGGTTCGGTTCAAGCTTTGGGCCCAGGGTTAAGAAAATCCACTAGAGTGTTTTGGGCAGATCCCTTGGTTGTTTGTGTGATTTGCTTGAATCGTGTGGTGTTGTGTTATTGCCATGAAAATAACATGTTTGTGTGTGATGATATTGGGGCGGTTCGAGATGGAATTTGTCGGATTATTGCCTTAGCCAGTGGTGAGTTTATGTTATTATTATAAAGTGAATAACATGATGTATGGAATTAATTTTGTTGTTAATATATCGTAGTGATATATTAGCATGTGTCGGATGTTTGTGTGCCATTGCATTGCACTTAGGTGAAATTAACCCAAGTAGGAAATTCCCTTCTTGGAGCTGCTCCGCCGTCGTGGAGACTATTTTTCGGGTATTGATGTGCTTGGTGGGGATGGGGACCTTGTCCAGGGTTTTAGAGCGAAGAACGGCCAAGAATGGCCTTATCTTGTATTTTGTAATTTTGTAAAATTACGGGCAAAGACCAGTTTTGTATAAATTGTAATTCATCTGATTGTAGCCATCATTTTGTATAAAATGTACATTTTTATAGTAGGATGTGTAGGCCCAGTGGCCATTTTGCACATGTACGTGCCTCGTGACATGAGACATGTAGATTTCAGCGAGGTTGACGGGTTGTCACTTGGACACCGGGATTGGGCGTCCTGAAAATCAAACCACAACCTCATCTTTTTGTGATTTTTCGATTTGGGAAAAATACAACTTGAGGAAAAGGGGTTGTTAATGATTCTAAACCACCTTTGGAGTTGATTTGGGTGGATTTCATGGTGGGTTTTTGATATGGGATGAATTGGAGAAGGTTTGTGGAAGAAAAATGGGTGAGAAATGCAAAATCCCGCATTTTTAGTAAAGCATTAGATTAGTCTTAGGTATCGAATGATCACCGTACACATCAATCTGATGGGCAAGTGGTGCTTGGTACCACTCAAGTCAGTTCAGTACCCATTGGCGTGGATATTTGATCAGGTGCAGTCAAAGTGGTGCTGTGCTACTTCGGCTACTGTTTTGACATATTTTTGCCTTAGTTAAGTCCGTCGTGCAGATGGTTAGGGACCCTAGAAGAATGATTAATGGGGGTTGAATAAGGATAGAACTAAGTGAAAAAATGTATAAAGTACCTCACCTCCTCGGCAGAAGTTCATCTTCGAGGCGGACTTAGTGTGTAGCTTAGAGACCATTAAAGAAAATAAACTTGTGGTACTAAATTGTTTTAACGATTAATTATCCCAGCCCAGAGTGGCGTGATTGTTATTAACTAGGGATGGGTGATGACACCTTCAACCTAGAGATAGAGATCGAATAGAAGGCTAGATCAGGTAAGCGGTTTGTTCTCGACTATTCTTATTTCAAGTATTTTGGTAGTTTACGATAGGTATAAATGAGTACATGAATGAGTATATGAAATGAGTACATGAATGAGTATATGAAGCAGTATATGAAATGAGTGCGTGAATGAGTATATGAAATAAGTACATAGATTAGTATATCTTTGAAAAGATAATCACGAAGTGAATATGGAATGAAATGTGATATTGAAAGCCCAGAATGAATGTGAATGATGATAAGGATGGGATTCATCAAGCGGAATTTGACGCAAATGTGAATTGAATATTCTCTCCAGATGAGCTAGCGGCGGGATGCGCGTCGTCCGTCGAAAGCGGCCGAGGGTGTCGATGTCCCACTTGGCGGGATGCTGTCGGCATCCATCGTGATGGCGTATGACATTGAAGAAATGTCCCACTTGGCGGGATGCACCAATTGGCATCCGTCTTGATGGCGTATGACATTTAAGTGATACGCGTATCGGGGGTGCGCAAGCGGCATCGCGTCATGATGGGAGACGAATTATTGAATGTGTAAGCATATTAGGAATGATAAAGAAGTTTGCATTCATCAGTGAAATCGTATATAAATGTGAATTGAATAGTCAGTAGAAATAACGACGATGACAAGTGTAAATGAGATTTTTATGTATATGCTTAAATCTCATAAATTTAATTGTTGCATTGAAAATGCATGTTGTGATATAGTAAATGAATTGTAAAAATGAAACATGCGAAAGTGAATAGCATGAGTATATGTTGATATAATAGGCATGGTTTAAATGATTAATGCATGCCAAGTTAAATTGAATATTGAAATAGAAGCGTATAGAACCACTAAGCATGAAAATGCTTAGCGTATGGATTTTATCTATGTGCGGGTTTAGTGAAGCGGGAAGGAAGACAAGATACGTGAAGTCTTGAGTCATAAAGCGAAGCTACGACATTATAAGTGTATACTGCGTATGCATATCATTTCCTTTTTGAACATGGAATATTTGTGAACAAATAGTTGAACTCTAAAGAAATGTTTTGTATTGTATATCATTTTTTGAAGGGGCATAGAATGCCTTCAACGTAATTGCATTTTTTATGAAATGTAAATGTTTGTGGAGCTTACCATTTGAAAATGCTTATGAATCGAAAACCTAAAAATAACATAAAGAAAATGTTTTGATAAAGGTAATTGAAAACCTCGAATGGCGGGCTCAGGTTCGGATCCATCCTTCGGGTCGAGCCGAGGATTCGGTTCGCGACACTTTTGAAAAAGAAAACGAAATAAAATGTAAATAAAAGAAAGAGATTAAGCAGCGTTAGGGGTTTCGGTTCGGACTCGCCCGATGGTCGGGCGGGCTCGAAATTCGCTAATTAGTCTAGTTGAAGATTTGACACACAATGGTCCTTAGCCCAAGAAGGCGAGACCCCTCATCCTTACTACTCAAAACATGATGGGTGCAGCTCTCTTAGATACTATGCTTTCTTGGTCTTTTTTGTACCTTGTTTTTTTTTTTTTTTTGTTCTATGTTTGGAGACATCACGATCGAAATTTGAAATGCGGCTCATTGATTGGCGTTCATATAATTAACATTGATGCAAACGATGGTGATGATGACATCTATCAGTTCTACAAGAAGGCAGAAGTATTGACATTTGTACCCACACTTATGCCTTCTCTATTAGGAACTTTGCGGATGCAATACCAGCGACATCATCCTCGGTTCGGAACCTTCTCTTCATCCTTTGTGACATCATAAGAATTGCCAGCAATGATCTCTAAATCATTAGCGAGGCTCGACCACCGTTAAACCAAGCTACGAAACACTTGGCATCCGAAAACCATATTAAAATACAGCATAATTGGATTGGCAAAATTAGACCGAGAATCCTTAAAACCCAGCATGTTTGTCAAATTAAATACCGTTAAAGTGGAAGTGATTGGAAGATCTGAGCACAAATTTTCATCAGCCGAGCAACTACCCGATTCCTCTGAAATCCTCTTACGTCTTTATGGAAGCTGTAATCCGAGGAAATGCCCGATCCACAATCGGCCACAGCATGGGCTCTAATAAAAGACATTGTTGAATCCTCTGGTTCTTAGATTGAATAGAAAAGCATTCACATGGTTGAGTTGGTAGGTGTAGAAGAAGTTACTCGTTCATGTCGTCGGGAACATCGGGCAACATCTTCTAGTTCCGAAACATATTGAGAATCTCGACGACCCTCGTCGACAAGTTCGAGTATTTAATATTGGTACACGGTCTCTGAAGACGTTGAAAATTGTGCACAGGATGGTGTTGGCATTGTTCGCTGCGGTGGGATCGGTGGAGCTCAAACTAGAGACGAAGGTGGATAGCAATGGACCAATGGAGGTGGAGGTGGAGGTGGAGGTGGAAAGGAGAAACGAGAGAGGGGTAAGGATAACTTTGGGGACCAATTAGATACTGATATATGACATATGATGACTTAATAGTTAATATCTAATAGGACATGTTAATCTGTTAAGCCAGTAAGTTATCGGTTAGGACTAAAATAAGAAGACACGCGAAGCTTGGGATTATTCTGAATAAATCTGAGAAGTGAGATTAATTTAAAAAGATTGGTAAATTGAGATTCTTTATGTAAATTATCCACTAATTTAAATTGAAAGTTGGATATAAGGCGATCCATTTCAAGTGGCCCCTCGTCCTAAAAGCACTGAATGCCTTGCAAACAATTACCATATGTTTTATTTCTTGGCAATGTGTGTGGAAGGGATAGAAAGAGGAAAATGACTTTTGTATCGATACTCTTGGGCGAGTGATGAGTCTACCCGATCGAAAAGGGGATTTTGAACTAAAATACTTTGTTTAAAAAAATTACAAAAATATTTTTTAAATAAAACTATTACTTGAAAGTAATTATTACTGGGCCCACATTGGAATTGCAGACAAATGCCAGCATGTGAGCAAACTTCTTCACGAAATTTAGATTTCAATTGCCCTTGCTTGTTGTAGGCAATGACTTAACCATTTTTAAAACTTCAATTGTCGTTGTCCTAAACAGCGACATTATCGTCTTTTAAAATATCTGACAACCCTTCTTCCTCCTTATCTATCTTCTGCCGACTTAGCTCTGCTGCTGCGGCCCGATTTAGAACTTTGAAATCTAAAGTTTTGCTCCATTTTCTCTTCTAATTACTCGTTCAACTCCACACAATAGGTGGCAGCCCTATACTTACATGTTCTTTCCATAAACTATAATTGTCATCTATCTTGTTCCTGTTTGGGTTAAAGTGAGATTTATGAAGCTGGATCCATGTTGTGCTTGAAATTCTAATATGGGTATTTGAATTTGTGGACAGTTCAAGTTCTTGAGCTTGACTTTGACTTTTGGGCATGGAAATTTGAGTAGGGTATGAGGATTATTGGAATTTGATGGGTTAATGAGTTCTTTGTTTGTAGAATTTGATATTGTGAACGAATCCACATTACAGGTAAAATCTTATTGTGTTTGATTCGAAGTGCATTTGGTTAGGAATAATGTTAAAGGAAAAGAAAAAGCTTCAAAATGACCTTCTTTCTTGATCATTTTCCAGCATTTTCTTTTTAAATCATTCCCATTTCCTAGATTCAAACGGTCATCAATCATGTACACTTTTAGTTCGAACTTTTTCTTCATAGACCAATGTTATACACTTGACATAGTGTTGTAGCTTTCTTGGCAACCAAATAGATCATTTCCTTTCCTCAAACTCAAATGACCATAGAAAAACCATGACCGAAAGAGAGAAGTTTTATCATAAATTTTGTAGAAATTGATGTAAAGAGATATTGAACTCAAACTTAAGGTAAAAAAAGTCAAAGATTTTTCTATAAAGTTTCGTTTGGTGGAATGTAAAGTAATCAAACTATAATTTAATGAAAATATTTTTGTCACATCTCATGATCTTTTTCCTTACCAAACTTTAGATTCAAGGTTCTGTTTATTGTTTTGGTTTATTGTTTTTTTTTTAAAACTTTTTTCATGACTTATGGTTGAATTTTTGAAATTTTTTGTTTAATAGAAAAACTAAAATATTTGGCTTTTTATTTTATTTTTTTCTTAATGTTGTTTATTTGTTTTTCTATTAAAAAAAAATAGATATTCAAATATGAGATAATCATATACTTTGTTATTCAATTGAAACTCTCATATATATTTTCATGCTAATTAAATAAAAAAAATATGTAATTTTTAATTTTTATTTAAAAAATTATTTTTTCAAAATTTAGATAAAAATTAGAAGATCAATTTTTTTAGAAAAACAAACCACTAAATAATTAATCCTATTAAGCACCATTAAGAAAAAAAAGTTCCATTTAGTATTAAATTGAAAGAAACTAAAAGCCACTTAAAACTTCGAGCAACTAACAAATTCTAAAATTTCCTTACATTTATTCACTTTCCCAAAGCGCGTTATAATAAGTATGTTCTTACAAGGACATCAATATTAGTAATATGATTCAAACTCATATTATAATATTAGACTTTAGTATAATATTTTGTCTAGGAATTGAAAACATTATAAAAATTAATTAGTATGATTGAATGCAGCTTCCATGAATGTAGTTTAAATGATAAGGATAATGACATCTCATATTATTTAATTTATTTTGGACCATTTTGTATAGGTAAATTATGTCTGTTTCTACTATTCCAGTGGTATGTTATTACAATGGAAATATAATGAGGATTAAAACAAATGTCAAATATGTCGGGAACAAAGCTGTCATTATGCCTTTGGATGTACCGATAGATTGCACGTTTGAACAGTTGGATGACATGATAAACTCAAGGACAACCATTGACAAACAAAGGTTCAAATTAGTACTCAATTGTAAGTATCACAAAAGTGGAAATAAGTTTCAACATTTTTCCAATATGGGATAATGATGAGTGTGTCTTATGTTAAATATGGCTAACCTGATTGGCATGGAGGAAATGAATTATATATTGAGGTGGATTAGTCAATCCACAAGTGAATCATTCTATGGGTGGGTATACAGATTTATTGGTTCGCGAAAATGATAATGTTACAGAATTTGACTATGATTGTGGAGTGTAGTGAGTCCCGATGCTCAGTACTCACAGATGTGGAGTATATGAAAATGATGAAGACTGCGAATATGAAGAAGCTAATGATGAATTTGATAAAGATGTTGATGATGAATCTAATGGAGACTTAGATGTTCGAGCTGATGGACATGTATCATCCTTCTAGACTTTTGTCAGTTTTGGAGAATGAAGCGAGGATATATGTCTACATTGCATCTGACATCTTGTGATTTATCAAATAACCCAAATGCTGAGGAACCATATGAGTCATCACCTGTTTGTTATCACTTACCACCATCATCTCAATTTGAACATATTGAAAACTTTGGTAAAACTATTTCAAGTGATTGGACTCCATGGGTGTAACATACTGTCGATTATTTAAGTGGAGAATTTGTAGTTGGCCAAGTTTTTAGTTTTAAATCTGATTTGCGAGAAGATGTAAAGATTTACTCAATTAAAGCACACCAAGAGTTTGTCGTTGTTGCATCCTCAAAAAAATTGCTAGTTTTAAGGTGTAAGAAGGCTAAAGATTGTCAATGTCCATGGAAGCTTCGTGCCATGGTTGTGAAAGATACTTGTTTATTTGTTATCAAAAAATATAAAGGGCCGCATACTTGTGTCAATCCTTGCTTGAATCGGGACCATCATCAATTGGACTCAAACTTGGCTTTCGCTCATATCAAGGCAATTATTAAGGCACAATTCACATTGTTTGCAGCTTCTATTCAAGCAAGTGTGATGGAGAAATGGGGATATGAAATTTCATACAAAAAGGCGTTAGATGGAAAGCATAAAGCGCCGACCTTATTTGTTGACTTTCTCAATCATATACGAGCTGCGGCGTTGTTCTTGGCCTTAGAGCAAATAAATCAGGATGTGTTGTAATTTGAAACATTTGATTAGTAATATGCCAAACAAGCGAGATATTTCAATGCGTGTTCTGGTCATTGATCCATACATTGATGGGTTTGAGCGATAATAGATCCGTCACGATTATTGATGGTACACATTTGTATGGGAAGTATAAAGGCACGTTATTGATTGCTATAGGGTGTGACTGAAATAATCAGTTGGGGATGGTTCTTGGCATGTATTAGAAACAGAGTAACTCAACGGATGGGGATTTGTGTTATATTTGACAGACATCCAGGTGTTATGGCGTGATGGCGATCCTCGTCTTGGTTGAAATTTTGCATCATGCACTTTATCCGCGAGTTTGCTTGCGTCATCGTGCAAGCAATTTTGTGAACCACTTCAAAGATAAACTCTTTGAAGAATTTGGTATGTGAGCCACTTTAGCCACTACACAAGCGCAAATTGACTAAGCATATATATTTCTGATTGGGAAATTAGTGCGAAGCACAACAATAGTTAGAGGCAATCCCTCTTCAGTTATGGGCACTTTCACATAATGGAGTTCGAAGATATGGGATAATGACAACCAACATATTCGAGGTATTTAACAGTGTTCTTAAAGGAACTCATAACATACCCGATCTTGCATTAGTTACAGTTGACTTTTGCCTTAGTTACTTTGTTGAGAAGAGAGCGAGGTGCTAATAGATTGGCATCGATGGGCGTGCCTCCTTATGTTGATGCCGGATTAAGCCCTAGTGTGGTTAAAATTTGGATAAATGGAAATTGTTCTTCACGATCACGTAAGGGCGATTTCGTGTCAAGTCGAGAGTGGTCAAGCGCATGCGCCTCGACTTACATGACGAAATGCACATGTTGTAAGACAGCGATATATGGATTTCGTAGCCATATCATAAGCGACATATCGACGCTCGATGTGTTGAGTTTAAGATTTGTTTAAGGCTACTACACTATGCAATTGTACTATGATGCCCAGGAAAGCATGTTTCATCCAGTATTGAATTGAAGATGAGTAGCCTCTTTATGATGGTCTACGATTGTACCTCATGAATCAATGAAGCATAGTCGATGGGCGTCATCGGCAGTTTGCATAATGAAATGGATGTAGGGAGGAAAACTACTAATACATGTGATTTATTACCAAACAAGCTAGGGTCCTGTCGGCCCAGTCTTGTAAGAATAGAAATCAAGTTCGATGATAGATGTGAAGTAACTCAATTTTTTTTGAGAAATTGCCTTAGGAGATTTAATAGTTTCTTTGTATAAGACTTATATGCAGTGTATTTCTTGGATTATAAAAGACTTGTGTACCTTATTTAAGTAAATGAGACATCATTCTTGTACGTATGTATTTTAATTCATCGTCGTTGTAATTAGTACTTGCATTAATGACTATGATACTATTTTTCCAATGTGTTTTGTTAATAATTTTACTGACTTCGTGTTAATAGTTATAGATATGGTGTTCAGAGGGCTTCATGATGCAGATCCTTTGGATCCATCTGTCTTGGTATTACAAGACAGACACAAGTCGCACTTAGAGGTATGTATTTTATTAATAATCAATTGCTATTATCAGTTGTAACATGTAATTTATATTTAATCAATTATAAATTTGGTTTCTTCGTTACTTGTAGTTTCAGGAATTACTCTACCCTCGACAGCAGATGAAAGCCTTCATGAGTACGTGGAGAATGGATCTACGTATTCGTCCATACGTGATCTGTGAGAGATTTTATGGTATATACCACTTGGGCCACATCATGATTAATTGGCTGATTCGTGCCATAGTAGGGTGATCCAGAATCAACAAAATTTATATCCTAAATTCCTCTTCTTAGTATGAAAACTCTTTGCCCAGTATAAGCGCTCTAGGGTCGAACTCAGGGATGGGTTTTCTTTGAACAAATGATTTGTAGTGATTCAAAAATGGTGAATTTCAATTTGGATTTTAAGGTTTTTTGAAAACAGTGGGTTTTGATGGTGAGCAGATTTAAATAAAAATGGAGAAAAATAAGAAAAATAATAAAAGAGGTCTCCTTGAAATATCAGGATACTGGGCTTAGGATCCTAAGGCAAGCGAGGTTTCGGTCATTTCCTCATGTTAGGGAGGATAACTATGGTCATCTCCGAGGCAGGATCTTCATTTAGTATAAAACCTATCCCGAAAATATTTATCCTTTTGAAAAAATGGCATCTATTGGCCATTAGTGAGGTCATAGACGTGAAGAATAAGTCTCACCAAGACTCCTAGTTTGATGGGTCGTAGAGGTTAACTAATGAATCTCGAGTGGATCCCCAGCAATAAAAGCATCCATGAACCACTAAAAACTTACCGAATAATAGCCCATTCAAGGAGATTCGAAGGGATAAAAACCTACAGTTAGAAAGGGAACACAGTGATGGCGGTGGTACTACGTGAAGACGGGGACCTCCGGTAGCCTGTGGATCTGCGCTGACAACCTTACCTTCCAGGAGGACGGGTTTTGTGACCATCCTCCGAGTTGTCATCCTCGGAGGATGTTTGGATGCCCATAAAATGAAAAAAGAAAATGAAAGAAAGTGAGAGAAAGGAGAAGAAGCGGGAAAGCTAAAAGCTTCTCTCGTCACTTTTTTATTGATTAAGTGATGTTCTACAGTGCTTGGCTTGGGTTTTGTAGACCGAAGCCCTCGTCTGAAAATACGAAAAAGGCAGCGGTACTATTCTGATGGGGGCAATTTAGGAAGAAAGCCCAAGCGTGTGAAAAGCGAAACAAGCGGGCGGCGGGAATTGAGGCATGATGAACGAGTGGGCGAAAATTTGTGAATAGTGTCAGGAACATGAATAGTGCGCATAGGAATTTCCTGCAGCTCCAAATTTTCTACATTTTCTTCTCTTCTTTCCTTCTAGTCTCTGATCTGCTATGCTGAGTTTGATTCGAATTCTTCGTGCTTGGATCGACTCAACAATTTTGTCACGATTAGTTGTAGCGCAAAATTTGCCCTGAAAATGCAATCGATAGAATAGCGAGGGACCTTAATGCAGGTGGGTTAATTAGAATGATTAGTACCACAGGCACTCAAAACCTAAAATAAATAGGGTTCAAAATAGAAATTTTTGGGCACTAATCAATGGCCACTTATCACTTGTCTCGTCGAGAGATGGCGGCCCGAGACACACGTTTCATGTGCCCGTCGGAGAGATAACGATCACGTTACAAGATGTTGCTCTCATCCTTGACCTTTGTATCGGCAGGACCGGCGGAGTCAGCTGGGACATGTGTGTTCCCGATGACGGCGGAGTTGTATGGGGAGAACACTCGATGTCACCCCACCCTCTGATGCTCTCAGAGGATTCGCTATCTCCATGCGGTGGTTATGTGACCAATTATTCACCCCACCACTTGATGCAGATGAGGTCACTTTAGAGTGAAGTGCGTGTGGTTTCATCTTAGCGTTGATGGGATCCTTCTTGTTTGCAGACAAGAAGGGAGTGCATGTTCATCTGTACTTTCTCCCACTACTATGAGATTTGACACATACTGCGACTTATACTAGCACATACATATCTCGAGTTATACCAAGCCTGTTTAGATCGTAGACTCGGTATTAGCGGTTGTATTACACTGATATAGGTATGTAATAACTTTATTTTATTACATACACATTCATATAAAAAACACATCATTAGGTTGCTTACTTTACATTTATTTTATATTCAGCTATGGTCTTGGGAGAGACTTCCGTGGGCGGCACGATTTTTGTGACCAGCGGCATATCGGCACCACCGGTCGCTTATGCGTTTACATGATGGCGATATCGATCTTGCGATGTCATCGATGGAGACCTAGCTACAACTATCCGCGATGGATTACCCGGTCGCTACCAGTTGAGTGAGCGAGCCAGCTCTTCCATTGGGGTGTAGGTGGAGAGTATCTTTGACACGGGTGCATAACCTATCCAGTGTACTCCTCCTATATCGAGATCAGTTAGATGCACAAAATCTTGATCAGGTAATGGTATATGTAAAAGTATATGGTTCTATAGTAATTTCATTCATACTCACATAAAAGTTATTGACGTCAAGTGTAAATGTGTAGGTCTTATGGCAGCCATACGTCGGAGAGTTGGTTGACCAGCTTCCAGATATCTGTTTAGCTGATCAAGAGATCTGGTGGACGATGTCACCGCTTATATGTTTACCGAGAGTGTCGTCTAGAGTGTGTCTTGTAATAGTTTGGGCTTCACCAAGAGATACCTTCTTATTGCTCTTATTAGTAACAACTACATATAGTGGATGTACGTGGACGACACCAAAGAGATTGGGCGACGTATCATGCTCCATACATTGCCTTATAGGATACACGAGTGGGCATGATCATCACTACACCCCCTATGGTGGGTATTATGGACTTCCATGATCCATATATGTAGTGGTATCGTCGTATTACATGACGTTTTATGACACCACCACTCCATAGGGATGATATGAGGTTCCATACTACATCCTGTTCTACTCAAGTTTTGTTAAGTTAGATTTCTGTGTTTCTAAAGTGTTTTTTAAATTTGAATAAATAGATTATGTATTTATGATTCATTTAGATCTTTGCCATGGCTGACATAGCTAGTCGCTCGCGTGGTGCTACCACCGGTTTGGTGTATGACTTACATCGTGTGCTAGATCGGTGTTACCGGATCCCAGAAGATCGTGAAACTCTGATCATGAGGCATCTACATCACATGAACCATCCATTAGACCTCCATTGTCATCCACTCTAGTACGTATGCAGCCTATTCGAGGTAGAGGGAGAGGGAGAGTTGATCGGTGAGGTCAAGGTCGAGATGGTGGGTGAGGTCATGGTCGAGATGGTGAGGGAGGTCATGGTACACCTAAGTCGACATTGCGTGCCCGATGCACCCGATGCCACCCGTTACATGAGATATTTATACACCTCGGACTTACATCACCTTCCATACCCCCGAACACTTACATCTTTACCATATCCGATGTCGTCGAGCTAGCCTCCGTAACAGTAGAATGTATCACCTTATCATCAGGCCGCTATCATCCCCTACATTGCCTCCCATTGGTGAGACCATCGTTGACCTTGTATCGAGTTGGGTGCACTTGGCTAAAGCGACCTCGCGGCTCACGTATACGTGGTGTCGCCGTCCATCATTTCAGTTTGAGATTGCGGGGCCAGTATAGATCCAGCCCAGTTGTGTATTCTGGGCGCCATCATCGAAGAAATATAAAGACCCCATCTTATGGGACTCATTGATATATGTTCATATTTTTATATATTGATATTTGTATACAATTTTTTATATATTTATATGACTTGGTTTATGCATGGAGGTCATAATCAAGCTTCATGCAAAATTCCATTGAATATTCCATGGTTCATTATTTTAAAATGATAATATACATAATTGGATACAACTTGTGAAATAAAAAAAAATGCTCAAAATATTTTCAAATAAAATTTTTGTGCTGATTTACAAATAATTTACTATGATAATATAACAAATATATTTGAATCCATTAGTTCATGTAATTTATCAAATAGTAAATATTTTAAATAAGTTTCAATGTTAAAAACAATAATAATAATGTTGACATAATTCGATATTTAAAACATCAATCTTTCTTTATCATGAATGACAGCGATTGCAATTTTAAAAATGCAAATGCCGCTATCATGGACAGCGACAATTGTAATTTTAAAATTGCAATTGCAGCTTTCATGGATAGCGTCATTTAGCAATTAAAAGTCTAGTTGCCACTCTTCATGACAATGGCATTTTCCATGTTGTAATCGCATGGCCCGAGCGCCTTTACTTGGGTAATAGTTTGGTTTCAAAAATATTTTTGCAATTTTTTTTAAATAAATTATTTTAGTCCAAAACTCTAAAAAAGGCAGATACTTGTAGGTTTTGAGGCTTGTGCAGTCAACAAAAATTTGAGGGAATATGATCAAGTGATGTCCCTAAACAAATTTTTTTTTTTAAATAAATAAATAACAAAGTAGTGTTTTAAAATAATGTTCAAACTAATGACTTTTTATCATATCACAAATATCCTAATTTATGACTGTCTAAATTTTTTTCAATTAGTTAAAATCGTAGTTTGTATGGATTACCTTATAAACGTATCCCATTTATTAGAGTATTTTAGTGTTTCCTTTTATTGGGTTTATGCTTTTACTACTTTATACTTTTAGGTATATATATACCTCAACTCTCTTACTAATAATTAACTCTCTTTCAAAATATGGTATAAGAGTGCTAAGCTTAACCAAAAAAAAAAAACCTAATCTGGCCAAATCGCCCATTATTCTCCATTAATCATGCTCTTGGGCTTAATGACCAGCGAATCCTCTTCCACCATACATCGTGCCTCGCGTCGATCGGCGGTCTTGACGGGGCGGTCGTCTCGAATTTGATGCGTTCTCAATGTGATGCCTAGAGCACCACCTAAAACCCATAGCCACAATTATCACGTGGCGGCTCGATTCCGTCCCTCGTATTCAGGTATGATTTACTTGGCTTGATAGACGGATCAAAGTCATGTCCTCGACGGTAGTCTTCTGCCGTGCCTCGTCCTCCCCAATCTGGACCATATTCTCTAGCTCAGACAAGACCAACATATTGCTTCTCAATGCAATTGTTGGGTTCGTATCTGCCACCCTAGTGCAGTTCATTTCTACCTCCGCTACATGACTTAGACTACTCTCAAAGACATATGCATCTCCTTTGTTTGGAGTGCAGGATCATAACCCGTAGCCGAATCTTGGCGGAGTCTTAGCAAGGTAATCATCTTATTATTGACTATATGCAAGATGCAAGCCTTGATATTGACTCTCTTGCCTCATGAATGTCTACGGTGACTTTGATGAGCTCTCGATCCTTGTTTTGAACGGACGGCGACTGCCAGCTTATATCCCATGCCTACCCAAGCTCGAGATACTCCACTTACTTTTAAGGAATTGTTTGAGCACCTCCTTAGTTACGAGGCCCAATTGTAGATTTTAGTTCCTTCCACACCGCCCGCCTCCACTTCAGTCTTTGCTTTTGTTACTTCGACTGGCCCTTCATCCCATCGTCGGTCGAACAACTGTGGCAGACGGACCCATAATCTGTCTCAATAGTCATGAACTCTACCTCCGCTGACTGCAGTATCTTGACTAGCTCTGTTGTCTCTATGACATCAGGCTCCTGACTACATCTCGGGCAAAGTCGCTACCTCGGCGTTGTCCGTCCCATGGTATAGTGGAGCACTGCCTCGATGGTGTAGTCATCTAATCACCTCGGCGCCTTCTCTTCCTCCGCCCTTGCCACACAGCTTTCGCGACCCTTCATTGCACCCTATGCCCACACTCTGATTCATTTACTATACGGTAATTCTCCGGATTGGGTCATTAATTCGGGCGCCTTTCACCATGTGATTACGAATATCTTCTTTTAGCCTTCATGGTATTTACGCCTCAGCAGATGTTATTATTGGTGATGGTATAGATTTATCTATTGCTAACACGGCACCCTTCCCTCTTTACCTACACCATTATTATTTACTAATGTGTTACATGTGCCTGTTATGTCTAAAATTTTATTTCGTTCTGCTCTTTAATGCAGATAACCATTAATGTCTGTTTTTACTCTTTCTTTCAGGTGCAGGATCGTCACACAAGGGTCACTCTAGTTCACAGGCAGTGTAGAGACGGTGTCTATTACTGGCCGACGTTGATCCCCTTTTGGTTTTCTGCCTTAGTTCTGTCTTCTTTAGCTTGATCCTCATTTTCCGCTATCTCCATGTGGCATAGTCTTCTTGATCATCCATCTTTACATATTTTTCTCAAATTTCTAAGTGTTTTGTATATTTCACTCACGAGGTCTTTATGTTCCTTCTCTTATACCTCCTGTAATATTAATAAAATCCACAAACTTACCTTTTTGCTAAATAAAGCATTACCTCTTCCTCTCAACGATGTCATTTTCTCGATGTTTGGACATCGCTCATTTAAATCTTACGATGGTTTTAACTACTATGTCATTTTTGTTGACCATTACACTAAGTATAGTTGGCTTTACCCATTACGTTGAAAATCATATGTTCATTCAACCTTTGTCGCTTTCAAGCAACTTGTTGAAATTATTTTACCACCACCATTAAAAGCGGCTTTACAGATCGCGGGATGAATTTTGGCCCTTAGGTCGCTCGCAACCCGTAGGTATAACCTATCTCACTACACCTCCCACACTCCTTAACATAATGGGTTTCTAAGCGTCGGCATTGACATATTGTCAGCTTGGGTCTCACTCTCCTCCATCGAGGCTTCCATCCCTTACCTTACGGTTTGTATGCCTTTTCCACGGTATGCATTTAATAAAATGTCGAATGCTGGAGTTGGTACTTTCCCTTGGTTCCTCTTTTGAAAAGTTGTTCCACAAAGCTCCTAACCTATCTAAACTTCGTGTCTTCGGTTGTTTATGCTTTCCTTGGTTGCATCCCTATTCTTCCCACAAACTCGATCCTAAATCCAGTCTTTGTGTCTTTCTCGATTACCCCCTCACTTAGAGTGACTTTCTCTATTTGGACCCTACCCTCAAGAAAATCTTTATGTCATGTCATGTCAATTTTGTAAAAGCGTTTTCCGTTTCGTCTCTGACCCTCACCCACACTAGTGATATACATAGACTACACATTGTCACAACCATTGTTCACCTCGGGTGACTATCTATGCCGTAGACCTCGTCATGCCCGTGCTCTCGATGCCTGCTTTGCATCTCACCCACCCAGATCCTCACAGGGCTCATCTCCCCCACCCTTCCATGACCTCACGATATCTTGAGCTCATCCCATCCACCCCACTAGTCCTCCCCCCACTTGCACTCATCTCACCCACCCCGATCTATCGAGCTCATCCCCGTCCCTACTTGTCCTCCCAGTGGCTTTACATTGCCCAGCCACCACCATTCAATGATCTCTCCTTGCTAGTCACATTAGGTTAAACACCCTCCCCGTCTCACCCAGTCATCCTCTTAATCCCTTACATTCCCTCTCCCCGCTCAAGCAATCATCCAGTACGAGCACGCTCCCCAGAAATGCCATCCTCTCGAGGCCAAACTCGAAATATGGCCTCACCACGAAATTCAAGCTATCTACAAACCACATTTGTTTCCCAGCTCTCGAGATCCCAGTGGGTTGGCGATGTAGGAAGGATATGATGCTCTCATCTGGAACGGTACTTGGGCTTTGGTTCCCCTAATATCGGGGCACAATATAGTGGGAAACATATGGGTGTTTTGCGTCAAGCAAAATCCCAACGGCTCTATAGCACAGTGTAAAACCCAGGGAAATTTGAATATTTTTTGAAAAATGGCAAATTAGTAAATTGTCAATCCCCAATAGTATAGGTTTTTACAAACTTGGAATTTTCTAGATATTGGATGATAAACCGGACCTCATCGTTGGATTAAATTCTTATGAAATCTAGTTACTGACCAGTTTCGTCGAATTAGAGACAAGCGAGGTGAGTGCGATTTTCTAGGCGTGGGGTGGACTCCCAGCGGGATTTTGAAAAATATCAAAGTAGAAAATAAATTAAGTAAAATTCATTTTAAAATAAATTGAACTTGGCGGGGCCGAAATAAATTGTTTTGGGAGAAGCGGTTGAACCGGGGCATGGACTCGTGGCGCGACGTGGACCACTCATCTAAATTAAGTTAAGTTAAACAAAGGGGTTAGGAAGCGAAGGCCCGTTTTTCTTTTGTTTTGAGCGAGTGAGAGGAGAAGAGAGAAAGAGGGAAGAGAGGAGAAAACTCAACCTACCATGATCTCTGAAGATCGGTTGGTCGAGAGTCGTCGAGACGAACGAAAGTTCATCGACTCGACAGGGGGCATTTCTGAGTGGAGTCTACCAGAAACATGGAAGTTTCACCAAGGACATAAGCAAGGAGTTCGGAAATCAAAATTTTAGGTTTAGGGAAGTGTCTACGGGACTTCGAGAGTTTCTTACGCTTGAGAAGGTGAGATTCTTCTACTTTGGTTTATTTTAAAACTCTAAGAGGCTATTTAGTTATGCTTTTTCCCTAAGGGCTATTTGGTTGGTTTTGCCTGAGGGCTGTTTGGCTGTGTTTTTTTCCCTAAGGGGCCGTTTGGCAAAATTTTTAGGTTATGGGAATGCTGCCTTGTTTTGGCCCTATGAAACGTCCATATTTTGGGAATGATTTTGGTTGGAAAAAGGAATTTGGTTCTAGTGTTCTTCATGGAAATCTTAGTACGTCTATAAATTTGATGTAGGCTTTGAAATCACCCATATTAGACCATTATAGCTCAACTTATAGTCCATTTTCTGGGACTGCCATAGGCTGCCCTGTTTTGACCATACGCAATGTCCAGATTTTGGGATTGATTTTCGATTGGGAAAAATAGGGAATTTGGACTAGTGTTCCTCATAGAAATCATAATTGCCTCTATAAAGCTTGATTTAGGCTTTTAGCGCCCCAAATTGAACATCCCCATAAGCTCGAGTTATGGTCCATTTAAGGTACACCGCAGATTGCCCTATTTTGACCTTATACATTGTCAGTTTTGGACTAATTTTCAATTAGGAAAAATAGGGAATTTTATTCGTATCCTTCATGGAAATTGTATTTTCATAAGTGAAATTGATGTTAGGCACTGAATCGCAAATTAGACCTTTACATTTCAGTTATGGTCCGTTTCATTCCTGAGATTGCCCGCAACTTAGGTTGTTTTTGTTTGTGTACAGATTTTAGAACTGATTAGGACTAAATTCAATGCTACTATGGGACTGAATTTAGGATTGTTTTCACGTTCTATTTAGGGCATGATTGAGGAATGTGGATGGCTGGTTTGGTAGCTTGTTTATGGCTTGTCTCGGGGACGTTTTGTGGGCTATATTGTAGGTAGAATATATGTCACACTTGGCCTTAAGGATCAAGAGTGTCATTGCTTGACTAAGTAGTGACTTGTTTGGATGTTAGTGATTAGTGCCCAAAAAGTGCTATTTTGAGCCCTATTCGAGATAGGTTTTGAGTACTTTTTGCGTACTAATCATATCAGTCTTGATTGGTGTTAGGGTCCACTTAGTATCACTTATGCCATTGCGAGGTTATTTTGCAGGTTTTTGCATGCCTTGGCCACTAAGTTCGAGTTCGATATCGAGATATGTGCTGAACCATGAAGATTGAAACTATTTTGATATTATCATCAGATTCAAGAAAGAGAGAAATGAAGGCAGTGATGAAGGATGAGTGAAGAGTATAGTGCGGTGAAGCAAAGCAGGCTGGCCGGAAATTTCGCTATGATTGCGAAAATTTCATTTGGGATGCGAAAATTTCGCGACCATGGCGAAATTTGGCAATCTGCGAAAGTGGAAAATTTAAATAGGCTATTCAAATTTACGTATCTAGCGAGAGTCACTTGATATCGCGAAATTAACCAGTTTAGCTATCTCTGTATTTTTAAGCTAGGCTAAGCGAGAATTTAAGCTAGCTAATGATTCCCATTTAATGAATGTGAGATTTCTCGAATTCGTATCTGCGTGTAATTTAAGCTAGGCTAACTATAAAGACTGGATGAAATTTGCTTGAGCCTCGCTATCTGCGAAATTCTCCTGCATAGCGAAATTCCTGCCCTTGTTAATTTTGTGTATTTGTTCCTAAACGACCCTGGATTTTGGTATGATACCACCTTGTCCCTTGTGTAGACGATATTTTTAGGCTTTGGTGGATATATAAACCCCCGTCATTTTGTAACCACTAAGCGACTTTTGATTTCAAGAAGAATTCACGTGACTTTCATTTTGGGTTTGCTTTTCTCTCTTCTCTCTCCTCTTTCTTTCATTTTCTAGGCGCGAGCACCCCCCTTGAGGATGACAATCAAGGGATGCTTGGCTCATATATAATATGAAGAGGAAGATTAGGTACAGCTTGGTTTTAGGCGGAGTTGCAGGTGGTCTCATGTTTTTTAAATGCTCACAGTCTTTGTATTTATGGCTCCTGACTTTTCAGCTAGGGTTTAATGCCATTTAATGTCATTACTTTGTGATACTTGCCATGCTTTAAGGTACAATGCATACTTATTGTTAGATGCACTGATATTCTTTAGATGGCCTTTACGAGCCACTGAAATGAGGTTGAGTGTTAGGGTTTTAAACTGAAAGGGGTTGTGAATGCATGTTACCTGTGTTGACTCAAATAGGAGTGATTCTAGGGTTAGGTTTTATAGTTAAACAAAGATCCGGTTATGGCTTTGACTATATGTCCTTGCCCATATACGAGGATATGACAGGACCTTGGTAGCCCCATGTTATCAAGCTAGTGACCTAAACCTTGAGTTACCATTTTACACTTCACTTTAACCATTCGGTCAGTCGGTGAACATACAACCTCCACATTTTTAACAAAATCAAAAATCAAAGCTGACTCCTGATTTTCAAACAATCTGAATCATTCGTGGGATGAAAACCGTCCGTGTTCGACCACTGAAACGGCTATGCTGCGGTGGCTTAACTACGGCGATGGGAGGCATAAGGAAACAAATTTTGTTGATTCGACTCACCTATAGTGACACGCGAATCCAAATATGGCGCGGATTATGCAGGGAAGGTGCCCATTCACGTTTGATGAGTTGGGAGTGTACTTGTAATCCTGCATTCTGAGAGTGTAGGTGACAACACAGACCCTTTTTGAATTTCAGTTCTTTTTGTAGCGCAGTTTCCTCTTTGAGTCAACGCCTTGTTTTGTTTTCTTCTGGTCGGTTTTATTTGGGCTAACATTAACTTGCTGCACTGGATTTGTTTGTGTTGTTCTTTGTTGTGTCTTATTTTGTGTACGAAGTGTTTATGCGGCCTTTGGGACGAGAGGATATCAATTAGATTGCATAGAGTGAGTGCACGATTGAACAAGGTTAGCCAAATCAGTGTGCCACCGGTGACCAAATGGATCCTACACTGAGGCAGCCAAAGTCAGCCAAGCACCTACTATGAATCAATGACATACAATTCGATGAGGGATCATATACACCCTCAGGTTAGTGCCCCCTCCTGCATCCATACCTCCTATGCGAGGATGTGATGAGACCAGATGCCCCTGCTTCCCACTTTTCACGGTATGGAGAATGAAATCCATATTAGCATATAAAGTTTGAGGAGGTGTGCACTACTTTTAAGGAAAGTATAGCAGGCATGGAGTTGCTCAGCTGAAGGCATTTCAGTTGACCCTCGAGACAAAGCCAAAATGTGGCTCGACTCACTTTGGCCAGGAAACGATTAGAAGTGGGCCGATCTTCAAGCTGAATTTTGAAGAAATTCTTCGATTGCCCTGAACCAACGGTTTGAAGAGCGGATCACACTACTCGGCCCAGTGACAATGAAAAGTTCTACCACCCCCAGGAGGCGATTCACTTAGGGGCCATCAATGCATGTCCACACCATGGTTTTGATACATGGATGCTAGTGAACCATTTTTACAATGGTATGTCTCCAGCCATGAAGCAACTGCTAGAAACCATGTGTGGAGGTGATTTTCTGAGCAAAAACCCGGATGAGGCCATGGATTTCTTGAGTTATGTGGTGACTTCGAGGGTTAGGATGAGCCAAACTAGAGAGAGGTGGAAAAATGAGGCCCTCGGCACACGAAAGGGGAGGAGTTTTACACTGAGAGGACATGGAAATGAAAGCAAAATCGACCTAGGCCCCAGGAAGGTGGAGGAGTTAGAAGGCAAGCGACTCCATGAAGTGCGACCGATGGCGAAAATCTGCCTGAAACCCGATCCGTACGATTTCAATCCACTTGCCCACCCAGGAAAGAGCGTTATCCTATGGCCCACAACCGGTGAAGGATTTGATGTCGAGAACATGCGAATGTCGTAGGTGATATAAGCCTCCACATTGATACTTATATGGTAATACCTCTGGTCCAATTGGAGGAATCACCTAACCTCTCCACCGGAAACCTAATCCTTTTATGTGCCCCCGGTGCGAGCCAGTTTGGTTCCTAAATCTCAACCACGACCACCATCATCCACTTCTCGGTTAGACAAGCGTCTTGAATTTGAGTAAGGTGGTAAGCGACTTTGTGGAAGAGCAAGGGATCAATGCCTGATTAGCCTGAAAGTTGTCTTTATGAAACACATTGAACAAGAATAGATGGGCTTGAGCAATCTTAATCGGAAAATAGGCTTGACTGCGTGTGATCCATGGTCAATGATATGCAGGTATAGGAGAGAGGAAGGTTCCCTTCCCGAACATTGCCAAATCGAAAGGAGTCCATGAGGTAGGTTCATCCGGCGGTCGGGAATGGATGAGGTGAAGCTATAATCACTCACGGTGGAAGAGGAAATAGAGCGACTAATGCCCCGAAGGCGTTGAAGGAAACGTACAAGGAACGGAAGGCGAGCACGAGAGGTGGCGTCGGTGAGGACTCGATGAAGCCTTTGTGTGCCACCTCCATTTCCTGGCTTTTCGAGAGGCGAAAGAAGGCATCCCGACGAGCGGGCATCTAGAAGTCTAAAGATGGGTGAAAATTGACCTGCCCACTTTTAGACATCATCAAACGAGTCCTTGCCTATGCAAAGTTTTTAAGGATCTCTATCTGTTCGAAGAGTTAGGTTGAAAAGGCATTTTGGTGACCAATCCCGGTGCCATAATCCAAGCGGGAACCGGTCAATCTGAGGATCCGAGGATCTCCTGATATCGGTCGACATTTGTGGGACTTGCATAGATAAGCAACTGCTTGATCCCAGGCCGGTGTAAACCTATTTGCCATGCTACATGTATAGCGGTTAGGTTTGGGGAGCTTAAACCTACGACATCGCTCATCATTGGTCGATCGATCGAAGATCACCAAGGGATAGTTGAGGATGTGTTGGTTAAGGTAGATAAATTCTACTATCGATTAGACTTTATAGTGCTTGACAAGACGATAGAAAATGGGCCCAAATCATGTGCGATCATCTAGGAAGACCATTTCGGCCCGCTCTTGTCACGATCATCAATTCTTAGAAATGGAAGCTCACATTTGGCAACATGACATTGGAAGCTGAACATATTTCACTTGAATAACAACCTGGTAGGAAACTCAAAATCAAGTGATTGATGAGGTTTGTTTAATTAGGTGAAGAATGCGGGAAGGCTGAAGGCCCAGTGCGAAATGCAATCAGATGAAAACGGTGTTTTGGTATTGCCATGGTAGCCTTGCGGAGAATTTGTATTTACGAATTCAATAAGTGAATCGAGTCAGCGATGGGAAATCGACGTCGAGGCATCATTTCCGGGCCAGCTGCTGCAGGGTTGAAGTCCTCCTCCTTGACCCTCCATGAGTAAAGCTGTGACTTTGGGCTGGTTTGGTGTTCTAAAAAAAAATTGCAGCTCAATAATTTTTGCTTTTTATTTTAATTTGGTCAATTTCAATAATTTTGGCTATTTTTAGTAAGTTTCTTAATTTAGTAGCTTTCCTTTTTAAGCAAATTTGTAATTATTTTATAGTATCTTATATTAATTTTGAGGTATAGTTTATTATGATAATTTTTATTTTTAATATAATATTGAATTTTAAAGGCTTGGAAATTCCTAATTGCGGTGAAGGCTGGTTTTGGCTGGAGTCGCGATAGCCAGCGAAATTGTGACTCTTCGACTCTGAAAGCACCTTTATATAAAAGAAGGAGGAAGGGGGGGAAGCCTTTTCAACTACATATCATTCTCCCTCCCAGCCTCCTGTCTCTCTCTAGCTGACCTGAGTACTTGCCACTTCGGCTTAGGTCGCCCCCTATTCGGCCACTTTGTTTGCGCCACGGTCGCCGGTCTCTGCGGAGTTTGCGAGTCACGGCGCCCTTCCACGACCAACTAGAGGCCACGGCGAGCCAGCGCACACCGTCACCAGGCGGCCACCGGTAAGCCTTGTGCCTCTTTAGCGCGCGTCGATTCGCCACTGATCGTTTTAGTCCTCCGCGGCCGGTGAGCCCCGGTCGGCTGCGATTACTGGTTCCATTTGGTCGAACCCCTGCCAGTGTCCTTTCGGACTACGGCTATGGTTCGCACCCGGTGGAGTCATACCGGGCCTGGTCGGTTCGATGCCCGGGCGAGAGGAGCGGGACGGTTCGGCTGCCAGATCGACTCACGTGCAGCTCGGGTCACCGGCGGTCACGAGGCCTCGGGGTTAGTACGAACCGCGGATGGGACCCCGGGCCTCTTCGCTAGTGCCACAGCGGAGATCTGGGCAGGCTCTCCGAGGCAGTACATCGGTCAGGGGAGTCACCGTCCTCTGAGCCCGCAGTAGATCTGCCCTGCGTCGGCCCGACGGAGCGACCTCATCATGTCAGTTATACTTTGCCTCGAGGATCGGGAGGCCCTTGTCGTCGGGCATCACATCCGGGGAATGTCGGCCCTCGCGCGAGTTTTCATGGGGAGTCGTATTACGACGATCCGTGTGACATCGACCCAGTTCGGGGATTATGGTGATCGAGAGGCATTGTCGTTGCTTTGCCATTTATGGCGCCCGAGACAGTTCCTGTACACCGGGTGGTTCTACAGTTCTACCATTCTATGACCTTGATTAGTACCCAAAAAGTGCTATTTTGAGCCCTATTCGATATAGGTTTTGAGTGCTTTGCATGTAATCATACAGTCAGAATCAATTGAGGTGTTTAGGTCTACTTAGTATCCTTATGCCATTTCGAGGTTATTTTGGTTGTTTTTGCGGGTTTTTTGTATGCAATGGCCATTTGATGTCGAGATATGTGTAGTTTATGAAGGTGAAACCATTTTGAGGGATATATTAGGCATATCTGAAATTCGAAGAAATGAAGGCAAAGTGATGAAGGATCACGATAGAGATGCGGTGAAACGACGACCCGAAATTTATTTGGGATTCTGTGAAAATTTGTAATCATAAGCGAGAATTTGCAATCTAGCGAGTGAATTTCGCTGAGCTAGCGAAACCCCCATTTATGTAGCGAAAATCAGCGTACTAGCGAAATTCTTTAATTTAAGCTATCTCTAAATATTTCGCTAAATTTGTGAGAATTTTAGCTATTACCTAGCGAGGGTACACGCATGTGAATCTCTGCCTTGTCATATTTTTGTAATTAATGCTGTAGGCTTCATTTTTGGTGTATTACCTCCTTGTCCCTTGTATTAGCCAATATGTTAGGCTTTCTTGTATTTTCATACATTGGGTGGCCTATATAAGCCCCCCCCCCCAAATTGTAACCCTAAGCAATCTTTTGGCACATTTTCATTTTATGTAAATATCTCCCGCAGCTTCAGTTAGGGTTTGTTTTTCTCTCTTCTCTCTCCTCTTTCTCTCATTTTCTAGGCTACCAAACAACCCTCTTGAGGATGACAACTCAAGAGATGCTTGGCTAAGCCTCTTAGCTTTGAAGAGGAAGGTAGCTAGCTTGGTTGTGGGGCGGGTTACGAGGTTGTCCTCATGTGTTAAATCTGCTACGGGTACTGTATTTATGGTTCCCATCTTCTCGAAACTAGGGTTGAATATCGTTAATGTCATTGCTTTGGCGATACTTACCATGCTTTAGGATACAGTGCATACTTGTTGCTAGATGTCTGTTGTTCTTTAGATGGCCTTCACGAGCCAACGAAATGAAGTTGAATGTTAGGGTTTCAAGCGAAGGAGTTGTAGATCATTACGTGTGACTCAAATAGGAGTGATTCTAGGGTTAGGTTTTCTAGTTAAACAAAGGTCAGGTTATGGCTTGGACTATAGGTTGCTTTGTCATAATGCGGATAAAACCAGGACACTTATTTATTTTAATGTTATCCGAGCTAGTGACACAAACCTTCAAAGTTACCTTTTCTCACTTCACTTTAGTTTCTGATTAATCATCGGTCGAAGCGGCTCACCTTGTTTTAAAAGCAAAAAATCGAAAATCCAAATTAAAAGCCTCACCATTTTCAACCGTCACGAGTCATTCATAGGATGAAAACCCCGTCCAGTGTTATCTGAACCATTATCTTTGTGTTAGCTTGACTACGACGGTAGGAAGGAGGCTGGGACTACAAATTTTGTTGATTAGAATCACCTACTTAGTGGCCTGAATCAAATGGCGTAGTTCTTGGATCAGTGCCGACTCTGATTGATAAGTTGAAGTGTACTTGTAATCCTCGTACAGTGAAGGTGACCTTACAATCCTTTTTTGTATCGATTCTTTTGTAGCTATGAGTTTTTCATCACTTTGCGATAGCGCCTTTGTTTTTATTTTGTTTTCATACAGTCGATTTTATTTTTAACTAACCTAACCTTTTACTTGAGTTGGTTTATGTCTTTGTTGTGTCCTCGGTTTGTGTAACGGTTGTGTATCTTGATCTTGAGACGGAGGAATCTGGAGTAGATTCTAAGGATCGATTACACGGTCGGTATACATAGTGAAAACATGGATCCTCTGCTGAGACGGCCCAGTCGATGGAGTCCCCAGTGAATCAGTGCGTATAGGTGGAGTGGGGACCGCAATCCACCCTCCACAGAGTTAGTGCCCCTTCATGCATCATACCTCCTGCTGAAGATGTAGCAGTGAGGCCTTACTTAGTACCCCTACTCCCACATACCATGGTATGGAAAATGAAAATCCATACACACACATAAGGGATTTTGAGGAGGTCTGCACAACCTTTAAGGAAGGTATGATGGACATGGATTTGCTAAAGTGAGCATTTCCTTTGAACCCTAAGGGCAAGGCGAATTTGGCTTAACTCAGGAACTAGAACCATTAGATTTTGAAATTTGGCGCAAGCGAGTTTTAAAAATTCTTCGGTGCTCATAAGACCCGACAATTTGAAGAGACAAATTTACACCTTTACGACTCGAGATGGTGAGAGAGGTTTTACGATCTTTGGGATAGATTCATGGAGACCATTAGTGCTTGTCACGTCATGGTTTTAGCCACATGGATCTTTGGTAAACCATTTTATGATGGTATGTCTCGACCATGAAGCAGCCCCAGTAGGAGACTATGTGTAGGTAACTTTTGAGCAAAGCAGGATGAGGCCATGGACTTTTGAACTATGTGGAAATTTGAAACCTCAAAGAAGGCATGGGATGAGCAGAGATCGAGGGAAAGCTAGAAAGATCAAAGCCTTGAACCAAGGCGAGGGGAGCATGTAGCACTACAGTGAGATGAATAGCCGACCACTTTAACTAGAAGATTGGGATGGTTGGAAATGAAAAATCGGCTATGAAATCTGAAGCGGTAAATGAGTTATCGCATCTGACTTTCTTGTGATTTTCGGTTAAATAGTCACTTACGAGAACCTTGTCGAGCATGCCCATGCTAAATCATAATAAACCACCCATAGGTGCTCCCATATGGTAACACACATAACCTAGCTGGAGAATCATCGAACTGTCATGGAAGCGAAAGCAACCCCATACGCCCCTCGAGAACCTGACAGCGGTTGGTTCCACTTAATCTGACAACGACCTCCTCACTTTCTTCTCTGTTGAGCAGGCAATCCTAAACAAGTAAGAGTGGTAGGCACGTTTGTAGAAGAAACGAGAAGGTCTTTGAATGTTCAAACTAATGTCGAGGAAAATTGAAGCGGTAAGCTCGCTCATGAGCTGGAATGATATGCATTACGAAATTTGAGACTATCCGACCGGCAAATTTGTAGGGTTCGAAGAGGAAGGTTCCCTTCAGTCAATGACATAAGAAGGAGTCGCAAAATAGAGCTGACTAATGATCAAATGCAGAAGCCCGATGAAGTTAAGGCGGTGGTGACTTTGAAGTAGTAAAGATCTGGGGCCAAGCAATCCGACACTAGTCGGCCCCACCGATGGCCCGACCCGCCCTGAAAGATCAGTCATTAAATAGAGAGGAAGTGAAGAACAGTGTACCCCCTCCATTTCCCACGGGCTCTTGAAAAAGAAAAGCTGCGCTGGCTTGATCGAAATTCCTAGAAGTTTTGCGGAGTAAAAGTTAACATTCCCCTCGCGACATGATCAAACAAGTCACTTTACGCATAAAGTTTTGAAGGATTTATGCCTTTGTAAAGAGGTCTCAATGTAAATAAAAAAGGCCTTTTGGCGAAGCGAAGTGATCTTATCATTGAGTGCAAAACTCAGGTGAAATATAAAGACGGGATGTCGACAATCTCGGTTAATATTGGAGCATCGGCGTGGAGAAAGCAGTAGACTTAGGAGCTAGTGTGAATATACGCGTATTCTATGCCTGAAGCAGTAGTTTGGGAGAACTGAAACCTTCCATCACCTTTGTCACTGGTAGATGGGTCTATTAAAATGCGAAGGAACCATTGAGGATGTATTAATACAGGTGGGCTGGGATTTTATTACCGGTGGATTTAAGTCGTACTTAGCGAGCCGGTTGTAGTGGGAGCCCGATCATGTGCCCATCATTTTAGGAGGCCATTTTAGAACCTTGAATCTATAATCAATTAGAATGAGATTTATGCGACTCACATTTGGGAATATGACTTTAGAACTGATATTTTCATTTTAAGTAAAAGGCATATGCATTCGGAAGAAGATGACTGTGAAGAAGTCTGTATAATAGATGCGATTCTTGAAGAATAGGCTAATGAGCATCAGGTGCGAGATGTATTAACCCAGAGTTATCAGGTGTCTTGGGACCAAATAGGAACCTCGAAAGCATGAGCTTAGTACGGTATTGGAGGAAAAGAGTAAATCCTACCTCTCTGCCTACACTCTCTGATAGCGGTGACGAACGAGAACTGATAGTTAGACTGAGCCTCCCGGTTAGGAGTTGAAATGCATTTACGGAAGACAATGGGCGTGTCGATTGTGATTTCATCGATGTTAACTACGCCCTTAATACTTTGCTGCGCCTTCTCGAAGAACAAGCAAACATTGGGGTGGAAAATTTCTGATTTAAAAGGCATAAACTATTGTCTTGCACCCATCATTTACTGAAGAGGGTCGAAGGTTGTTGGGGCGGTAGTGGAGGTTGGTTGCTGCGGGAGTGGTTCGCGTGAGGTCCTGGAAATTTCTCAATGAATTATCATTTACCCCATTTTCGGATAGTACTTGGGTGAGCCCAAGCTCGGGTGTAGTGCCTAAGAGTCGGGAGTGACAAGTGTGAAAAATGAAGGGTGAAGAATTTGTCTACCGACTCGCTCTAGGTTGGAGAGTGTGCATAGATCACTGGAGGCTCGATGAGGTAACAAGAAAAGATCACTTCGGGTTGCCATTTTTATCGATCATCTCAACCCAGAAAGGGTTTTGGACACCGATCTGTTGCTTTTGGATGGTGTTCGGGGTATTTCGGATAGGGATTTTGGAGGATCGAATGAAGACCCTTTCACTTGTCCATTTGGTACATATGCTTATAGAAGGATGCCTTTTGGTCTTTGTAACGCCCCTGCCACTTTTCAGAGATGTATGCTTAGCATGTTCAGCGATATGGTGGAGCGCATAATGGAAGTATACATGGATGACATCACTGTATATGGAGGCGATTTTGAGGAATGCTGAGGCTAGTGCGGAGAGCCGTCACGAAGGTGCATGAAAACTTGGTGCTTAAGCTGGGAGAAGTGCCATTTATGGTTAACCAGGAATTGTCTTGGGGCACATTTATTTCCAGCAAGGGAATAGAAGTTGATAAAGCAAGATTGAACTTATTTCCAAATTGCCGTCCCAGCCAGTGCCTTAAAAAACGGTTAGGCGATTCCTTGGTCTGGGCTTCTCTGAAGGTTCATAAAGACTTCTGAAGATTGCTAAACCCACATCTGTGACTCTAGAAAGATCTTAAATTTATTTGGGAGGAAGAATGCGGAAGGCTTTGAAGAGCTGAAATCGTTTATTCACGCCACGATAGTACGAGCACCTAGCGGTTGCCTTTTGAAGTGATGTGTGATGCAGTGATCTCTTTATCGGTGCGGTTCGTATTAAAGAAAATGGAAAACCTCATTCAATACCATTATGCGAAGCAAAACCTTGAATGAAGCACAAAGATTATACTACTATAGAGAAGGGGTGTTGCGATGGTCTGGCATAGACAAATTTCGACGTGTAGTGCGGGTGCGATATAGTCGTTTTTACGGACCATTCAGCTGGAAGTATCTCTGACCCGAGCAAAATCACAGAAGCAAGAGCTCATTCGATGGGTTCTTTTACTTGGAGTTTAACTTGCAAATTAAAGACAAGAAGGAGTAGAAAGTGTAGTGGCGGATCATCTTTCAAGATTAACGATAGCACATGACACTCATGCCCACCCATCGATGATGAATTCCTTGAAGAATCCTGTCTGTTTGAAAAAGCTCCTGATATATACATTTGCCAATTTCCTCGCCCACGAGGGGAAATCCATCGAAGTGGAAAGAGCAGCGAGGATATAAGGTATTTCTTTGCGAAGATCCATTCCTATTATTGGAAGACCATAACGTTGAATACGTGCGGGATCAAATAATGTCGAAGTGCGGTACCTAAAGGAGGAAGCGGCGGGAGTGCGAGTCAACTGCCGTAGGAAGCGCATGGCGATCATTTCTTCGGGCAATGATAAAGTCTTTGCGTCCCGGTTTACTCTCTTGGCTTCCTTATTTAAGGAAGCTCGCCCCGAAATGTGCGTGTGTGTGATAGATGCCAAAAACTCGGGGAAATTGTCTGTGATCGGATAGTGCCATTGAACCACTATTTTTTGAAGTCGAACTTTTTTTGATGTTTGGGGCATCGATTTCATGGGACCCTTCCGTCCTATGGTCACCGTGCGTATTGGTGGGAGTGGTATGTGTCCCGAATGGGTTGGCTTGATCCTCTTGAAGACCCGGTATTATAGGGTGGTATAGAATTTCACAGCCAACTATATTTTCCGGGTTCGAGATCTGAAGGCCATTATTAGCGATGGGGGTTCCACATTTTGTAACAAACCATTTGAAAACCTCATGGTAAATATGGTGTGAAACCTGAAAGTGGCCACCCCTTCTGCCATCCATGAACGAGTGGTGGGTTGAACTTGCAGCGGGGGTCGAGACCATTCTAATGAAGGTGGTAAACACCCGGCAGGAAAGATTGGTCCATCAAGGCGCGATTATTTGTGCGACTCTGGGGCGACTTTCAGGCGATCACGGGAATGTCCCTTATCGGTTGGTCTATGGTAAGGCATGTCACCCGTGGAGATCGAGTACAAGGCATGGTGGGCAATCGAAGGCCCGAACATGGACTAAGTAGGAGTCGAAGGTTCCTTGATCTCGATGAGTTGGAAGAAATCTGCGGAATGATGCCTGCGGATTCGAGATTGCAAGAAAATCAAAAAGATGGCATGATCAAATGATATGGCGGGAAGAATTTCAGAGGGAGACGAGTTCTTTTATACGACTCGAGCTCCATCTATTTCGAGGCGAGCTCGAGTCACGATGGACGAATTAAGATTTCATTTATCCCACCCGAGCATACTGATAGTTCCATTAGATTTAATCAATCCAAATGATAGCAGAGTGTTGAAGTCAAATGGACGAAGGTGAAACCTATGTAGTCTGACGAGCCATCAAGGAGAAATTCTCTGCTTGGACCCTCCTTGGAATCCCTACGATACATAGAATCCCCAGGGTGGCTGCGCGGTTCAGCTGACCTTGTTCTCGTGTTTAGTTTGATTAAAATTCATTTTTGTTCATTTGTGGTTCACCAAATCGTCTGGGCATTTGATTTCGCGTGTTGTGGCTGCGATAACAACAAATGAAAATGCCCTTTTGACCACCATACTTGAGGAGGTACAGTTCTATCCCTTAGTTTTTGCATTTTCATGACAAGCCAGTTAAAGGTAATTTTCATGCTCTACATGTCCTGGTTGTTCAAATTTTGTTTTCCTTTTCTTTTGCACATCACTTTTTGTGCCCCCACTTTGTTTAAACTGTTTTTGTCTTCAATTGAACAATTGAATTGCTTCAATTGGACAATTGAATTGCCTTTAATTGAAAAAATAGAAACCTTGCATGTTACCTTAATGCTAGAACAATTCCATGTTTGAAGAAATTTTTGGTGGAGTTGAAGTTCCGTCGTACAAGCCTTGAACATTCCACTTTAGCTAATTCACGCCCACTTTGTCAGATTGTACCCAATGAGGTATCAGAGTGTTGCCTCCTTTCACTTATAAGTAGGCCTTAGGCATGTTGGCAACTAGGATAGGGTTGTGTTACCCCACATTTAGAAGACCAATGTAGTCTTCGAAAAGGAAAAGAAAAAGAAAAAGCAAAAGAGAAAAGAAAGAAAGAAAAAGAAAAATAAAGTCGTGACACTTTGCCTTGAAACAGAACACGGTCAGGGGTATATGGCGAAAGCCTTTGGCTTAGATGCCTAAGCCTTGGTGGTTGAGTCATCGGCTTAGTGTTAGATTACGGGTGGATAGGTAGAGTTTAGCGTTTTGTAGGTGCCAATTCTCGAAGTCATTGAATTAGAGTGAAGCACAGTAGAGTTTGTGGTCAGTGATCCTTTTGACGTGCCCTAAACCTTAATTGGTTAAGTCATCGGTGGACCCGCTACGGACTTGTGGTGAAGTCGGGTTTAAGCGTGCACCCTCTGATGTAGTTGAATAAAGAAAGAAAAGTGTAACTATTCCTATATAGGTTGTTAATGACTTAAGGCCATGCCCGGTAGCTAGGTTGGGGAGGGAATAAATTTTGCAACTTATTGGCTCGATGCGGTTATATTTATAATCATTAGACTTTGGTGGAAATTCGGGTTGAGAATCATGGATCAGAATGTTGGCCTAAAATTGTTCTTGTATGGTTTATGTTCTCAGTAGTTTCAAACTTGGTGCGATTTTTCATTTTAAAGGTAATGTTTGTTGTAAAATATGCTTTTGAACCATAAACTTTTGAAAAATCCTTGCATGCATGTCTTATCGTTTTGCATTGCTAAGGGACTAGCAACGTTCGGTTGGGGTGTGATTAGTACCCAAAAAAGTGCTGTTTGAGCCTACGAGATGGAGTTTGAGTGCTTTCTTGTAGCTAATCATCTCCGGTCGCTTGATTAGGGTGTTTAGGTCTCGCCATCTCCCACTTATGCCATTTAAGGTTATTTTGTAGTTTGCTGCAGTTTTGTATGCAATGGCCATTTGATATCGAGATATGTGTTAGACAAATGAAGATTGAAACCATTTTTGACCATCGAACATATCAAATTGTTGAAGAAATGAAGGCAAAGTAATGGATCACGTTGAAGAGCAGGCGACCCGAAATTTATTTGGGATTGCGAAAATTTATAATCATAGCGAAAATTCATAATCTAGCGAAATTGAGAAATTTCGCTAAGTATATTCGCTATGTAGTATGAAAATCAACGTGCCTAAGTGCTAATTTAGCTATCTCTAAATATTTCGCTAGGCTAGCGAATTTCGCTGCTGCGAAATTATTACATATGAGGAATTTTGGGACTAAGCTATCTACATTCAGTTTAAATTTAGGCTAAGCGAAATTTTGCTACCTAAGCGAAATTTTTATAAGCGAAATCTCTTGCCTGCTGTATTACATAATTATTCTGCCAGACTTCATTTTGGTGTATTACCTCCTTGTCCCTTGTATTCAGCCAATATGTTAGGCTTTCTTGTATTTTCATACATTGGGTGCTTTATATAAGCCCTCAATTGTAACCACTAGCGATCTTTTGGCACATTTTCATTTTATATAAATATCTCCATGACAGTTAAGGTTTGTTTTCTCTGTACTCTCTCCTGCTTTCTCTCGTTTGAGCTCTCGAAGCAAACCTCTTGAGGATGACAACTCGAGGTCTTGTTAAGCCTCTTAACTGAAGAGGTATTGCAGCTTGGTTGTGGGGCGGTTGAAGGTTGTCCTCATGTATTCAAATGCTCACAGTCTTGTATTATGGTTCCATCTTCTCAAACTAGAGTTGAATATCATTCCGTATCATTATGGCCAATGCCGTACTTTAGGATCTGATTACATACTTATTGCTAGATATCTTTGTTGTTCTTTTAAATGGCCTTACAAGACCTTTGAAATGAAGTTGAATGTTAGGGTTTCAAGTGAAGAAAGAATTTGTAGATGTACATGTTGACTCGAATAGGGTGATTCTAGGGTTAGGTTTTCTAAGTTAAACAAAGATCAGGTTATGGGCGTGGACTATAGGTTGCTTGTCATAATCACGGATAAGGCTTAGGACACTTGTTACCC
>JAEQBH010005399.1:0-107209 GCA_016808115.1 Tetrastigma voinierianum | reverse complement strand
GAGGCCCATGATGTAGGAGGAGGGTTTGTCTGAAGAAATGGTTACCAAATACCATCTGAAGAATCAAGTGGAGTATGATAGGAGTGATGAGGAGCTTATATTTTAGTTATATGCATTACATAGTAACGATTTATACAGATTCATGTAGGTTTTTTTTCTTTTCTTTTCTTTTTTTTTTTTCTTTTTTTTTTTTTGTGATTGGTTCTATGGAAATGTTCATATATCAATATATATATATTCCCACCATGGGTATGTACATGTCATTTCACTAAATGGAAAAAACATATATAAGATTTTGGGGATTTGAGATCGAATTCCAACTTAGTTTCTTGATTTTCTTTTGGAGGATTTTTCATTTTTGGGTCCTCGGATTTGGTGGGTTAAGACCCAGTTTGCAGATTTTCCTTTCTCCCAAGCAGAGGGTTGTTTGGAGTTTGAGAATTTTCTGGTGAATAGCTATTGAAATGGGTGGAGTTTGGGAAACCCAAAAATTCCAGATTGGAAAAATTCCAGATGGAAAGAAACATAATTTTTTTTATTTTTTTATTATTATTTTCCCTTACGACAATGGTGACCAACACTTCATTAATATTCAGTTATGACTCCAAGATTAGTGGGTAGAGTGGTTGGTAGATTTTATCATATTCACATAATTCAATACAGTGCCAAGAAAATCTAGAATCCTCTGTTTGGTGAGACAAAAATTAGTTTTCACACTAAGCCCATCCCATTAAATTAGGTCCAACATACTTAGGCTCAATCCATTAAATTAGGTCCAACATACACTCAAGCCCAATCCATTAAAATTAGAAGGTTCAGAAGATACTTATCCAACCTTATTAAATTAGCCCAACACGCTTAGACTGCCCCATTAAATTAAAAATGTCCAACATAGTTAGGCCCAATCCATTAAATTACTTCGAACATACAGCCAATCCATTAAATTAGTTCCAACATACTTAGTCTGTCCCATTATATTCCTGTACCCACTTACTTAGACACAAGAGACCTCAAACCCATTATTTCAACCCACTTACTTAGACTCAACCTATTAGGTCTAACCCATTTAGGCCCCAAGTCATTAACTCATTTTACCGACCCATTAGGACTTAGTGAAAAAAGCCATATCATCTCTTTAAACCCATCCCATTAAGTCCTTTAACAAACCCATTAGGACTTAGTTAAGAAAGTCATATCATTTTTCTAACCTCAACCCATTAGGTCCTTTAAACAGCCCATTAGGACTTAGTTAAAAAAATCATATCATATCTCTAAGCCCAACTCATTAGGTCATTTCACCAACTCATTAGGACTTACTCAAGAAAACCCCATCATCTCTTTAGACCTAACCCACTAGGTAATTTGACCAAGCCCTTTGGCTACATTATCTTATCAACTCTTTTACCCCGTCAAACCCCTACCCTTAACTTATTCAATTTTCAATTTCTCATTTTCTAAAATTCAAATTTTTTTTTTCAATTTTAAAACTCAAGCCTTCAAAAATTCAAGTTCTAAATTTTCATTTCTCAATTTTTAAAATTCAAGTGTCCAATTTTCAAAATTCAAATTCTCAATTCCTCATCTTCTAAAATTCAAATTTTCAATTTTAAAATTTAATTCCCCCAATTTTCAATTTTTCAAGTTTTCAATTTCAAATTTAGAAAAATTTTAATTTCAAAATTCGAAGTCTCCTAATTTCTAATTTCAAATTTTAAAGTTTCCACTAAATTTACAATTTCCCAATTTCAAAATTCAAAGATTACACTTAAAATTCAAATCTCCCAATTTAATTTCAAATTTCTAAAATTTCAAATCTCAAATTTACAAAATTCAAGTTCTTAATTTAAAAATTCAATTTCCAAAATCTCAATTCAAAATTCTCAAACTTCAAATTCTTTTCAAAATTCTCAACTTCCAAAATTTCAAACTTCCAATTTTCAAAACCTCAAATTTCAAAATAGGTTTTTTTTTTCAAAAATTCCAAACACGTGATTAATTCTATAGTTCCTATAAAATGGAATCCATTTAGTTTCACTCAAGGTGATTGTATAAATGTACTTGTTAGCCCCGAGCATTTCATGTATCCTTTTAACAAATAATTTGACTTATGATCTATAATCAATTTTTAATTGAATATGAATTTTATACATTGTTGTGTCAAACTCACATGATTTTCTATCGATAGCACTCTCGATTCTCCGCCCATGTACACATTTTTCTTGTATGAATTTGCTTATTTATTTATTTATTTATTTATCTATTCATTTATATATATATGGTATGATGTTGTATTGTTATTGCTTGTCTTTGGTATCCGTTGATCGATTAGCCAAAAGTCATATTTTCCTTAGTTTGTTTAGTAGAGACCTGACTTTAGGGGCTTAGGGGTGTTATGCTTCCATTGTACCTTCCCGAAAAGTAACATGACCCCCAAATCTAGACTCGGTTTTCCCATACCCGCTTTTTCTTATTATGAGTCACATTTAAGGTTTTTTATTCTTATTTTGTTTTTCCTTTTAAAATAAAACAAAAATAAGTGGCGACCCCAAACCGCTTTCTAAAAATGGGTTTTCAAAATACGAAACGAGTCTCGTCTTTTTAGTGGAAAAAGCATAATATCCAAAAATGTGGGGTGCACATCATGGTTTTCATAAGTATTTATTTCAAATAAAATGTCAACTCTTCTAACCCGTTGACGAGAGCCATTTTGTCAACTACTATAACCTAAATGGATCAGGTCAGATTTGTCAGTTTATACCTATTGACATGAATCATATTTGTCAAGTTTATCCACTACGTAGACCAGAGCGGCTGCTTATACCCATCGACACACCATATTTGTCAAGTTTATACCCATCGATGCGAAATTATATAAAAACTAAAGTCAACATTTCTTCATGTTTCCAATTTCCAAAGAACACAAAAGTATATCTCCATAACTTCCAATCTTTATTATAAATAATCTCAATTCCATTTTCCATACAAAACACGTATTTGATTCATGCATGTGATTTAAATAATTAGAAAATTCCAAAACTCATATCCACATATACTAAAAAAAATATTTTGTTTGATAGGAAAAGTTGCATTAATCCTCCTTACCCGGTATTCCAAGGTACTAGCAAAAACCAAGAAGTCTCAAGGAGTCACAAATCACCTGAATAATATGAATAACATCATATTAGACAAAAAAATAATTTCCTAATTTTCTTTTCTAGGAACCAAAATATTTAAATCTAAAATCTCAAAAACTCTTTAGCTTGAGAATTCAAATAAATTAGGTCATTTTCATAAGAGCCTCTCAACATCACCTGCCCACTCCTTCCAACTCTATCAATTCTTAAATCCCCAAATGGTGATTTTGAAGCATAAAATTTGGTTTTTGGTTGAAATTCTCAAATCTTTTGTGAACAATTGGTTTTTTGTAACTTGTAGGGAATCCTCTAGAGTTTCAAATCCAAAGTTTGCTAGTCCAAGAATTATCAAAATACATCAAATACCAATTCCAAAACAAATTTCTCAATATTATGTCTTTCCTACGTTCGTAGGGTTTTATACTGAAAGCTTGTAATCTTAGGCTTTTCAAATATAAGTTCAACAATATAATTTGTCCAAATACATTAAACATCGAACCCTAATCAAGTTTCTTTGCTATATACACCCTAATCACTCCTAGGGTTTCATATTTTCAAGTTTTAGAAAACTTTAGGCTTACAAATCTAAACATTTGAAAACCCTAACTACTAAGGATCAAGAGGGGAAAATAATACTTATTTGGGGTTGATGTTTCTTGAAGCTTGAAGCCACTCTCTTTAAAATCCTAGTTCATCTCTCATCTTGTTGAGAGAAAAAAAAATGATGAAGATTGTTAGCATTTTGTAGGGAAAACCCCCTCTTAGCAAAATATTCCTATATTAATCAAGAGTCCTCTCCCTACTTAAAATTACAAATAACCCCTTATTTCTTGTTTTTTGTTTTTTATTATGGTATTACAATATGAAGAGTCATTGATTTAACATTGTAAACATCTTGAAATGATACCTTAGGATATCTTGGATATACTCATGTCAATAGAGGATCTTCAGGCGGTGGTGATTGAAATGATGGAGGAGAAACCAGAGCTTGCATCCATGTCATCTGGTTTTCCAATACTAAGGATTCAGGGTGAGGGTAAGAGTGAGACAAGTGGCTTATGTCTCTCGTTCTTTCAGGTGAGTACGAGTCTTTTTAAAATCAACATGATGCACTAAGAATCTTTTCAAGATTTGACCAGGATAAGGGATAAAATTCACTCATTTATGTATTTAACTGGCCCCGTGAACTTTATGTGTCAAACACTAATAAACAAACCTCGCTGGTATCATTTGTGATGATGCTTTTTTCAACCGGACTGGGCTGGAGCGTATTGGGGTCGTCGAGCCTAGATGTGACTGCCGCCGGGCCGGTCCGCAGCCTGGATGTGCAGGCAATCGGGCCGCCACAGGCTCTGACGTGGCACCACCTGCAAAGACAAGAAAGCACAGGTTGGCCTACGAGGGCTTCACTCGTGGCCGCTTCTCGATGCCTAAGCCGCCCTCGCCGAGAAAAGATAGATCATGAGGGCAAATGTTTTGCGTAGTTTCATATACCTTTCACCATGGGTATTCTGGCATTTATAGTATATGTTTTTCCCAATGACGGTGACTAGATTCTTTCCCATCGATCGATATTTTCGCCCCTTATCTGCATCCCCGATTCAATAAGGGATATCGAAGGAATAGTTTATTTAGAATTATCTTTCTCCCTTATTGCAGATCCCATTGATCCTTGATGATGAGTCGTTTTTATCGAATTATCTATTTTCCTGTCGGTGAGATTTAGTCGATCTCAAGAGGATAAGTGCTATCGAGGATTGATGTCCTGCCTCCTTCTGGCCAAAATGGCCTGAATCCATAGAAAAGGCCTCCACCTCACCCAACAGCCTCTGTGCATATGAGCACTCATCCCATCTGCGCAGACCCCAAAAGTTCTTTGCCTGTGCCACCCTTTCTCAGTCCCGCTAGCTTCATCATCACTCATTTTTCCGTTTAACCTCATTTCAGCTGTCTCCAACCCAACAGAATACATGGAAGGTTATATCAAAACAGTCACAATCAAGAGTAATTCTCCAATAATCGCCAAAGCACCTGTAATATAGTCAGTCATCTTTTCCTGTTGAAAGCCTCTACATGATAATGATGCATCTCAGTTGTCATTTCTTCCACACTTCCTTCAGTTTCCTTTCCCTCACTTCTCCAGACAATCCCTGACTCCAGCCTGCTCTATGAAACTCTCATCTGAAACTCTTTCTCATGTCTTCTTGTTGTCTAGTAGAATTCCTTCTCCTTTACTATATGTCTCTTCCCTCCAAAAGAATGTCCTTTCAGCTTCCTATCCCCAAACAAACCATTTAGGTCAAAGTTTAACAAAAGCCTTATATTTCATGCATCAGCCACATTCCAAGAAGTGGAACAGGTCCGCTCCGCTCCACACTGGAGCAGATTAAAACTCTCAATGTTGTCTATCAGCTTTGATTTAAAAGTACACTCCCAATCGTTTCAGCTCTTATTGATCTCTCACAGACACTTCCTGTAGCTCCAGCCCCTCAACAATGAACAGGATGTCACGGTGACTCACCAACATCTCAGAGTATCGTCACCAAAAATCCAAGAACGCATATCGTCAGAACACATTTGAACAACCCTGAATATAAGTCACACTTACTAAGCAACATCTTCTTACCAGTCTCCATCACCGCTGACTCTGAGTACTACGAACCAAAGATTAAAGTTTCAATATCTTGAATAACGTCTTGCTTCCTCCCACTGAAATAACACCTGAATGATGTCCTGTCCCTGCCCGAACTACCGCATTTATCGTGGTTTACAAATTTTAGTAATTGTTGTTCCCAAAGATCCTTTCGCCGTAAAAATCAAAGCCCCTAGAGACTCAAACAAACCGCAGCAGCTTCCTTCATTCCTTTGAAAACACCAAAGCCCTCCAGGTAATTTTTCATCTCTCTCCATCCTCCCAACATGTCATAGGTGCATTTTTCTGTGTTATATGGTAAATAATTCAGTATAAGATCCCTGGAAGGTAAGGATGATAACACAAAGTCTGTTACATATTAGAACAAATTTCAGAATCTATGAGCACTAACTAAGTTTTTTGCAAGGTCTTGTGGATGTTAGTTTAAAGGCTTATAGTTCTGATATCATTTCATATGTTTCTCAAAATGAATTCCAGTACACACCCAGCAGATGTCACACACAGAAGAAACAATAATGTCTTTAAACAGCCTTTAATGAGTCACTATCGACATCTCATCTGCACTGAGTTTAGTGTCACTCACTCACTGATGCTCTGTCTTCCAACAATAAAGCCCTCAAGCCTTCCACGCCAAAACACCATGAAGAGGTCTCTGCTCAAAGAAACGCCTCTGAAGTCCCATGAGTTAGTCCAAAACTCCTGAATCGCTGAGGACTCATCCAAAGCCATAAGCAAAGGTCCCCAAACTCCGTACCTCCCTTCCCCCTCCCCTCTCATCCAATGTCAATATCTACAACGTCTGAATAAGGTCTGTTTGGTGTCACAATCCCTGATCTGCGTCAATAAGTCCTCCAGAGGTCAAAACGTTATTAACGCCAGATACCTCCATTAATATCATCCAACTCCAACACTTTGAAATGAAGTCAACTTCTGAGAAATGAAGAGTTAAATGAATATAAATAAACTCCACAGATACACCATGAATTCATCTTATCGTCATATACTTAATACAATGAGAATACTCAATTGATCCTTTAAAGACTTGCACCTCAAGGATGTGCCCACGCACACCTTCCATGTCAGAGATGATGCTTGAGCTCCACTCCCAGTGAAATGTTTCAAAGTCTCATGATAATCGTCAAGTCTGAGGCTCTGTCCAGTCAAACAGTCTCAGTCATGTTCATCTGAAGTTTGATGTAAGAGAACATTTGATGAAGAGTTTGTCGTGAATGATCAACAAGCAGAAATGCTCTGAAGTTTTTAGTAATAAAGAATCCCATCTACGCTAAGTCGACCTCAAGAAAGAATGAACTAAAGAGAAGAAGTTTCTTAAAGTCCCCACTCATGAATATTCAGCACTCCATGCTGCCGCACTAACTGAGAAGTGCGTACAGTAAGACATGAGAGTGCAAAGCGTTTTAGTGGCTGCCGCAAGCCCAATCCAAGATGTCCAGAGGTGAGTCAGAACAGCACAAAACAATCAGTCAGAATCGTGACTAAATGTCAAACACCGGTCGATGCCAAGAGACTAGCTTCCACCAAAGAAGGAACGTTTCATCCCAGCAGTTATCATGGTAAAGGTTAGAGAATATGCTCAAGAAGCAAAGACTCATAAAGATCGAGCTCAGCTTCATATACTCCAAGAGTCATGTCCATAAACCCAACTTATGAAGAAACAAGGTCAAAAAGAACTCATCAACAAGCACTCCTGGTCAGAGGTTTGTCAGAGAGGGAACTGAGGACATATCCACCCACTGGGCTCTGAAATGTTTCAGCTCAAGATAAACATTATCGTCATCTAAAGTCAATGACTTGAGACCTTCCTAACAGTTAAGAAAAAGAACAACTCCTCTTGTTAGATCAACTCCCTGATGATCGATGCTCGCTGAGGCCCACTCTCTATATCACCTTCCAGGTCTTCTCTCAGATGTCTTAATCTCTCGTGAACATATCTCACACGTTTTTCCACAGGTCCAATCCAACAGGCAAAGTTCTTCCAATTGAGCATCCGTCTTACTTTCCACCGCTCACTCACCATGGTTTCGCTCGCTTACAAATATGGAACCCGTTCCACTTCAAAGGTCAGTCGGAACAGTTCCAACCCAATGCTTTCCAGTCCGGTAATGATCTCGTCAACTCAACTCCAAATAAAACAACAGCTTCCAGAGCTGCTTCAAAACCCCGAGCTGGTCTGTGGCTTGATAGCTGCTGAGCCAATCTAATCGTGAAGCTCCAGTCAGTGGTTTGGGCCTTCAAACCAGCCATTGAGCTCCCGACGAGGTCTATAGTTTAATAGCCTGAGCCGAACTCGACTCTCGGGCCGCAAGAGCTTGAAAGCGGAGTAGTCAGCTCGTCAAACTCGGAGCCGGGCTCCCCGGGCGCTGAGGCCTTGCAGGCCACAACTCGAGCCGAATCGACCCGGGCCGCACGAGCCGAAAGTAGAGTAGCCGAGCTCTCGTCAAACCGGCCGGTTGCCTCGGGCACTGAGAGGCTCCATGGGTCGACCAGCCCGAGCCGAATCGACTTCACACATGCTGCTCCGAGCCGAGCAGCTGCTCTTCAAACCGAGCCGCCGGGCTCCCCGCCGAGGCCTTATGGGCCGACAGCCCGAATCGAACCGACTCGGGCCGTGGGCCTGGCCGCAGCAGCCGAGCTCTTCAAACCCGAGCCGCCGCTCATGGCGCCGAGGCCTGCCGGGCTGAATAGCCCGAGCCGAACCCGACTCCCAGCCGCATGAGCCCGAGTGGAGTAGCTGAGCCTGGCAAACCAGCCGCTGGCTCCCGCGCCCGAGGCCCATGGGTCGGCTAGCCCGAGTCGAACCGACTCGCTACGCGGGCCGAAATGAAAGAAGGGGTTTTAAACTGAAATGGCTGGGCTCCCGGAATTGAGGCCTTATGGGCCGAACAAATTCGAAATGAACTCCGACTCGGGCCAGGTGGCCCGGAAATGTAGGTCGAGCCTTTAAACTGCTCGTCCCGGCGTTGAGGCCTTGTGGGCTGAATAGCCTGAGCTGATCCGACTCTTAGGCTGCATGGCCTGAGTAGAGTGGGCCGAGGCTCTTCAAATCGAGCCATCGGGCTCCTGGGCTACGAGGCTCATGCCGATGAATCGACTCTCAGCCGTATGGCCTGCGGTAGAGTAGTCGAAGCCTTCAACCGAGTCAGTTGGCTCTCGCTACGAGGCCTTGTGGGTCGATTTCAACTGAAGCCGAATCGACCCTGGTCACAGGTCTGAAATGAAGTAGTTAAGCTCTTCAAACCGAAAGTCATTGAATCGCTGGTCGAACGCCAGTCGAACTAACTCGTAGCCTCACCAGTAGTTAAGCTCAAACCGGAAATGGCTCCCGAAGACCGAGGCCTTACGAGCCGAATACCGAGCTAAACCGGAATTTCAGTCGCATTTAGAAATGAAAGTGGAGTAGTCGAGCTCGCCAAACCGAGTCACTGGCCCCCGGGCGCCGAGGCCTTGGCTGATGAATAAACAGCCGAACCGACTCGGCCGCATGAGCCGAGTAGAGTAGTTGAGCTCGCCAAACCGAAGGTTGTTGGCTCTCGGCGTTGAGGCCTTACGGGCCGACACCGAGTTTAACCGACTCGTGGGCTACGGGCCTGAAAGGCAGCTATTTTCAACCGAGCTGGTTGGGCTCTGCCGAGGCCTTATGGACCTGCAATAGCCCTGAAATAACCGACTCATCATGGCCTCGAGCTTAGTTAAGCTCTTCAACCGAGCCGGGCTCATGGAGCCGAGGCCTTATGGGTTAGCCAAACAGCCGAATCGACTCGGGCCGCATGAGCCGAGCGAGAAGCCGAGCTTGTCAAACCGAACTGGCTCCCGCGCCGAGGCCTTACGGGTCGAATAGCCCGAGCCGAATCGACTCGGCCGATGAACAGCAGAGAAGCTGAGCTCGCCAAACTTACCGCCGGGCCTCGGTGCTAAGGCCTTACGCTGAATAAATTGAGCCGAACCGACTCTCGGGCTACGCGCCGGCACGGTAGCTAAGCTCTTCAAACCGAGCTGCTAGGCTCCCGCACCGAGGCCTTAGCGGGCCGGTCAAACGAGCCGAATCGACTCTCGGGCCGCGTGGCTCGAGCCGGTGCAGCCGGTGCCTTTAAACTCCGAAGCCGCCGGGCTCCTCGCGCCGAGGCTCGGCTGGTCGACAACAGCTTAACCGACTCGGCCGCATTTAGCCGAGCGGAGTAGCCGAGCTTGTCAAACTGAGTCAGCTGGCTCTCGCGTCGAGGCCGGAGGGTCGACCAGCCCGAGCCGAATCGACTCTCGGGCCAAGTGCGGGCCCAGCCGAAAGAACTTTCAAACCGAAATACTGGGCTCCCCGCACCGAGGCCTTACGGGCTGAATAGCCTAAGCTAAATGACTTCGCCGCGCGTCGGAAATTCGGCAGCTCGGAAATTTCTTCAAATCAGTCGCCAGCCCCCGGGCGCCGCGGCCTCAGGTCAATAGCCCGAGCCGATTCAATCTTAGGCCGTATGGCCCGAGTAGAGTAGTCGAAGCTCTTCAACCGAGCTATCGGGCTCCTGGGGCCACGAGGCCTTGGTTGGCCGAATCGGATTTTAGGCCGTATGACCTGCGGTGCAGTAGTCGAGCTCTTCAACCGAAGCCAGTTGGCCTCGGCGCTTAAGGCTTTGCGGGCCGGAATAGCCCGACCAAATGTGACTCTGGCCGCGTGGCCTCGAAATGGTAGCCGAAGCTCTTCAAACCGAGCTGGTTTCGCACTGAGGCCCGCATGGTCACTGTACTCGAAATAACTACTCGTCGCATGGCATGAGTCGAGTAGTCGAGCTCTTCAAACCGAGCCGCCGGGCTCGGCGCCGAGGCCCGGGCCGAATAGCCCCGAGCCGAACCGACTCACTGCACGGCCCGAGCCGAGTAGTCGAGTTCTTCAACCGAGCTACTAGGCTCCGGCACGAGGCCTTATCATCGAACCGCCCGAGCCGAATCGGCCCCAGCCGATGGCCTCGTGGTAGAGTAGTTGAGCTCTTCAGACTTGCGAGTAGTCCTATAGGCCCATAACACCTCAGGGAGGTATTCTACCCATTTACCTTTAAGATCTTCCAATTTGGTCTTGAATGTCGCTTTTATGGTTCCGATGAGACTTCGCTCGCCCATTAGATCATGATTGCCTGTGGACGAGTAATAATTTTGATCCCAAGCCCTAAGATAAAAATCCCCTCGAACTCGGGGGTTAAGTCAATCGGGCTTCCATCAGTCTCGATACCGCAGCCTGGGGATACCAAACCGCATATTATGTTACGCCACACAAAGTTGCATCTTCCGCCTGATCAGAGCAAAAGGTTCTACACTTTACTTCCAAAGCGGCGTAGTCTACCGCAACGACGATGAATTTGCATCGGCTCTTCCCAACGGGCAGAGGTCTCAATATGTCCAAACCCCACTGCTGAAAGGCCAGGCTTATGACTCGACGTTAAAATCTGATGGGAGGAGAGATTTCGCGTGCTCGCAGATCTCAGATTTCTCGACCAGGCCTACGCCTCCGAGCATCAGGCCAATAATATCCCTGCCTTAAAACTTTCCCTGCTAATGCCCGAGCTCCGATGTGATTTCCGCACACGCCTTCATGCACTTCCCTTAGTACATAGTCAGCGTCTTTCCCCGCGATGCATTTAAGGATGGGTGTGAAAAAACCTCACTTGTAAAGGCTTCCCTATGATTATGAATCCGCCGACCTCGCTTCTGGGGCCTAGCGGCCCTCGGGTCGCCTGCACGTCCATCTATTAAGTAATCCCAACGGGGTCCATCCAACTTAAATTTCGGACTTGATCGCGACTTCCTCACCATAAAGATCTATGTATGGGTCTCCGTGCTGCATTCGATGTGCGCTGATCCGCTGAGGTCTCTCGTGAGGCTGCCGCACCTCGCCCAAGGCGGCCCGCCGGAGTTCTCCGCCTCCGGGTATAAGGGGTCCCACCCGGGACTAAGGTGAACTTTTTCGCAAATCTCGACCTTCTCTCGAGGTATAGGATCGCTTTCTCACTTTCGACCTGCAGGTATCTTCTATCTCTGCCTTACTACCACCGAGTCAGCCACCCTGTCGGGTCAACTCCATCGAACGGGCGAGGCTCGAGGCCACCCATGACTCACCATACCCTAGCCTCGTCGAGGCCTAACTCGAACTGAGCGCATCAATACCCATTCCTTCCGGGAGGTCAGATTAGCCCAAATACCTCCGCTTCCGTGTACGTGGCCCCGTCTATGCAGAGCCCTGGGACGGGAGGTCGTCACTGAGCGCTTCCTCACGGCCTCGCTGGAGGTGAATCTATGACGGTCCGCTATGCCTTTATTGCGGTTTTCGGATTATATCTGATGTCAAACTCGCTCAGCTCTATGGCCCACTTCATCAGCCTTCCTGAGGTCTCCGATTTATGTAGCACTTGCTTCATTGGATATTCTGTTGGAACTTCAATGGTATGGGCCTGAAAGTAAGGGCGGAGCTTTCGCCACAATACATTCAATGCCAGGATTAATTTCTCCATCCGTACCTCTCCTCCCGCTTCCTCTCGTAGCCTCTACCGCACAAAATCGTGTCATCATTTTGTTCCGACGAGGACAAATACCGGGTCGAGAAGTCCGAAATCAAGTAAGACAGAGTGAGGAGCTCCTTCGCAGGGGCTCACTCGTAACGGGGGAGCTTAAATATGTCTTTACGCCGAGAATGCTTCTTCGCACTCGTGATCCCATTGAAAACTTTCTTTAAAACTTGGAAAAAAAAGGCCGACATTTATCACTAGACCTCGGATACAACCTACTTTAAAGCGTAATCCTTCCCTGGCCGTGACGCCGGATCTCCTTTATGCCCGATGGCGGCGTGACGTCGAGCACAACCTTTATTTTGTTCGATTTTCCAATTCCTGGCCGACTATGAAACCTAGGAATTTTCCGGCCGATACTCCGAAGGCACACTTGGCTGGATTCACCTTCATGTTGTACTCTCTCGGTGATCCGAAACGCCCTGGCTGCATGAGCCATGTGGAATCTCAGCTGGTGACTCCCACCAACATGTCATCTATGCACAATCTCCACGGTCGCTCCTATTCGCTCGAACATCCCGCTTACTAGCCTATGATAAGTACCCCGCTGCCTGGTTCAAAAGGCATCACACGATAGCAATACGCTCCCCGCCCGTGACGAACGAGGTCTTTTCGTCGACCGGATCCATGCCGATCCGTTGTAGCCTGAGAAAGCATCCATAAACTATGGAGTTCGCTTTGGCCTGGCTTATAAGATCCACGATGAGTGTCGATTCACAAGAAAGTGGAAACTATCTTTCGGGGCATGCTCTATCGACGCTCTGCAAGTCGATGCAGCCGCCTACTCTACCGCTCGCTCGACGAGCACGACGCTAGCCGCCCATCTCGTGATATTCCACTTCTCTAATTGCCCCCGCCTCGATGAGCCTGGCCGATCTCTCCTCGTTGATCGCCATTTTCTCGCGTGAAGCTCCTTCTTTGCTTAACTAGCTCGGGCTGACGGGTCGACGCTTATCCTATGAGTGATTACTGTGGGGTCAATTCCTCCCATATCTGCCTGCTTCCACGCAAAGACGTCTTTGTTCTGTCTCAAGAAATGGGTAAGGGGGCTTCTGAGGTCTTCCGTAAGCTTGGAGCCGATGTAGGCGAGATCTTGAGGGTCAGGCTCTCACCTAACGATTAGCTGCGTCCCAAACTCTTCCGAGGGCTCAGTCGGGTGTGCAATTCCCGTCACACATGCCGAGCCTGGCCCGTGCATATGTTGTCGACCGCTTTTGCTTCATGATGTTTGAGCAACACTCTAGCCACGTTGCCGTCCTCGAACCATTCCTACTTCGCTATGGTAGGAAATTTGGATCATCATGTGGTGTTTATGGAACGGGCCTTTATTGCATTGAGAGAGGGTCTGCCTAACAACATATTATTAGCGGATGGGGCGTCTACAACGAGGAATCTCGCTGTTATCGTTGCCTGGCATGGGAGGTCTCCCAAGGTGAGCACTAGTTGTATCGAGCCCAAGGGTAACACTTTTTCTCCGCAGAATCCCTCAAGTGGGCGGCCGACCGGTTCCTTTTTCCCTTCCGATGCCATTCCATCGAAGGCCGAGGCTAAGATGATGCCTACCGAACTCCCGTTATCGACTAGGACCCGATGGACCGCTTTGGTCACAACCCGTCAGATACCAAAGGGTCATCACGGGGGTGCTGGGCATCCCTCCAGGTCCGAGCCTCTGAGAATGTCAGCGGATGTGTCGAGCCGAGGCGCTTGACACACGCCTGTACTTCCATTGCCTCCTAACTACGTCAGCGATGGGCCTTCCCCGTCGAGCCGGATTCCCTTCTCCCGCAAATCCTCCCTTCGAGATCACATAGATTTCCCTAAAGGTCATGGTGATGAGTTGTTGCTCGCCGAGGCGTGGTGGCGATGGTCGCGAACTCGAGCCCGATTCGAGCCCGACCAAACTAAGTGAAGCCGCCTGGACGACGCCGAATTAAGTACTCTATTTCTTTCCCAAGTCAGATGCAATCATCCGTGCGATGCCCGGTGAATCCCTAAGTGGAACTCACAATACCCGGTGTTATCTCAGGGATGTGGTCCGACTTCATTTAGATGGCCACCTTAGGACCGCTCGCTTTCGCACTCGCCGCAAGACCCACGACATCGTGGGGTCAAGTATGGGTGAACCGAGGTGAATGAAGGTTGTCGCCGCCGAAAGGTGGACCCAGACGATCTCTGAGGCTTCCACGCCTTTTCAGGGACCGTTCCCCATCTTTCTTTGGAGACCTCTCCCGGTCGTTTTGTCTTTTTGGGCTCCGTCCTCACCGCTTGTCTGTCCCGCTTTTTTCTTTATGGGCTGAGGAGCTTCCTTTCTTGGATATGAGGGCTTCTTCACCATTAATGTACTCTCCGCTGAAGCACCCTCATCCATGCTTGTCGAGGGCTTTCGAGATGGAAAACATCAAATCTTTCGACGCACCCCTACCTCACAAAGAATGAATGCGTGATCGCGAACTTTTCGTCAGTATATCTACCTTAGAGATTCGTTGAACTTTCCGAATAGGGATCTCAAGTTCACAGCTTCATTGATGGTCGCTAGATGATGCTTGGTCAGGAGGCCTGCTCAATGAAAGTGAGATGAACTATCACTCCAAAATGCTAATGTGATGCTTCTCTAAACGAGGAGATTGATTTAGGATGATTAAGGTCCAAAAGTGCTATTTTGAACCCTATTTATTATAGGTTTTGAGTGCTTTTTGTATACTAATCATTCTAATTAACCCGATTTATACATTACGGTCCCTACTATTTTAATGATCACATTTTGTGGCAAATTTTGCGCTTTGCGAGCTAATTATACTAAATTGTTGAGTCGATCCAGTTACGAAGAATTCAAGTCAAACTCAACATTGCAAATCAAAGATCAGAAGGAAAGAAGAGCAAAATGTGAAGAAAATGGGACCCTGCAGGAGTGCTTTGCCATGTACCCACTGTGCATCCCGCGAGTACTGCTCCTCCCGCGATTGCTCCCCGCTCACGCCGCCTTTTTGCTACAATTTTTGGTTTTTCTCCTTTCTACTCAGAATCACTTAAGTTTGATTTTATGGTATTTCACTTTGGTTTGTAAGGCTATATAAACCATTTTGATACATTGAAGGAGGGACTTGATTTTTTTGGTCAGAAATAAATTAGGTCTGCCTTCATTTTTTCTCCCTTTTCTCATTTTCTCTCCCTTTGGCCGGGCAAACACTCCCCAAGATGACAACTCGCAGGATGTTTGGCTGCACCTCTTCCCTCCTTGAAGAGGACTCACTGCTATTAGGGTTCGAGGCACGCACGGTCCTGCTTTAACGCACGTATTTTTGGTTGTTTAAGTCTCGCTTCTCACTTAGGTTAAAATCCTTAAGCACGCCTTTAATGTGTATTCGCAAGCTTTTTGATTCAATGGATACTTTCACTAGATCCATTGAGGCCCGCTAGTTGTCTCCCGCTAGTTATTGTGGATTAGGTTTTTGAGATGTCACTATTAGGAACATTTATGCCCATTTAAAATGCTATGTTTCAAAAGGAAAATCATAGAGTTTAGGCTTTAAAGCTAAATGAAGATCCTGCTCAGAAATGACTATATGTCATGCTCCTAACGCGAGGAAAATACTGGGACATGTGGTTACCTTGAAACCCTAAACCAAAGGGCCTAACACTTCAAGGGGTTCTATTTTTACATTTTTTCTTCTTTTAGCTTCGCCGTTGAACACCCAAAACCCCCTGCTACCAAACCTTAAAAATCCAAATTTAATTCACCAATTTTTTGGCCTTCACCTCAAATCCCTTTGTACTAAGAAAACCCATCCTCGTTCGACCCTAGACCGCTTATATCGGCAAGATTCTGACTAATGCGCAGCAGCAGGGAGGAACTTAGGACTACAAATTTTGTTGATTCCGCATCACCCCACCGTGCGCCGAATCAAATGGCTGCTGTCGGATGATGCCCATGCATATGATGACTTGTTGAACACTTGTGATCCTCATCACAAGTTCTCGTGAATTTTTCCTTTTATTGTTTCACCCGCGCTTTAGTTCATTTCACTATATAAAAAAAAAAAAAACAAAGTACAGAGGATCTTTGTTGTTTCTTTGCAGCCATATTTATACCGGCAGGATTACATTTTCGGGTTTGAATTAGACCAAATGGAAGAGGGAGAACAATACAATGAGTACCTGTGGAGAGAAACCCTAGGAGCATACATGTCCATGAGGGACTATAGGAAACCAATGGATGGGTACACCACAAGCAGCTACCCCAACTTTATGCACCTCCTCCACATCCACACATACCTCTGTCTCAAATTTCAATCACCACACCCAATCTCCTAATTGAGCAAGCAATCTAGACCTTTTACAAAACTGTGGGGTGATGCGTCGTGGTAGAACAAAAGGAATTCAATGCCCAATTGCGAAAAATCCATAATGAGAGAATTCCCGACCAAAGGTTAGACAATAACAATGATTTTGAGCATGAATGTGGGACAACCCGCAAGATTCCATTGAAGACCTAATTGATCTACAAAGAATGTCCACCGTATGAGGAGGCCGGGGCGCACCATGGTAGAGGAGCCGTGGTTCACAAAGAAACACAAAAGGCCCGGTAGAAAATTCAATCCTCGACATTGGTGTTATTGTGATGCTTATGGCTGAAGGAAGTAATCTCGTTGTCGACCGAGAGGAAGCAAAGTGAAATTAACACAAAGAGAAACAATTTCACTTCGCCCTACTGATTCAACTTACATATCACTTCACCCGCACCACAATCCCAACCCAAAACACCCGATCGCCAATGCCAAGACCACCCACAACCCACTACCGTTGGTACATATTGGCCCACATCCGTTAAACCCAAACCCACAAAGACTCGCTCCCAAAACCATGCCAGCCCATCACCGCCCGCGGTAAAATTCTCAATAGATTAGTGGCCTTTGTACGTAACTTTGCCACTACATCAAAACAATGGTACCGCTCACATCGACGGCATTTAAGCTGGTTCCTCTAGTGCTTGCTCAGCTCTGAGCACCTCAACTCCCCTGATTTCTAAGCTCCCCCCACTTTTTGTTTTAATTTTTCTTGTTTTGTTTTATTTTATCGTATTTTATTTTGATTTATTTAAATTTTCTTTTTAGATTTTCTCTAATTTTTAGTTAATTTATGTTTTTAGATTAATTTTTACTCTTCTGCAATTTTTCTTAATTTTCTTGCATTAATTTTTGCAAATAAGTTACTCAAATTCTTTGTGCTCTGATCAAAATCGCTGTGCCAGCAGAACGTATAAGCTTTTCACAACTATAATAAAATTTAGCAATTCTAGCGAATGAAGTAAAATTTCGCTTATAGATGAAATTTCGCTTAAGTTAATAAATTCCTCGCACTTCAGCGAAAAGTTTAGTGAGATTTAAATAAATTAGATAATTTTATATTAACAAAGGCATTTCGCTTAGCTTAGCTTAAATGCACAAAATTTAGCTAAATCAATGTTGATGGCCTCCATTACAGTGACAAAACATGCAATGTTGTTTCATTTTATTTTATTTTTATTTTATTATATATATATATATATATATATATATATATATATATATATATATATATATATATATATATATATATATATATATATGGTATATATATATAAACGTTTTGTTTTTCTTTATATATTTTGTTTTATTTCAAAAAAAATATTATTTTTATTTTTATATATGTGTATATAAAATAAAAAATAAAAAAAAAAAAATTTTGTCCCTTAAAAAAATTTTTTTTAATTTTAAAAAAATCGTTTTATATATATATATATATTTATTTTTATTTTTTTAATTTTATTTTATTATTTTTTATTTTATTTGATTTTTCAAAAAAAAAAAAAAAATCAAAAAAAATTTCAACACAGACATAGCGAAAATTTCGTTAACATATAGCGAAATTCGCTTATGTCAACACCCCCGCTAGCCTAGGCGAAATTTCGCTAGGCTAGCTTAAAAATTATCAGAGCAAACGAAATTTTTTTTCGCTATGGGTCCCACTTTTGCCTCCCACCTTTATCTCGCTCATAACTTTTTCATCCGAACTCCGTTTTTAGCGTTCTTGGTACCGTTGGAAAGCTTAGAGAGTGTAGAATCCAAATATGGCCAGAAATAACATTTTTGAGATTATTATGAAAGTGTAATTTTAAAAATGCTCCAACTTGTCACTTTTTTCCTCTCTTTTCTTCTCCTAACTTGTTTATTTGAAGCCCAAACGGAGTGCTTAATGGGGCGTGTCGATGGAAAGTCATGCTTTCCTATCCATCAATGATCACATCTCATCAAGGAGGTAACACTTCCTCCTCTAATTTTCCAATCCGAGCCCCATTTCGGACACCGAGATGTTTGGGTTGGGGGGAGAGTTAGCAAAGGAAGTGGCTTTTGCATTTATGTTTTGTTATTATTTTGTGCGCTTCATTTTTGATGTTCAAAGGGGCTTGCTGGTTCCTTTTCTATAAAGTTGTTATACTAAACCACCTTTACTTTTTTTCAAAATTTGGACCCATTTTGCAATCAAAATTTTTTGTGGTTTTGCCTAACCTGCAAGTTGGAAAATTTAAACTTTGTCCAATTCTATTGATGCTAGATTGATTCCATGCTTGGTTGAGTGAATGATTAGTTGAATTCTTATTGATTTCGACATTTTTCTTCCACCCTTTAGCTAACCACACACATAAAGACAAAAGAGGTTTCAATGATAGGTTTAAAACTCCGAACCTCCTTTACTTTCAGATAACATACCCATTGTTTCATTGGACTACCTTTATTGTGCTAAGGTCCCCAGGAAAAAGAAAAGAAGAAAAACGAGAAAAGAAAAGAAAAGAAAAAGAAAAGAAAAAGAATAAAAATTGCAATAAGCTACTTTGAAACCCGAGCACCTGGCCCGAGGGGTATATGGCAAAGCTCTTTAAAGCCCTATGGCCCTAAACCTTCACTGGTCAGGAGTCACCGACTTAGTGTCTGCTATAAGAAGGTGGATAGGTGGAGTTGAGTAAGTTGTAGGTGCTGAGTCTCAAATCATTCAAGTCCGGTGAACCAAGAGTTTGTGGTCGTAAAGATCCTTAAGTGACTTGGTGCCCTAAGCCTTAATTGGTCGGGAGTCACCTGCATCCCCCGTTACATGGACTTTCTGTGAGGTTTCGCCCTCAAAGATTGCACCTACAACGCAAAAGAATCGCGGGAATAAGAGGTGGGTCCTCATCTATTTAGGTTGGTTAGCATGCTAGGTCGTGGGTAGTAGCTAGGTTGTGTGAGAGGCTTAGCGCTTTATTGTCGAGGGCTGAAAATAAACACTTAGGATTTTGTGGAAAGTTCCCGTTGATTCACTCGAGATGGAGACTCTTGATACCTAATTTTGTATGGCATTCATTCTCTCATGATAGTTATTGGACACTCAAGATTGATTATTCTTACTTAAGGTTAGGCATTACTCATTCACAACCTTTTGAAATATAATTTGTGAACATTATTTTGTTATCATTTTGTAGTTCTTCTTTTCTTTTCTTTCTTTCATTGCTAAGGGACTAGCAATGTGTAGGTCAGTGTGATTAGTGTCCAAAAGTGCTATTTGAAACTCCTATTTATTATAGGTTTTGAGTGCTTTTTGTATACTAATCATTCTAATTAACCCGATTTACACATTACGGTCCCTACTATTTTAATGATCACATTTTGTGGCAAATTTTGCAGTTTTTGCGAGCTAATTATGCCAAAATTGTTGAGTCGATCCAAGCACGAAGAATTCAAGTCAAACTCAACATTGCAAATCAAAGATCAGAAGGAAAGAAGAGCAAAATGTGAAGAAAATTGACCCTCGCAGAGTGCTTTGGCCAGCGTACCATCGTGCATCCCCGGCGAGCACTGCTCCTCCTCCCGCCGGGATTGCTCCTCGCTTTTCACGCCCAGTTTTTTGCTACAAATTCTGGCTCTTTCTCCCTACCCTTGTTGTAATCACTTAAGTTTGGATTTTATGGTATTTCACTTGGTTTGTATGCCAGTATAAGCCATTTGTATACACCGGAAGGAGGACGGATTTTTTCAATGTGAACAAAATTAGGGCCCGTCTCTCGCTTCTCCCTTTCTCTCATTTTCTCTCCTTTCTAGCTGCCAAACACTCCTCCGAAGATGACAAACTCGCAGGATGTTTGGCTAGACCTTCCTCCTTGAAACAGGACTACCGGTCAGCTAGGTCTTGAGGTAACGCACCTGTGTCCTGCTTAACTGACGCATTTTTTTTGGTTGTTTAAGTTCCTTTTCTCACTTAGGTTAAAACTTTAAGCACGCCTTTAATGTGTATTTGGCAAGCTTTTCGGGTCAATGGATACTTTCACTAGATCCATTAAGGCCTTGGCGAATTGTCTCCCGCTTGTAGTTATCGTATCAGGGCTTTAGATGCTGCCACCGTTGGGGAACATTTATGCCCATTAAATGCTATGTTTCAAAAGGGAAAATCATAGGTTTAGTTTTTTAAAGCTAAATGAAGATCCGGCTCGAAACACTATATGTCATGCTCCAACGCGGCGAAAATACCCGTGGACAGGTTACCTTGAAACCCTAAACCAAAGGGCCTTAACACTTCAAGGGGTTCTATTTTTACCATTTTTTTTCTTTCTTTTTAGCTTCTCAATAAGGAATTCGAAACTCCCGTTTTTACCAAACCTTAAAAATCCAAATTTAATTCCACTCAATTTTTGCCTTCACTCAAATCCTCAGATTTTAAGAAAACCCATCCCCTTGTTCGACCTAGATCGCTTATATCGCAAAGAGTTTCCTCGACTACACAGAGGGAGGAACTTAGACTACAAATTTTGCTTGATCTCCGTGATCACCCCATCGTGGTACCGAATCAGCATGGAAGCCTATTAAAACTGCCAAGGCTGGGCCTTTTAATGTGATAGCGAAAAGTTCCCCGTATCGCACAGGTCCCGATACCCACGTGAGCTCCATTTGATTCCTTGTAAGTGTCGAGATGATCGACGGATCTGCACCATCGAACGCCGCTTCCACTTTTGGCATTCGAACTTTGCCGGGAAGAGGGAAGCAGAGCACCCTGGCCGGGTGGAATCCAAGTGGACTCGCCCATTGCACCAAGGTGTCCATAGTGTCAGGGCCTGGCCCTCTACAACTCCTTCACGCCGTCGAGTTCCCGCTAGAGGTCTCTCGAACCCCCGTCCCATGATCGTCTCCCGTCCCCACGAGGGTGGCATGGTCCCCCGCTTCCGACATGCCCCTGAAAGCCAGCCTCTCGTCAGCCTCCCCTAGGGCTGCGCGCCCCACACCGGCCCTACCGGGACTCGGCTTCTGCTTCGCCGCCCCTCGGTGGAGTGCCGAGGTCAGGTCAGCCTCGCGAGGGGTGATGTTATGACCTTCCGGGACCCAGTCGGTGGCCTCCGTGGGCGTGCTTAGATCCGCTCCTCGGTGAGTTACCTTAACTCTCCTATTAGGCGCCGGTCGGTGAGGCGGGAGTGCCCACCTCATCCGTATTGACTCGCACGTCTCTAACGCGCCACGGAGGTCTCGTTGTCTCGTCGCCCGCGTCCCCGCATCCTTGGTGGATTCCGGCTGTTCTACTTGTGTTCCGGTCGATACCATCAAGAAAACCGAGAGGACGCCTTTATTTTTAAAGGAACCAGTTGCTCCCACAAACAAATAGCCAACTACTGATGCTTTTTCAACCCTGACTGGCCGGAGCCGGCATCAGGGGTCATCGTTCCAAGATAGGACTACTCGCCGGGCCGGTCTACGTGCCCGACGTACAACCGCCGGTCCCGCAGCTCGATGGCAATCGCCGGGTCCGTTGTGCCCTGGATGTGGCACCTCCCCGCAAAGACAAGAAAGAAGAAGGGTCACGAGGGCTTCGCCCCGCGGGCCGCCTCCGATGCCTGCCGCCCTCACCGAGAGAAGATAGATCGCTGTAGGCGCTAATGCTTCAAGGTAAGTTTGCGCATTCTCACTCGCTGGGTGGCCTCAGATGGCAAGATATGTTTTTCCCAATTGGATGGTGACTAGGATTCTTTCCCATTGGACGGGATATTTTCTGCCTTTATCGGTATCGGATTCAATAAGGGATATCGAAGGAATAGTTTATTTAGAATTATCTCTTCTCTCCCTTATTGCAGATTCCGCTTGATCTCGCATGATGAGTCGCTTATCGCTTGACTGTCTCTATTTTCTCACGGTGAGATTTAAATGGACCGCTGCGATGTTATCGGTATCATTCACTCCTTTATTAGAACTGGTCTCCCACTTAATCTGCATTGCATCGCCCTCGCGCGACTGACCTGGGCCTCGCTTTCTGGGCCTACAGCCGTGACTTGGGTGTTTCATCAGCTCTGCCTCCCTCTTCTTTGGGCCCGATTTAATGGGCCTCGCACGCCATTTTTTCTTAAACTCTATCAATTTGAATTGGTCAATTTTCATTATATTCCATGATTGTGCCTGATATGCCGTCCTATAATTCTCGGAATCTTTCTAGATTCAGAAATCTACTGAAATTTTGCAATGCCGACACATGGGCACTATTTATATGAATTATCGATTTATAGGAAACGTACCCTCATTGAAGAGGACAAAATTGCTGCTTTAGGATTAGAATTGTTTTTTAATTAGGGTTGGTGCTCTTTGAATCAGAAAAACATTGCATTATTTTTCCTTTCTTCTTTTTTTTTTAATAAATTGAAGAGTTTTGCTACTTATTGCAATTGATGAATTTGTGAGTTTTTTAATTTGTGCGTATAGATAATGGATGAAAATTTGGTGAGCGACAAGAATGTGGAGCAGGAAAAAGAAGAGTATGTGTTGCTGAATCTGGATGAGATTAGATGCCACATTGATATCACTCTAAATGCCGCATATGTTCTATCTGTATGCATCTCAACTTGCAATTTTCTCCTTCTTATTTATTTATTTATTTATTCTTATAATTGATTTGTGTGTTCTATATAAATTTATGAATTCTTGGTTGAATTTGATGTCCTTTATTTCTATTATTGATGTATTACTGAATTTTCTATTGTGAGATGGACAGATGTGAATATGCAATTATTTTGGAATGTGGTGATTTTCTGATTTTGTTGAACGGGGTTGAAATGAACTTAAACAAATTTAAAGGACTAACAATTTTTGATGTCTGGTTGTTACAGTAGGGGGTGGCACTGCTAAGACCGTCGTTGCTCAGATCGCACACGTACGAATCATGTCAACATTCGTCAACCCAAACCCGACACAAATAATAAACGTGTCAATATTCACTAACCCAAACCCAACTCATTTATTCACAAGGGAAGGTCAACACAATATTTAATTTCATTTAATTTGATTATTTAAAATAATAAGAATTATAACTAATCATCTATGCATATTTAACACAAATAACCTATTAAGTTTAACATGTTTATTAATTTTTATTATTTAAATTAATACGAATTATAATTAATAATTCATATTTAACACAAATAACTTATTAACAGGTTAATTAATTAATATAATAATTAAACGTATTGGATTTCGATCAAATTCAGAAAGAAGTGCATCAACACGAATATGACTCATTTATTTAACGTGTTTGACGGGTCAACACGAATATGACCCAAACACGATTATACTCAACCCAAACCCACAAAAATCATGTTAGGTTCGTGTCGAGTCAAATTTTACCATCCCTAGTTACAGGAATGGGAAGGAGATTCCCCGATCACTGTTAGAAAACTGTAAAATATTGTTTTTTCATTTTTGTAATATGTGAGAACTCTTGCAACTGAAACTTGGGAAGATAATGAAAACTATTTTTTAAATGTTTTAAATATTTTAGAACTTGTTCATTGTTTTAAATTTTGAAAAATGAAAAAAAATAAATGTTCTCAGTTTTTCTACTAAGTGTGCCCTTAATCTTTTAGATGGTCTCGTATAATTAGGATAAATGAATTTAAATACATGGAGTAAGTTATATTGCTCATAGATATAACATAATTAAATAAGATTTATTAATTAAAATTTTCCCTGAAAGGAAAAAGAAACTATCAATCCTTAGGTCTTTTAAACTCGGTAATTCCTAGACTTGATTGGGATTAGGGTGATTTAAATACTATCACTGGAAATAAATACAAAAATTAAATAAATTATTATTTTTTAGAAGACTTTATTTTGTGAAATTACAATTTAAATATTTTGAATGAAATTGAAATTTATGAAATATTTAATAAATTCATTTTTGAAACTTTTTTACAAAGGATGATAATTTTATTGATTTAAAGTAGCAATATATTCAATAGAAACATAGAATCAAATTATCTAAAAACTCGAGAGTATGACACAATATCCAGGTTAATAACACAATGAATTGGCTTAAAGACTACACATATGATCGAACTGCTGGTCGCTCGAATCAATCAATCATGTCACTCGAAACTCCACCTTAGGGGCATGACCGGCCAATTCACACCCTCAAGCCTTTAACCTCGAAGTTGCTCGTCAACGACACTAACCTTCTTGTAACTCGGATTTTTGTCCACTACTAATCACATATCTGCAGTAAATGCAAATCCTCTGAACCTATAAATTCTCCAAATTCAAAATTTCATGCCGATAAAAATTAATACTTTAAATATTCAAATCTCAATTATGCATGTCATATAAAAGTTGTTCGTAATATAACAATATTCGGTATCTCTCAAATCCAACTTTTGTACTAATATAAAATGAATGTTCATCCAAGTGACTTTCAATTAACTTTCAAAACCTAACATTTCACATAAATATGAACTTAAGGAGTTCAACATGATCCAAATATAAAGTTCAATCAAATCCTAATGACGACGAATCCCCAACCTAGCCATCACCCGCTAAACTAAAAGTACCCGGGGGTGTACTATGTCAACGAATGGGAGTGAGCTAAAAGCTCAATAAGAAATACTAATACGCTTCACTGATCAAAAAGTTTTCAATCATATAACAACAGATGTTTTTCATCAAACTTTTGATTCAAAATAAGTTGGAACATTAACAAAATATACTTTAAAACATTCTCACATCCATTTCAAATCTGGGTTTCATATCAAATGCGATCCAAACAATTTCATATCACCCTCAACACCGCAAACACTTTCATATCAAATCCAAAATCAAATATTTCAATATATTTTTCTCTCGTCATCAAATATCAAATGGTGCCCACATGGACTTTAAATGGGTGGCTAGCCGCAAATTGTTCCTTTTAAGGTGGATCTTAACTAAACACTACTAATACTAAGAACCTTCAACCAAACCCCTGTGAGTCGGGTTCAAATCAATTACATTCCCTATCAAGAAATGTAAAGGCCAACTATTATCCTCGCTGACAAGGGCGAATAGTGTCATCTATTATATCCCGCTGGATAAGGACCAAATAGTGTCAACTATTATTCCCATCAGGTCGAACTAACCGAGTCAAATATTTCATTCAAAAGTTCAAATTACAAACATCATATCTCCACATTTTCTTCGTGAACAAAACAAATCTCAAAAGTACAATCATACAAAATCCAGCTTCGATCCATGGATAATTCAAATAAATGAAACAAGTAAAACTTTTCATAAACCAAGATTATATATAATCTCAAATTAAAACAATTTTCATCCTCAAATGAAGTAAAACAACAATTCTCTTTTTTTTAAAAAAATCACATTAATATCCCTACACGCATATATATAAAATAATACTTTCGAAAAGTCAGATAGGAATCCCTTACATGACATATATATAAAATATAATTTTTCGCAAAGTCGTATTAGAATCCTTTACCTCAAAGGAGTACTCAAAAGCTTTGAAAGAGCTAATCCGAATAATTTCACCTCAATGAAATATTTCTCCTAAGATAATAAGAAAGAAACTATCATCATTACTTATGTATTCTTAAAACTTCCTAATTTGGTATTCTTAATAAAATATTTACTTGTTAAAATACATATATCTTTAAATAATTATCAAATACATATATTTATAAAAATTTAACCTTTTCAAATTTATCTTATTTGTTTATCATTATTTTCTTTCAAAAATTATACTCAAATATTTGTTTTTCCTTTTCCTAAAATAAATTTGAATATCTAACATTATTCTTTTTTTTCTTCAAGCATCCACATGAATCAAATTTCCCTAGATTTCTTATACCCAAGTTTTCAAGACTTATTTCATAACAAGAACTTTTGGTTTTCTACCATATTCCCTTTTTTGTCTTTACTTATACCAATATCAAAATCATGCAAATATATCATTTTGACTTTTCGACCTACTTGTCATATACTCTCTACAATTCCCAAATCTAAATCTAACTTCTTCAGGGTTGATCTAAACTGAAAGAAGATTAAAGAATCTACATCAAAGAAATCTAGAAAAATAAAATGAGGAAGATCTTACCTAGAGAAATTTGTTCTTCAAACCCTAAACTGAAGTCGTACGCCCTTCCTGAATTCTACCCATCGAGAGAAATTCAAAAGAAGAATAGAAATGATTTCCTCTCTTATTCCAATTTATACTAGGGTATCTATTAGAAAATTACCTTTTACCCTCTTTCATTAAATTAATTAATTAATTACTAATTAACACAACATTATTATTTTCATATAACGCTTTTTCATTAAAGTAATTAATTAATTACTAATTGAATTACCATTATTATTTTCATAACGTCTAATTGAATTATCATTATTTCCATAACGTCTAATTCAATTATCATTATTATTTTCATAATGTATGCCTTAAGTAAAAATTCCTCGGCTATTATTATTTTCAGAATTTATACTGCATAAGTTCTGGGTGTTAAGCAATCATACATAAGATAGCGTCGCAACAAGACGATGAAATCAAACTGTCATACTAAAACAACATAAACCACATGTCACATAAAACAATAAAAACATACAAAAATATGAAAAAACAAATTAAAAATTCATATTTTTGTAGAAGAACCACTTTATTAAAAAAGAAAATTTGCATAAAGAGATGAAATTATGTGATTTCAGGCTAAGAATAGCAAAAAAAACAAAAAAAATCACCCCTCATTTAAAGTTGGATTAGTAAGAAAAAGATGAGAGAAAAAGAGCTGACTAGAATTTTTCTTTGACTTTATTTTTAAAACTAATAAATGTAGCCTGCATAATATCTTTATCTTCAAAATGAATATTATTTTAAGAATTAATAAGAACATTTTTAAAAATGAACACAAATTTGTATTAAAAAAACATACTTGTTATAAACTATATATATATATATATATATATATATATATATATATATATATATATATATATATATATATATATATATATATATATATATATATATATGAAATACATGAATGAATATTCATTATATTCAACGTAACCTACACGAATCATTCGTAACCTATATACATTAATGTATATTCAATGTACCTATTATGGCACATTCGTAACCTACATTCTACGTATGAATGCCCATTTCCCTATTCAATGTATATAAGAGAATGAAAAGAAAATAAACCCAGCGCTCCTCGACTTTCTCTACCATTTTTCTTGTGTGTGTTGCTTCTATCTACTTTCTCTTCTTAATCTCTCTATTCTCTCTATTCTATTCTTGCAACGAACATTTTACAATACGTTATCAGCACGAAGATCTACCAATTGAGTAAATATTTTGTGCAAGGTGAGTATTTTTTTTATTAATCAACTTATACTTCATCTTCTTCTATCAATTCTTCTTTTTTCTTTTCTTGGCCTTAAGGCTAAATTTCCAACCTAAAAGTATCCTTCTCGCTCCCGGCATATGGATATTTGAAAATCCTTCTAATTAATTTAAGGATTCATTTGTTTTGCAAAAATTATGGCAAATATTGAAAAGCCCAAATTCCACATCCTCGAAGTGAGTGGAAATAATTATCTATCCTGGTGCCTTGACATGGAAATGCATCTCCAAGGGCAAGATCTTGCTAACGCAATTACAGAAGACGGAACCTCAAATGCAAAAGATAAAGCAAATGCACTGATTTTTATTCGTCGTCATTTGCATGAGAGCCTGAAGACTCAATATTTATCCGTTCGAGACCCTCAAACCTTGTGGAAGAGGTTGAAGGATAGGTATGATCATACTAAGATCAAGTATCCTCTCCTCAAGCACAATATGATCATAAAATCTCGCATCACAAGATTTTAAATCGCTGTCCGACTATAACTCCGCTTTATTTGATATTGCTCGACTCGAGTTACGCAGATCAAGCTCACTGATGTTAATCATAGAGAAAACTTTCTCCACCTTCCATGCTTTCGAATAATCGTATCGCGAACGTAAAGAATACCAGCAACGCCAATTTTGCCACATACTCTGATTTAATTTCGTGTTCTACCGCGAGCAAACTAACGTAATTGTCGTCAAAATCATGATCTAGGACCATTGCCTAAAAGTATCGGGTCAAGCACATGCAACCGAGAAAATTATTGGCCATTTTAAAGGCTACAGTACGTACAAGAATATATCCCCGAAGGGGTGGCAAAAAATTTAACCGCCCTAGGAAATCTAATCTTGGGCTGTAATCATGACAAGAGTGCTAGCTTTCAAAGAAGGTGATTTAATGAGTATTTGCCATCGCCAGGCATGATCAATCGGTCACGCATTGTCGTGACGCCAAAGCACTTTGTTGATCTATACCAGACATCTTTAAAAAATACGGGCAAACGTGGCGAATCTCACACCATTGAAATTAATCCTACCGCCATAACCATCAGCCAGCTTCAACAATATCTCTCGTCGTATGGGACTCCTCTCGCTCCCGAAGTAGCAAATGCAACCCCGGATGTCGATTTTTGAGGACCTCGATTACTTTGTGGATGAAGCACGACTGTGGATGACATCTTTGATTTCGAATTTTATGATTCTAATAATTTCTTTTCTAGTTGTTTTTCTTTAGATGTATTACCTTTTATTGTTCTTTAATATGGTTTATGAACTTGATATAATATTTATTATTTTGAAATTTTTTATTTTACTCCTATAACTAATATGAAAATTATTATACTGACACCTGGAAGTCAACATAAATGCAAATGGAAAACACCGAGAAAAAGGAAGATGTTTGTTTGCTTGATAGCATCAACGCATACCATATTTCGTAGTAGACACTTTTTCTCGAAAAGTGACATTACGTGAAGACACATGTCCATACAATATCTGGTCCTATTCCGATTATTGATGGTTTCGGGAATGCCACAATTGTTTGCCAAAAGGTACGATCCTGCATATTGAGAATGCATTTCTAAGCAGTAGATCAAAAAGGAATCTACTTAGCTTCAAAGATGTACGCCGAATGGGTACCATAAGCCGAGACTATTTATGAGCAAAATAAAGAATATATTGGCATTACCTCTTATAAGATGGGCCTGAAGACCATCCATGAGAAGCTAGAAGCTTCTTCTATGGGTTTGTATTGTGTCATGATTAAGGCCGTTGAAACCTACTCCACCATATCTTGAGATTGATAATCCCGATCGCTTTTGGATTATGGCATGATCGCCTTGGTCACCCTAGCGCTACAATGATGCGTAGAATAATCCATAATACAAAAGGGCACCCTTTAAAGGATACAAAGGTATTGTTGTCCAAAGATTATAATTGTGAAGCTTGTTCACAAGGAAAACTCATTATCAAACCTTCTATAACAAAGGTTGATCTTGAATCCTCTTTATTCCTGCAAAGAATTCCTGCGATATTTTCAGGGACTACTACAAACTCACCAAGCCGTGGACCATTTCGATATTTTATGTGGTACTAGTGGACGATCCCGTAGATGGTCCCACATGTTTGTTTGATATCTAAGCGCACTTCACTCTTGCACGCTTATTTGCGCAGAGATTATAAAGCTTTCGGCACAATTCTTGATTATCCAATTAAAGGTATGGCGATGGATAATGTCAGAATTTACATCAAAGAGTTTTGATACATATCGTGTTTCACTTAATCGAGGTTGAGCACCCTATCATTATAAGTGTTCATACCAAAATGGATTAAGCGTAATCCTTGATTAAACATATACAAATCATTGCCCGCGACTCTATTATTGAGAACTAATCTCAACGATACAAAGATGGGCTCATGCCGCTTTGCATGGGCCGCCTCTAATAAGATCATACCCCACCGCTACCTCCTGCTAACTTCCCTTCAAATGGTTCTCGGTTATGAACCCGATATTTCACATTTTACGCACCTTTCAAGTTGTGCGCATGTGCCTATCATAATTCACCAAAAAGAACGAAATGGGTCCCCAACGCCGTTGGGCATTTATGCTCGGGTTTAATTCACCGTCCATCAATAGTGTTCTGAACCGACTACTAGTGATCTTTTATCGCGCATTCAAATTGTCATTTCAATGAGACTATGTTTCCACGATTGGGACACCTAATATCAAATGGTCATAAGTAAAAACCAGTTAAGGTTTTCTCCTGGAATGAGAAAAATTTATCTCAATTCGACCCAAGAACTCTTGAGTGCGAAAACGAGGTGCAGCACATAATCCATTTACATGCTATAGCCAATAGACTTCCTGATGCATTTAATGATGCTATTAAGGTAACGAAATCTCATATTCCAAATTGTGAATGCTCCTGGTACTAGATAGCCAGTTCCCCGAAGGACAAGCCAGCCATGAAAATCCCCAACAAATAAATGCAGAGCACTCAATAGGATCAAAAGACCGTTCCTCGAAACGAAGTGGAAAGAATCAAGAATCCACCTGTAAGAGTCTCAGGCCGTGCTTATCGCCTTAAAGAGGCACAAACCCACAAAGATCACCAACCCTAGGAATACCGAGAATTCCATTACATATTATAAATGAGATTTGGGATCTAAATTAAATCACTTCATTGATGATATTTTTGCATTCTCGCTTGCTCATAAATTATGGATGATGATTGTGAGCCGCAATCTATTATCAATGTCAGCCAAAGGCAAGATCGCTCTAAGTAGAGGAAGCAATTAAGGCCGAATTAGCTTCCTAGCTAAACTTAGGTTTTGACCCATAACTCCTGCAGATCCCGATAATGTAAAGCCCAAGTGGATATAAATGCATTTGTCCCAAACGAAATGAGAAAACGAGGCTGTCGCATAGCTCGACTCGCTGTCTACAGCCCTCCTAGAGACCTCGGATTGATTAGCGAGAGACATATTCACCGTGATGGATATGATTACATTTCGCTTTCTCATTAGTCTGGTAATCTTTGAAAAATTGGAAATACGTCTTATGGACATTGTGACGGCATATCTATATGGTTCATTAGACTCAGATATTTATATGAAAATTCCCGAGGGATTCAAAATGCCTGATGCATGCACTCCCCACAACTTATTCTCAATAAAATTGCAAAGATCTTTGTACGGATTAAAGCAATCCTGTCGCATGTGGTATCAACGCCTGGCTTAGTACCGAAGGAATCAAACATTCCTATACGCAACCCGAATGTAATTTAAATAACCAGACATACATACCGCTCTTCGAGAAACAACGCAGCCTCGACTCAATCGCAGCTGATCACTACCAAGACACACGTCCGACCTCCAAGGTATCCACACGAATAACTCTCTGATCCTCATAGGAATTTTAACTCGTTTAATACACTCCTCGAATCATCTCATGATCATAACTTCAAGTTTTACGATCTATTTATAGATCGATTTTATAGTCATAAATAATCCTCATAAATAAGAGAATTAATTTATAATTAATTATCATAAATATGAGAAATTAATTGAGAATTAATTCATAATTAAATTCCATATTTATTTCTAATATTTATGATACCATTCATACTAATTATCATAAATATTATAATTATCAAATAATTATCTTTGTTTTAACCCAAGAATTATTCTTTTTATGTGTGACCCTTTAGGTTCCTAATCAACTGGCAATAAATATAAATTGTAATTCTTAGACTTATATTGGTTTTAATACACATAAAACCAACAAGTACCTAATTAAGGAAAGGTACAAGAATGATCCTATCTGCCCATGTGTGTTTTCTGTTAAATTTAAACCTGATTTGCTATTATAGCGCTTATGTCGACGATATAATTTAATTGAACTTCCATAAGAGTTAGCTAAACCGCTGGAAAAGTATTTGAAAAAGGAATTTAGTTAAAGATTCGGGTAAAACCAAAATTTGTCTCTTGCCTACAAATAGCATAAAGCAAATGGAATAATCGGCCCATCAATCATACATTGAAAAGATTACTTAATCGCTTTCCAACATGGACAAGGCTCACCCATTGAGCACCTTATGGTTGTAAGGCAATCTGTGATCTCCCAAAAGGATCGGGCTGGCCCTAGAGAATCTAATGAAGAGAGCTACTTGGTCCGGCACCATATCTCAATGCAGCTTTGATACTTCTGGCACAATGTACGAAACCGTACATCGCTTTTGGCGCAAATTTGTCAACGTTTTAGTTCTAAGCCAACCCTGAGACACCGGGTATGGAATTAAACATATTTTTCGTCATCTCCTCGAGGAACCATAGATTCGGGATTATATTATTCCAAGGAATCTACTACCTTCCGGTTTAGTTGGATATTCTCGATGTCGGATATGTATCCGATCCACATAAAGCTCTCGCTTCTCAAACTTGTTATTTATTTTGTTATAATGACAATCGCCATTTCTTGGCTGCTTCTAATAAGAAATCGCTAGCTATATCTTCTAACCACTCTGAGATCATTGCTTTATATGAAGCTGGAAGAGAGTGTGTTTGGTTAAGATTCATTATAACACATATTCACAATTCTTATTGCTTAACACCGGTTACAAATTCTCCCACTATAATTTATGAAGATAATGTTGCTTGTGTTGCACAAGTTAGGGGAGGATATACCAAAGGTGATAGGACCAAGCATATCTCAATAAATTTTTCTATACCAATAACCCAAGAAAGTCGACAAATTTGATGTTAAGCAGATTCAATCCATAAATAATCTTGCATCTTACCAACCATTAACGCCAACTTTGAGAAATTATATATGGCATTGGTATGCAATGAGTTCATAAGATGCAAGATTAACTAGCCTCAAAGAAGGGGCTATATAGCTCAAATTTGAGGTGGGATATTGTGAACTATGCATTGCACTCTTTTTCCCTTTTTGGTCCTGCTTTTGTTCCATCGGGTTTTTCCTAGCTTATGTTTTTACTTTATATCAATTAATGCATCCATAAAAGGGAGAGATCATAAATATTTATGCACTGTACTATTTTTCCCTTTTTGTCCTATTTTTATCCCACTGGTTTTTCCTAGCTTAGCGCTTTAATGGCTAGCATCATTCAATGCACATTCATGAATGGCCAATGAATATTCATGAGTAAGCAGGAATACATGAATGAATATCTATTTATATATTCAACGTAACCCACACATTCGTAACCTATACATTCGTGGGAACTCCATATACATCAACGTATATTCAATGTACCTATTATGGCACATTCGTAACCTTACATTCTACGTATGAATGCCCATCTCCTTATTCACAATGTGTATATAAGAGAACGAAAATAAAATAAAACGCTTCCTCCTCTCGACTTTCTACCATTTTTTTAATGCTTATTTACTCTCTTCTTAATCTCTATTCTCTATTATATTCTTGGTAAATCTAATATTTTACAATATATATATATATATATATATATATATATATATATATATATATATATATATATATATATATATATATATATATATAGAAGCAAACTATAAATAATGAAGATCGGAAATAATTAAAATCAAACTTACAGATTAGTGAATAAAGTAAATAAATAATAAAAATAAAAACAAAAATGAAAAATTAAGAAACAAACATAGAAAGAGACTGTGAAATAACTTCAAAGCAACAAGAAAGGGAGAAAGGAGGAGAGGAGTTTTATCCCAAAATAATATATTTTTTATAAAAATATATTTTTAATACTTTTTTAAATAATGTTTAGACTCTAAACTAGTGTTTAAAACTGTAATTAGTAATTAAGTTCTTAACTTCTCTAGCCAATAAACACAGTTTTTAATTTAAAAATTTTAAAAACATAGTAAGTAAGTACAATTTAACGTAAAAAAATTTAAATCATAATCATAAAATCTTAAATGACCGATAGACTACTAAGAGAGGCGTTTTCGTTAATTTAATGCTAAAAGCTATTCAAGCCAAGATTAACCTGCTTGTTTTTTAAAATTTGAAGGACTTATTGCTAAAAATTTTTAAAAAGTTCAATAAAATTTAAAATATTTCGCTTTTCTTATTCGTGAAGCTTATTTTCCATTAAAAATGTGCTAAAAATTTCATCGCGCTCAACAATGGGTAAGACGGCCAATGGTTATTATTACTACGACGATAACTGTGAGGGTTCGAGACGAGCCGCCCTATCCCAACCCTGTCGCTTATTTTTTTAATTCCCAAAATTGTCTCATTTAAAAAATTAAACGCGACGGGACGAGGCGGGGATGAGAAAATTCTCAAACCCTTCCCGTTTACATTTGATTTTTGTTTTTATTTTTTATTTTTTTTATATTTACTTTTTTTATTATATTAAAATTAATATATTTCATAAAAATAAAAATATTATGAATTTTATAAATTATTTATTAAAAATTTAATTATTATTATTATTTATATTAAAGTATAAAATAAAATAATAAAAAAATTTTTAAATATAATCTGCAGGACGAGAAGTAATACCGCTAAAAACCGTATTACACTAAACCAAACTCATCCCATTAAGAGCGATGCGGATTTAACCTCGAAATAATCCATCTCATCATATTCTTACTGCATCCAATATTAAAAAATAAATAACTTAATACTTAATACTATTAAATACTATTTAATATAAAGCTAAAAAAAATTCTATTTAGCATTAAGTAAAAAAAATAAACACCACCTAATACAAAACTCGAGAGATAGAATGTGTGGTTTTGCATCTGCCTACACAGCAAAAGCGCGTATTGTTTTGGCCATACTCTGTAGTTTTAAAAATTAATAAATGAAAGTCAAGCAAAAGCGCGTATTGTTTTAGCCATACACTGTAGTTTTAAAAATTAATATATGAAAGTCAAGCGAGAGGAGGCACACGTGGGGGAGAAACCCATTCCCTACAGTATCTAAATATGGCGGCCCAAAAGTCGGTCAGGTCGACTGAGAGAGGGCGTATAACATCCCCATTGATACGAAGTTGAACGATAAATGGAAATGTACTCTATCTACTAAGTTTCCCCCGGTCATTGGATCATCTAGGTATCAATACAACAAAGAAGTCCCCTGTAAAACAAATAAAGAATCTGGGCGATGATATCGCTTCCACGATCTCTCCGACGCTTGCTAGATAGATCGACAGTGGAGAGTCAACTGCGCTTTTAAGAAGATATGTCTTACCTTTTTCTTGTTGCAACTCCTTCCTTATTTATGGAGGAGGAGGATGATCCACTTTTTATGAAAAGTAGGTGATTGGTTTAAGGAACGGAAAGTGGAGGAGGCGCTTCATTTGCTCGTCATGGCTGATTTTTCCTTTGATAAACAAGTTGTTCACCTTCTCGCCTTAAGCGCTTGACCATCCCTGATAGTTACGTGCGTGACTGTGAGAACAGTGTTTCTAAGTCGGTGAGGATTAACCAAGTAATCGTTGACTAACCATCTTTTTGGAGATGGCAGACGGCTAGAAGAGGTGTCCAGATAATACATTCCACATCCGGCTAGGAAAGGATGCTTGGGTCTGGACTGTAGGCAAGGGTGCTTGGTCCTAAAGCTTGGGCCTAGCCTGTGGGCCTTGCTCTGTCTAGGCCTTTTGAATAGGGGTGTTGGGTCAAAGGTCATGGTACCCACAATGCCCATCTTTTTCCGATTGGAGAGATCGGGCCTTCTACGACCGGAAAATAGTTCGTATGTCGACTCACCGGGCTTATCAACGGAGGTCGTTAATGCTTCAAGGCGGTTCCAACACGCGCATTATCGTGGAGTTTTATATTTCCGGTAGCGCATTTAATGCGGATTTTTGGGGCTTTCTACACGTTCAAAACCCTTATAAAAGACTGCAGGGTAATGGGTTCCTTTATGTTAATGGTCGGGTTTTCTTAACCTTCTGTGTATGTATGGCCAGAGGCCGCCTCACACGCTGGCACCGTGCTTTTTCGATTGTTCCTGGCCGAGCGTGGTGTTGGGCGTGAGTCGGGGCGGAAGCTACAACGAAGGTGTCGGGAGCGCACTACTTGCTTTTGAGGGATATTTTCAGCCCCTATATGTTCCCTTATATCCCCCTCGTGGTTCAAACTTGAACGGGAATCCTCTCCCGCCCACAGCCAGGGCACCTTCACCGACCCCCTTGTACGCCCTTTCACTTTAGCATCGTCAAGAGCACTATAACTGCGACGTTAGGTAGTCTGAGCTTTTCTTTTTCTATTTTCAGATCTTCCCTTCTTTCTTCCAATTTTTCTCTTCTTTATCCTTGCTTTCAAGTCTTTTTTCTTTTTTTACCCTTACGAGTTATGTAATTGTTGAAGTATGATCGCTGTCAGAAGCGTCAGGTAAATCATGAACGCCTTTTTTGGTGTAATCAATGAAATTGTGTTTCTTGAAATTTGGTTTACTTACCTCATTTTTCTCAGGTTCGATCATCCTGGCAACAACGTGGACTAACTTCTCGGGGACAAGGGGTTGTTGTGTTTAAGTAGAGCTCTAGAACGGGTTGTGCCCTTTAGATTCATGACTGACTTAGGATGGTGTTACTCAACCCAAGCCCGCCTTCAATTAGAGGCACAAGGGCCCTAACCTAAGGGCCCACGTAGTCCGGCCCACGCTCATTTACTCGGCTCCCAACAAGCGGCTGCCGCATTCAAAATCTGTGAGGCGAAGAGCCCATGCAGACACGCAACCCGTTGCATTCAGACACCTGTGTTATTTAGGGGTCATCATTGATTTTGCCCATTCCCTTAGTGTTTACCCCATTTTATTGCCCTTTCGCTTCAAGAGCTCGCCGATACTCAAGCAGTAACCCGCGTGTCTTGCGAATCAAGCTACTGTGCGGTTTATTTTCCTATCTTCAAGGTAAGCATTCTTTTTGTCCTAGGTATGTTAGATTCTAGTTGTCGGCGTGTTTCCGGCGACAGGATCGTAGGAGGGTGTTTTTAGGGCATGCTAGAACTGGGTAGGGTTATGTGTGTTCTCGCCTTTTACCAGTTTGGTATTATGGCTTGGAACTTATTTTCGTTTCTTTTCCTCCTTGACTGTTGCCCACAGAGTATGAAGGAGAGAGGTCAAAAAAGAGATCTCCCACTATCATGTCGTGTAAAAGAGGGCCTAACCGGGATACGCCTTCTACAAGCAGCATCATCTCCTCCCTGTCCATGGAGGAGTTGAGGTTTTATTATCAAATCCCTACCGATATCGATTTTCAGTCAATGGATGGTCTCTATTGAACCTACTATGGGTGAAGAGGACAAGATAGTGTATTTCACATGGGAGCAACTTGCAGCCGGGCTTCGCTTCCCCGTGTCGTCTCTAGTAAAGCATTTCCTGCACTTTTCTGGAGCGCCACCTACTCTTATCCATCCGAATGTCATCTTGATTCTAACCGGGGTGTCGCTACGAACCTCAAGTACCGGGCCTAGGGACATTTCATTAGTGGGGGTCTACTTTATTTACACCTCAGTCGGCGCACCTGAGGCCCTGCTATCCATGCCCACCAGTCCCCTGGGCTATAATTGCCACTGATCTCCGACTCGCTTAAGACCCTAAGAGCAGACTGCATGACCCCGCCCCCTCGACCTTCCGTTTGTTGTAAACCAATCAATGTCATTCCCATATGTGTACAAGTAGTGGGATCTGTATGTTGGTGCATTCTTATACACCTATCCTTTATGTCCGCGTATCTTATTACTATATGTTATTTGCGCAAGAAAAAACCGGAGGGGTAAACTGGTAAACTGGGTGGAGAAAGCTAGCTTTGAGAAGATTCAGAGGTTGCTGGAGATTTCTGAGAGGGAACGGCATCACGAAATCCTCTTAACCATGAAGAATCTTTGTGATTTGAATCACAGTCCATCTCCCTACTCCATTCCAGTTATTCCACCCCCTTTTCCTGTAGAGATAGTAAAGTAAGAGCATTTCGTTATTACTAATCTCTAACATTTAGGTCCCGGCAAATTGCCTCCGCCACTCAGACCGAGGCGATTGGTCTAGAACTCCAGGATCAAGACCACCGGCAACCTTGGCTGTGGAGGACCCCATTGCCTCCCCAAACATCCGAGAAGGGTGATGGGGGTAGTCATCCCCGAAGGCCTCCCCGTCTAAAAGAGTCTCCGCCCCTACCCCAAGCAGCGGAAGGCGGTGCCTGAACGATTGAAAGCGGCTAGAGCAAGGGTGGAAAATTTTATCCCTTGGGTTTCCCTAATTCCGGGCCGTCCCCACTGGGGTAAAGAGGAAAAGAAAGAAGACAGAGAGTATGGTCGACCTTATTCTACAACTTTCGCGTCGAGTTAACAAACGAGGTGCCAACTTTAAGCGAGCGATTGATACTACCCCTGAGGTGGCCGGTGAGGAGAGCCAACAACCATCCGGCGAGACTTCAAAGGTGTAGGCGATAGTTGTTACAAATTCGCCTGAGATGGGCTCACATCAAACTGGGCTTAGACTCACCCCACTGGTGGATTTAGGTGAGGTCTCCCCAACCCGGCTTCATGGCTGGGGTCGACTCGAAGCTTACCCACTCTGGAGTCAAGAGACGCCTCAACTCGCTGGAGGTCCTGGACATTCTCCCAGCTTGTCGGTCAATCGATAGTGGCCAAATCTGCTCCGCCGCTAACAGCGATTGTTTCTCCTCCCTAGACCTACCGCCGCCGAACTCTTATATCCCTCCACAGGCCGCCCCCATGGAGGAAGCTGCTTTTACTCCCGTCAGCAGCCTATAACGCCCCAAAAATACCCTAGAATTTTTATAATATATTCCGGGTATAAATTGAGCCAACTTCTAGGGTTTTTCTCGGGAAAACCTGGAGCAAATCGTTAAATCGTGAAAAGTGAAATGAAAATGTGAGCATATGATTAAGTATTATATGCTAAAATGAGAAATTGATGGAACCTGGAAATAAACCCAAGTGAAAAAGGGCAAATTTGAAAAAATTGTAAAATGAAGACCTAAGGGTCAAATGATAGTTTAAATGCTAAAATGAATTAAATGATAAATGAAAGTGAAATGAAGACCAAAAAGGAGAAAAATGAGAAATGGGATTTATTGATGTGCCAAACATGGCCTGGGATAGATAGAGTGACTTAAGACCACATTGGTCTTTAGAAAGCCATATAGTGGAAAACGTAAGTGGGAGAGCTTCGAGAGAGGAAAAGCTGTGGTTTTTGTGTGAAGATAAAGAGATTTGTGTGGGGCTTGCTTTTTGGTGCATGATCTTACAAGGAGGAAGGAAGAAGAAAGCTAAGGCTTCAAGTACATAGTGATTTGAGGTATGTAACTAAGCCCTAGAAAGTCAGATGGATGTTGTTAGAAACTCCAATCCATCCACGGTTCAAGCCATGGTCGGGTTTAGGATGGTATTTGGATGTCATTGGGAGAGTTTTCCATAATTTGTTTTGAGTTTTGAGGATTTTTGAAGAAAAATTGCAAAAATGAGCAAAGAGAAAATCAAGCAAAAACGGGGGCCCTTTCACCGCTACAGGTACTCTATGCCACACTTTGAGGTCTCACTCATCTACAGGCCGAGGGCCAAAAGGCCACTTCTAACGATCAGAGCATAGCATTCTCGCTACGCCACGAGCCGCTATGCCTTAGTGTACAGCACGCCGCGGCGTAGACACTGTTCACAAAGACAAAATTTTTGGATTTTTATTCCGAAAGTCTTGTATTCATGCACCGATAGTTTGGGGACCCTAATAAATGGTTAATGGGGTTTCAAATAAGGATAAAACTAAATGAAAAACGACCGTACTCGGGCCGCTTGTAGTTTAAAGTTCATCTGAAAGGTACTCATAGTGTCTTAAACTCAAGACCGTTAATGAAGATTAATGTTATTCAATAAAAATACGATAATTGTTTATCCATCAAGAGTGGCGTAATTGTTATTATTGTGGATCTGGTGAGGATCAATTTACAACCTAGACCGAGATCGAAGGAAGGAAACGAGAGAGCCAACAAATGGTCAACGATCGACTATCCCTATTTCAAGTGTTTCAGATGCCCAAATAAATTCAAATGAGAATATGGAATGACAATATCTTTGAAATGATATTACGAAAGTGCATATGGATTTGAAAATGTGATAATTGAAATGATTGACGATTAATTGCATGCGAAAGATTAATCGAATTGTAAACGAATTGGTCAATTCTTGACATCTTGAATTGAATCGATATATCGAATGAATAGCCTGACGGGATGCCCCAATCGGCATCCATCATGAAGCACCCCGAAATTGTCCAATGTCCTACTTGGCGGGATGCACCAATCGACATCCTTCATGATGGCGTATAATTAAAAGAATAACCATTTCAAGGGATGCACCAATTCCACATTCATCTTGATGGCGTATGGAATTTAAATACCACATGTTCTGGAATGCACCACCTAAGATCCCGACATGATGGGATACCGAAATTGTGAAATGTGTAAGCTCATTATCGAATGATAAAAAGGACGGGATTCACCAAACGGAATCCGTCATGAATGTGAATTGTATAGACAAATTGAAATAACGAACTTGATGAGTGTAAATGGGATTTGTAAACTAAACACATATTTAGGAGTGCATGTTTAAAGCTCATTAATTGAATTGTCGAATGATTTGTTACATGTGAAAATGCATATTTGATATGACCAATGATTTGTAAAGTGAAAGCATGCGAAAATGAATAAGCATGAGTATTGTTTGATATAAAAGGCATGATTTAATGATAAATGCATGTCTTGTTAAACTGAAAATTGGAATAGAACTGTATAGAACCACTAAGCATGAAAATGCTTAGCTTATAGTTTTTATCTATGCGCAGGTTTCGAGTAAACAGGAAAGAAGACAAGATCAAGACGCGCAGAGTCATAGAGCAAGTTGCGGCGTATAAGCATATACCCCGCCATATGCATATAATTTCTTTTTGAACATGTGATATTTTGCGAACAAAAGAGTTAAACTCTGAACTATTGTTTTGGATATCATTTTGTAAAGGCAAGATAAGCCATTTTGTAAACGAATTGTATAAGAGTAAATGTTTAGGGGCCTACCATTTGAAAATGCTTCCACGTAATTGAAAACTCAAAAAGGAAATGACATAAAAAAAATGTTTTGATATGATAAATGAAAATAGTCGGAGTAAACCGGGCTCTGATTCAGATCTGTCATTCGGGTCGGGCCGAGGATTCGGGTCGTGACATTTTTGAAAAAGAAAATTTAATAAAAAGGTAAATAAAAAGAATTAAACGAGCGGTCCTCGTTTCGCTTCTGATTCCCAACGTGGTCTGACCGAACTCGGGTGTACTTGCCCCAAAATAAATAATCTCTTATAATTTTTATTATATATTCTAGGTATAAATTGAGCCAACTTGGGTTTTTCCTGGAAAACTGATAAATTGTTAAATAGTGAAAAGTGAAATGAATATGTGAGCATATGATTAAATATTATATGCTAAGTGAGAAATTGATTGAACCTGGAAATAAACTCAAGTGATAAAGGGCAAATTTGAAATTTTGTAAAATAAGGACCTAAGGGTCAAATGATAGCTTAAATGCTAATGTGAATTAAATGAAAAATGAAAGTGAAATTAAGACCAAAAAGGAGAAAAATGAGAAATGAAAATTGTGTGTAAGCCAAACATGGCCTTACACTTAAAATGGGAAATAAAGACCAAAAGTGGTCTTAGAATGCTCATTTGAGCAAAACGTTTTGAGAGAGACATTAAGAGGAGAAAAGGGAGAAAAGCTAGGGCAAGGTGATTTCTTCCCATTTCTTGCTTCTAAAGTGATCAAGCATCTTGGGTGAAGGAGATTCAAGGGGTTTCAAGGTATGACACAAACCCTATAAATTCTTTAATGATGTTTGGGTTAGAAAAACCCTAATCCATCCATGGTTTTGTACTAAGGAATAGGTTTAGATGGTATTTGGATGTCATCGAGCATTCCTTATGTTTAGTCAGTTTTTTGAGGATTTTTATGAAAATCGCAAAGTGCAAAAGATAGAAAATCAGGCAAAAATCGTAATCTCTCACAAGCAAAGGGAAGGGCACCTTCGTCAGCAGTCAGAAGCCCCACATCGCAGCCAGTGTCGCTTTGTCGTGGCGAGGCCGAAGGGCCAAAATGGCCTCCTTCTACACGCCACAACATAGCCGTGCTATGTCGCAGCGGCCGCCACGCTACCTACAGAAGTTATCGCTAGCGAGCCACTTTTCGATTTTTGCTCTCAACACTTCTATGTTTGTACAATCGATTGTTTGAACCCCACAAATGCTACCGGGGGTTCAAAGACGAATACGAAACTCGCGAAAAACGTGCATCGCACTTTGCCGTCGCTGCGTAATTTGTTAAGCGTGATTAGTGCTGGAATAATTTCAAATGTGATGTGTGTGATTTGCTAGGGATCTGATGGAGACCACCCAACCTAGGGACTCCAGATCACTATAAAAGAAAGATATAGATCGTTTGTTCTATCTTCTCCTATTGTCGCTTTCAATATTCAAATATTTGTTCTAAATTTATAAGACAAGCATATTGATTTGTTTTAAACTGATTCGGTGCGCAAATGATATCGCGAAATGTTTGTATTAAGTAGTACCGGGTATGAGTATTGAAAATGGACTGCTTATACAAATGTACATATTGAACCGTATTTTTCTATAAAGTGATTGAACGCCTAATATAATGTTAACCGTTTATTTGCATAAGGATAGATCGGGTATACCAATAAGGGTCAATTAGCAAGCATCACAACAAATGTAGCTGATGTGTCACTCCGACGCTGATTCGCGCCACGCAGGTCGAGCCAAAATCAACAAAATTTATATACACCTGTTCCTACCACACCGTGAAGTCGCTTTCACCGCAAGATAGTGGTCTAGGCCTAACACCTGTGATGTTTCATCCCTGTTCATTTTGCATCGTGTAGGTATGAAGGCAGCTTTCTATTTGAGATCCTTTGGAATTTGTTTCAAAAACAAAGTGGGAATGAAGTTGAAAATCGAGAAACTCGTAAAACCGAAATTAAAAGGTGAAAAGGTAATCTTTGAAGATTTAGGTTACCATTCTTGGGCAGTTGTATAAACAAGGGGTCCTCTGTGCTTATCCTCTAGCTGCTATGACAAGCAACCTATACCCCCTGCATAACCCGGGATCTATGTTTAACCAAGAAACCTCACCCATGAAACAACCCTATTTCCAGTCAATACGTATTATGTGTTATGGCTCCTTTACGTTTAAAACCCTTAACATTTAATATCATCTCGAGGCTCAGAAGACCATCTAAAGAACAATAGTCCTAAAGCATGGAGAGTATTGGCCAAATCAATAATGATAAATGCCATGCAACCCCACTGAGAAACCTAATGATAAAATATCATTTTAGAGGCTCGTAAAGACCATCTAAAGAATCACAAGCATTCTCTCAATCGAATATGCACTTGATTCTAAAGCACGGTGAGTATCGCCAAACACGATATTCAATGTTATACAACCATGTTTTGAAAATACAAGGGCCATAAATCACACTACCCAGCTTTAGTACAAGAGAACAACATGCATGCCCCACCACCAAGCTAGCTTCCTTCCTCTTCAAAGAAAGGGGAGACTTAGGCCAAGCATCTCTCGGAGTTGTCATCCTCAGAGGTGTGGTTTAATGTTCTTAGCGGGAGAGAAAGAAGAGAGAGAAGAGAGAAAGAAATAAAAGCAAAACCTAAAATAAAAATACTTTATTTACAAAAATAAAAACTCTACAAAAATATCTTCCACAGATTGTTGCTCTCCACCTGTTTTTTAGGTTACAAACAAGAGGGGCTTATAGAGAAATTCCACAGCAAAGAGCATCATCTGAAAACCCATGAAAATGGCTATTATGATTACCATAATACACCAAGTTCGAGGCGTCGCACATTAATTACAAAAGCAGATTTCACAGGTACTTAAATTTCTGCAGAACAGAATTTCATAGAGCCAACAATCACGAAAATTTAAGCAAACAAGCTCTCACAGGTGAGCAATTTCGTTTAGTTAGCGAAATTTCAAGCTACTTAAATTATCAGGAGAAGCTTAAATCAATTATTTTCGGCTTAAGGAACAAGCAAGGTTATTTAAATTGAGTGGTCTAGCGAAATTTGGCATTTTCGCTACATGAATTTTTCATATGCCGCTAAATTTTCGCAATCCTAGCGAAAATGCCAAGAACTCTAGCGAAAATCCCCGCATTGTTGACTCCTTCACCGCATTGCCTCCTATCTTCAACTCCGCATTGAATTTTCTTCATTTTTGCCTTGGTTTTCCCACACCTGGGTCGGGCCGATGGCCGAGACTTGAATTCCAACTTCATGATTCATCATTTGATTCGAGATTGAACTCCAAGAGTGCAAAAGCCTACAAAACAACCAAAAATACCCTAAATACATGTTAATTAAGAAGACTAGAACACTTCAATTAGAGAATGATATTGACACTGCAAAAAGCACTCAAAACCTATCTTTATGTGGTTCAAAATTGCACTTTTGGGCATTAATCACACCCCCCAACCGAAACGTTGCTAGTCCCTTAGCAATGCAAAATAAAGAAACAGGAGATGCATGTGGTGATTTGCAAAAAGGTTATGATTCAAAAAGGGTTTATATACATATAAACATTACCTTAAACTGAGAAATTGAAATCAAAGTTGTAAACCGATATGAAAGAATCAAAACCATACAAGAACAATTCTAGGTCAATATTGGATCCATAATTCTCAACTTGAATTTCCACCTAAGTCTAATGGTTCTTATAACCGGGATAAACTAATAACCGCAAAATTGCCACCCCAACCTAGCACCGACATGGCCTTAAGTTTGCTGGAACAACCTAGATAGGGCTGGTTACACTCTTCTTTCTTTATTCACCTACATCGTAGGGTGCAATGCTTAAAATCTGACTTCACCAAAGTCCGTGTAATGGGGGTCCACCGATGACTCCCAACCAATTAAGGTTTAGGGCATCGCTTCGTGCGATCACATGACCACTAACTCTGCCACCTGATCCGAATGACTCGAAAAATTAGCACCCACAAGTCATTAAATTTCACCTATCCACCCATGTAACGAACACTAAATCGATGACTCCCCAACCAATTAAGGCTTAGGGCATCTAAGTCAAAGGCTTTCGCCATAATTTCTGACTGTTCTGCTTTAAGACTGAAGTTTCATGACTTTATTTTTCTTTCTTCTTTCTGGTTTTTTTTTTTTTTTTTTTTTTCGTTTTTTCTTTTCTTTTCCTTTTGGAAGACAACATTGGTCTTCAACTCGTAGGTAACACAAACCCATCCTAGGAAGCTGCCAACATACCTAAGGCTTCCATGCCAGCAAGGTACACAATTTCACAGCCTATTGGAACAATCTGGAGTGCAGTGTGTGAATTAGTATACAGGGGGAAATTTCAAGTTGAGGATGCTGGAACTGTAACTGACCAAAAATTGTCTCAAGCATGGAATTTGTCCTAGCATATAAGTGACAAATAGTGATTCAATTTCCCAACATAAAGCAATTCAATTGTCCAATTGTTCAATTGAAAAGAAAAACACATTTAAACATAGTGGAGGCACAAAACATGATATGTACAATTACCTTGAACCAGTCCCATGGTAGAGGATTGTGTGTCAGGGAGATCCATGAGAGAATTTCTTCTACTCACGCCGTCACCACATAAGGTTTCACTCTTCCGTCCATTGACTTTAAACACCCTATCATCCGGGATTACTGATTAAATTCCACTGAACCGGCTTCGATATGCTCGTTGACCATGAATGACCGCCCATCAGACTACTGCCCTGAAATAGATGGAGCTTTGAGTCGCACAAAAGAACTTGGTCTCCTTTAAAATTCTTTCGTTATCATTTGATCATGCCATCTTTTCTCGACTTTTCCTTTGCAATTTTCGAACTAAATAGCATCATTCCGCATTTCTTCCAATTCATTAAGACTTCCATGAACCTCGATTCCTTACTTAGATCCATATTCTGGGCCTTCTTAATTGCCCACCATGCTTTGTACGATCTCCACTGAAGGTGACACGCCTACCATAGACCAATCGATAAGGACATTCCCAGGATTGTCTTGAAAGCCGTCCCGTAGTTTCCATAGCGAATCAAGCGTTTCTTTGATAGACCAATCTTTTCTCGTCGCGGCTTACCACCTCTGGCAGAATGGTCTTGATTTCTCCTCGCTGGCAAGTTCTACTTTGACTACTGTTTGAGGATGATAAGGGGTGGCCACTTTGTGTTTCTCTACACTACATTTTAGCCATGAGGTTTTCAAATGGTTTATTACAGAAATGAGAACTCTCCATCACTAATAATGGCTTTGGTACCTCAAACCTGAAAAGATATCGCTTTCAAAATTTAATTACCACTCTACCGTCATTGGTTGCCAGGAATTGCTTCAACCCATTTGGAGACATAGTCTACTCCCACCAAAATGCACGTGATACTACGATCAGGGAAAAGGGCTCATAAAAATCGATGCCCCAAACATCGAATAATTCAACAACTAAAATCGTTCAAAGGCACTTCATATGACGCGAGATACCCCTCCTGGGGCTTCGGCATTTGTCACATGGCCACATTTGTGTGCTTCCTTGAATAAGGAAGGCCAAGAGAAACCCGATCGGTAGCACCTTCATTGCTGTTCTTTCGGGAAGCAAAATGACCACCACAAGTACCTCACGGCAATGGTTTAAAAATTCTCGTCGCTCCTCCTCGGTGTACATTTCGATGATTTGATTCGCACAAAGATTTGAATAAAGGCTCTTCCCAATAATAGGAATGGATTTTAGCAAAGAAATATTTCCTATCCTCCGCCCTTTCCACTCGCCTAGGATTTCCCCAGAGCGGTGTGAAATTGGCAATGTGAGCATACTGTGGAGCTTTCTCCAACCGCATTAGGGATTCTTCAGAAATTCATCATCATTATTAGTGGATCGTGGAGTGTCGGGCTATAGTTAACCTAGATGTATGATTCGCTACCACATTTTTCCAATTTCTTTCTATTTCTAATTTGCAAGTTGAACTCCCCCGAAGTAATGTAACCTAAATCTGGATGAGTCTTCGCTTTTGCATTTTGTTTGGTTAAGAGATATTTCAAAGCAGTAATGATTCAAAATGACTATATCAGCCCCAACCAAATACGCCGGAATTTATCTAAGGTATATACCACCGCCAAAGAACTCTTTCTCTCAGAGTAATCTCTCCGCGGCTTCATTCAGGTTTTGCTTGCATAACACACCACACATGAGGTTTCCCATCTTCTTCGCAAGTAATCGCCCTATAGCAAGATCACTCGCATCACAATATCAATTAAACGGTAATCGCCAATTAGGTGCTCTAACTATTGGGGCAAAGGTCAAATGAAATTTCGCTTCAAAACTCTTTTCCGCAATCTTTTCTCCCAAACGACTTGGCATCCTTCTCGTGAAGTCGCATGTGGGTTCGGGCAATTTTGGAAAAATCTTTAATGAACCGTCTAGTGTCGCATGACCAAGGAATCGCCTAATTGTTCTCACATTTGCTGGGGGGCGGCAATTTGAAATAATGTCGACCTTTGCTTTATCATCAACTTCAATTCCCTCGCCATGAACACCGCACTCTTAATACAATTCCTCGTTTACCATAAATGGCATCTCCCGCTTACACCAAATTCTTCTCTATGCACTCGCAAGATGGCTCTAAATTGGTTAAGCATTTTTCAAAATCACCCCATATACCGTGATATCATCCATGTATACCTCCCATTATACGCCTACCATGTCACCGAACATACCGAGCATAGCGATCGAAGTGGCTTCTGGCAAGCATAAAGCCCAAAAAGGCATCCTCCTATAAGCATACGCGGCTAAATGGACAAGCAAAGGCAGTCTTTTCCCGATCTCTCCGGGGGGGTACTCATCCTGAAGTACCTAATACCCATCCAAAAGCATCAGGCGTGTCCCAACTCTTCCAAAGAACGATCGATGAATCCAATGGAAAGTGGTCTTTCGTGTCACCTCATCGAGCCTTCTATAATCTATACACACCTCCAACCCGGTCATGGAGCTCCGCAGACAAATTCTTCACCCTTCGCTTTTCACAATGTTACTCCCGATCTTAGGGCACCAATTGAGTTAGACCAATCCATGTGCTATCGTGTGTTCTGGACAAATGATACCAAATTTGGAGCAATTTCAAGATCTCTATACGAACTACTTCAGAGATAGATTCAACTCCTCACAATGCTTAACAAATCGTAGACTCCTCTTCTAAATAGATATGATGAGTGCAAATGGACTGGTTTATGCCTCGCATCGAATTTTCCATCCCAATGCTTGCTTATTCTTTTTGAGAAGATGCAGAGATTATGCTCTTGTGCAAGCATGTGCTGGAAGAACTGAATCCACCGCCATCTATCTAAAAACAGCATCTTAAACTCAAATGGGAGGGATTTGAGTTCTAGTCAAGCTGAGGTTCCTGTCTATTACTGTCATCAGAGGCAAAATTTATTCTTTTTCTCCAAGACTTCGTACTAAGCTCATTTCGTGAAATTTTGTTGCTCAACAAAGGCACCTGATAACTCGGGCTAATATATCTTGCACTTGTCAGTTGATTAGCCCGTTTCTTCTCCGTAATGTGGTATCTAAAATACAGACTTCTCCAAAGTCATCCTCCTCCGAGTGCATATGCCTTTTACCATATGGTGCCATCAGTTCCGTCATATTTCCAAATGTGAGCGTGATGACTCCATTCCCAAGAATTGATGATTGCATTTGAAGTATCCAAAAATGGTCTCCCTAATATGATGGGCACCTGATTAGGTCCTATTGCAACTAGTTCTCAGATCATAGCAACAAAATCTACCGGATAGTAAAATCAGCTCACTCAGATATGAACTGCCCTCAATGGTTCCTCGTATTTTAATAGACCACAACAGCCTTTAAAGTGTGGATGTGGATGTGGGTTTCAGTCACCTAAACCCAATTGCTTCGGTACATTGAATACTTATGAATGATTCACATCTGCTCCCAGCTCCCAACATGGCTCCCACGCTGATCTCCTTCACCCACCCAGATCCTGAAGATCCTTGAGTCCCTACACTGATCCAGCTCTGCCCCACACACTGAACTATCTAAATGAAAAACACTTTATTTGATATTTGATGTCCTCTACCCATGCACAACCCTTATAATCCCACAGCTAAAGAACCCCGTTAATCATAGTGTCCAGTGAGATAAACACTATTCTCACTGTGCCTATAATACATCCCAAATACTGCTTAAGCAATGCATCAGCCCTCTCTCCAGAATCCTGCAGCCAATGATGTTACTGGGTCTTTATCTCTCCTGTCTCCACTGATCTGTGTTTCTTCCCCATGGTCAAACACAATTAAGTCATCTATCCAAGCTTCCTGATCCCCTGCTTCTGTTCCTTCCACTTTAAAGTCACAACTGCTTGTCTCACTGCAGCTCTGGCTCTTTAAGTCCCCTCACACCCCGCTTCATCTCACCACTTTCGATATCATAGGCCGGAAAGGAGCCTTCCTTTTCTCAACTCGTGAATCGCTTAATTAGATAGTTTCTAAATTCCCAAATGCATATTGGCCCACTTCCCGTTTGCTGAACTTTCATCAGCTTCAATTTTCTCGACTAGTTTGATATTCAGCACCTTCTGCTCTTCTACAAATATGCCCACCACTTACTTAAATTCGTGATTGCCTGCTCACCAGGAAGATATCTGAGGCATCTCTGTTGTATTGAAGTGAAATCTAATGTTGGCCAGGTTTCAAGGGGCGATACAAGGGGTTTGATCATGACAAATTTGGACAATTTCTCCAATTATACATAGTAATACCATATGAAGCATCTAATGCTGTCCATTTTCACTTATGGCATGGGGTATGAGCCAGTAAAGTTCCCAATTATTTGACTGAAAATTGAAGCAAGAAAATCGGGATGAAGATAACTCATTAACCGTTGTACTGTGCCTATTTCTTCATTTCGCATCATCCATTCTTTTGAGTTAACCGATCACTTTTTCATTTATCCCTATGTCTTTTAAAATATGTACTTGTCTCCTCCTTGGTGATTCAATGGCCCCAGCCTTTCAACTTCCCCTAGACTAGGTTCATCCTAAGCTGAGGTTTCCAGCTACATAACAAAAAATCCAAAGCCTCATCAGATGTTTATCCAAAAAAGCTACCTCTACACATAGTTTCCATCAATTGTTTCACGGGCAGACATACCACCATAGAAATGGTCTTACCAACATCCAAGTATCAAACCCATGATGTGGGGTATGCACCGACATGGTTTCCATAAAATTTTCCCAACACTGTAAAATCTCTCTCACCATCCCGAAATGCGAAAAGTGTAGATTTGTCTCTTTCAAATTATTGGTCTTGTGAGGCCGAAAAACTTCTTCAGAATTCCGCCTCGCAGCCAAATTCTTCAATTTCTAATGGTTCTAGGCCAATGAATGGTTTCATATCTTGGCCTCGTCCTTGAGTCAATGGAAATGCCTTTAGCTTCAGCAAATCCATGTCCATCATACCTTCCTCCTCTTAAAGGTAGTGCAAACCTCCTCAAAATCCCTAATAAGGGAGTGTGTATGGATTTTCATTTTCCATACCATGATAATGGGAGCAGAGGTACTACAACATGGCCTCACCGCTACATCTTCTCAAAGAGAGGAATGATACAGACTGTGGCACTAACTCTAGGAGGGTGGATGTGATCCCTCATGGTTCTATAGGCATTTGATTCATGGGGTCTTGGTTGGCTCTGTTGTTCCTCAGTGCATGGGATCCATGGTATCGCTTTGGTACACTAACCTCACTAGCTTAGGCTTCCTCGAAGTTGTGTACTAATCCTATTCAACTTCAATTCCGATGTGTCTCTATCCCACTGCTGCATAAACACTATGCACTGTAGAGACAAATAAAGAGCAACAAACAACTGCAAAAAGATTTCAAAATTAACTAACAACAATAAAACTGAACAATGAAAAATCAAATCGACCAAAATCAAATAGTGAAGCAATGCTAATTGCTAAAATCGCAGCTCGAGAATCGAGCTGCAAAAAGAGGTAAAGCGTTACCTTCACTCTGTGATGTGGATCACAAGTACTCTTCAACTTACCATTTGTAGTTTGCCACCATCCCTACAGTACGCCATTTGATTCGCAGGCTACGCAGGGTCGAAAGCTAAAATCAACAAAATTTATATACACTCCAGTTTCTACTACTCGTGAATGCTACCGCAAGATAGTGTCTGTGGTCAACACGGGACGTGGTTTTCATCTTAGAAATGGTTTACTCAAGTGGCATGAAGGTAAGGCTTTATTTGGACTCTTTGAATTGTGTTTCAAAAAACAACAAGGGAATGAAGTCAAAATCGAGAAACTGCGAAACCGAAATTAAAAGTAAAAGGTAACTCTGAAAGACTCTAGGGTTACTATCTCGCAAGCCAGTGGCAAACAAGTGTCCCTGTTTTATCCTCGCGTTATGACAAGCAACCTATAGTCCCCGGCATAACCGGGATCTATGTTTAACTAGCAAACCTCACCCATGAAAACAACTCCTATTTGAGTCAATACAGTATTATGTGGAAGTTACGGCTCCTTTGATCGTTAAAACCCTAACATTTAATATCATCTCAGAGGTCAGAAGACCATCTAAAGAACAATAGTCCTAAAAGCTATTGAGAGACACAAATCAATAACATTAAATGCCATGCAACCCTAATTTGAGAAACCTAACATATAAATATCATTTTAGAGGCTCGTAAATATCTATCTAAAGAATCACAGTACCTCTCTCAATCGAATACACTGGATTCTAAAGCATGAGACATTGGCCAAATTAATGATATTCAATGAAGGTGCACCATGTTTTGAAAATACAAGGCCATAAATACACTACCTATAGCTTTTAAGACAAGAGAACAACATGCATATGCCCCACCACCTGCCAGCCTTCTTCAAAGAGGAGGAGACTTAGCTTTACATCTTCGAGTCATCCTCAAGAGGTATTGCACACCGGAAAAGGGAGAGAAAAGAAGAGAGAGAAGAGAGAAAAGAAATAAAAGAAACCTAAAAATAAAATACTTTATTTACAAAAATAAAACTTACAAAAATATCTTCTCCATGTATTGTTGCTTCAATTGTTTTTTAGGGTTACAAAACAAGAGGGGCTTGTACAGCCTCCACAAGGTATGAAAATACCAAAAACCTATGAAATCGCTAAGGAGCAGACAATTAAGTAATACACCAAGCTCAGAGGCTGGGCTTTGGCATTAATTACAAAGCATGACGAGGCATCAAATTTCCTGAAGCTCGAGGAATTTCGCTAATTGAATAAATCACTGTGTCTAACGAAAAACAAGAAATTCTCGCTTATTAGTGAGCACTCGCTTAGTTAGATTTAAATTTCACAGCCAATGAAATTATCAAGGGAGAAGCTTAATCAATTATTTTCAAGCGAAGGAACAAGTAGCTAAATTTGAGTGGTCTAGCTGAATTTGGGCATTTTCTACTTAGGTTGCTAATTACATAGTTAAGTAAAATTTTCGCAATCCTAGCGAAAATTTTCGCAACTCTAGCGAAAATCCCTGCATTGTTGACTCTTCACTGCATTGCCTCCTATCTTCAACTGCATTGAATTTTCTTCATTTTGCCTTGGTTTTCTCATTGAATCTTGGGCTGGTTGATGGCTGAGACTTGAATCTTGGGTAACTCATGATTCATCATTTGATTCGAGATTGAACTCCAAGAGTGTGCAAAAGCCTACAAAACAAACTGCAAAAATACCCTCTTAAATGGCATAAGGTTACTAAGACTAGAACACTTCAATTGGTATAATGACATGATTAATGTGCGCAAAAAGCACTCAAAAACCTATCTAATATAGGGTTCAAAATTGCACTTTTTGGGCATTAATCAATCAAGAACCCACGACAAGACGAGTGTTCACGAATTGATTTTAATAAATCCGCCGCCAGCCTGTAGGACTCAGATCAGATTATAAACAAACGCTTATACTCCGCTGCAACCTGCTGGGACTGCCGTGATTCCATATCCTGAATAATTAAAACATAGGTTAAATTGCTAAAGTTAACTCGAATTGATTTGAGAGATTGTTGACATATTGCAACAAATGAAAAGCAGCATTAGGGAAACGCAATATATTTAGGTGGTTATAATGCATTTATCAGATATGAGTGAGATTTAGATGATCAATGAACTATAAATGGTAATATATGAAATAGTATATGTATTCTGCTTGACATTGATCATCCAAAAGATTTGAAACTATTATTTAGTAAATTTGCATGATTCTGATTTAAAACCAAAATTGAAGAATGGAATCAGAGAACCATTAAGCATGAAAATTTAGCGTATTATTTTTTATCAATGCAGTACCTAGTGATTGATAGTGATCGGAAGCGACCAAGGCAAGATCGAGGACGAGTCATAGAGAAAGAATTATGGAGTATGTCTTAATATATATTTTTACTCCCATCGTTTTTTAACATTGATATTTTGTAAAACAATTTGAATTCAACATCTATTTTGTAAATCATTTTAGAAAAGGCAAGGAATGCCTTCATCAAATGTATTTATTAAATGTAAAATGTTTTCATGGGTTTGCCCCAAATTAAAATTACTTCCGCACCCATTTGAGAACGAAATGTTTATATTAATGAAATGTATTTGATAAATGAATTTGATCGATGGCTTACGGCGCCCTGGGATCCGCTCAAACTCCGCCACCTGTCGGACCGCTCGGGGTCACCATCGTGGGGTCTTCGACAAGGCTCGCACGATTATCCATCGCTGGAGTCCATTCAACCGGCGACTCTAAATTTCCATATGCATAGTCAGACCCGGCGCCTACTTCCGATGCCTGTGAGTCAGGCGTCGGGATGTAAGAAGAGGTGATCGTCCCATTCCTACCTATACTTGCAAGGATGATCTAAAGCAGGTGGTTGAAGATGGTATGCTAATTCGCAACCACAACTTCGTCCAATCGGCGGAGCTGGTATGTTTCCCACTGTTATTCACTGTTCCAGTATTTTTTTCGGAGTCATTGCCTTACTCCAATGTGTTCATTTGCAAGTTATCACAACTATCCGGACATGACCAACTAGCATCGAGAATTCCAATCCGCTGGTGATGCCGAGAGGTTGCGCCACGCCCGCCGACCGCTTCCGACCGCAGGGCCTCTAAATGCTCTCTTTGACTAAAGCGGAGTCAAAATTCCTCGACTGGAGCCTGAGGCCAAGGAAGCCGCTGAGTGGCTACCTGTGCAAAGGCAAAGAGGACGACAAGCTCGCCACGGCTCGATGGCCCGCATGGATGCTGATGCGGCGAGGAGTGCCAAGGCAAAGGTGGAGTCTGAGTTAGCCAAGGTCCAAAATGCCCCGGGTGGCTTCGTGAGGAGGCCAGGCTGGGCGCGAGACGAGGTTGGGGTCGCCCGTCCGTTGAGCGAGTTTCTCTGCTTCTAGAGCTCGGGATAAGCAAAGATGAATTATCTACTCTTCGAGTAGAGGCCCTTGAAGAGAAAAAGGCCTGGAAGAGGCTTATGACGAGGGCTTCGACGTAATCTTCAATTATGGTCATGGTTGTTGTGCCTTTGCACACAATATTTGTGGAAGTGAACTCATTGTTCCAGAGGGGATGCCAGATATGTCTAAGTTGTTACCTCCAGAGTTCTTCATCAATACTCGATGCCCTACTCTGCAATGGCCCCGCAGGTTCCGCCGCCACCCCCATGTAGATACTACCGAGGCGGTAAGGCATCTCTCTCGCCGCCGAGGTCGACTAGGCACCGGCCCGATTCTTCCACCATAGTAACTAGGGAGAGTGAGGAACCTGGTGATTCTCCGCGGAGCTAGATTGTATTTTGTTACCGCCGTCAGGCTTTATGCTTCTCCCATGTTTCATATCCTTGATTATTGCGGATGTAACCAGTTCTTAATAGCGCGTGTTGTTTTGCGAATTTGTTGCTTTCTCTTTGAATTAAGTAATTCATTTTTGTTTAGCCGGATAGGCATAGATGTATCTTGGGTAGGACATAGACCAAGTTCGGATAATCGCTCCGGTAGACATAGTTAATTTACCCTCCCTCTAGTGCCTCCTTATCCGAGCTTTGTAATGAACCAGCTAGGCATCAACCATACTGGGCTGGTAGGACATCAACCTTACTGGGCTTTATAACGAGCCAGCTGGGCATCAACCAAATGAGCCGGTAGGACATCAACCTATTCGAGCTTTATAACGAGCCAACTGGGCATCGACCGTACTGGGCCGGTAGGACATTAACCTATTCGAGCTTTATAACAAGCCAGTTGGGCATGTGGTGTGTATATATGTACGCCTATGTGCGCAAGTGCACGCGTCATCTAAGTAATATAGTACCCATGGTACGATATTGATCCACGAGATGGGTGTTGCTGAGTACGTAGATCGCTTTCGAAAGAATATCCTGATATAAGTGTTGTGTGAAAGAGTACTGAAAAGGAACTTAAACTAAACTAACTAATCTTAATGAATTACTGTATAATGGAGACTAGGGCTATGTCTCCCCCTGCCACTTTCGATGGATTATATCCTAAATATGATATTATTCAGTTTATTTATAACTTATTAATGGCTAGGTGATCTTGCTTACGAAATACCCTCTCTCGAGGTGTATCCGCCTATTTCGCTAGTAGTGTTGAGTGTATCTCTACCCCAACTCGATACTCCGAAATGCTTAAATGTTCTAACCTTAATTGCCACCCTTGGGATCGGAATATCTCTATTTACCGAATCAATCGGTTGCTCTATCGTATCCCCCGGGCATCCCTTTCATCTCCTCTAATCCATTCTCAAAGATAGTCATGCTAATGTTGGCTGACATCACCATGTAAATGATTCACAAATATAAAGCTTATGTTAAATAAATTATAAATGACTCGAATATAAAATACTACTTTTAATCTGAGGTAATCGTGGATGTGGTTCAACAACACTCAGTATAAATCTAGAACATACAGAACGAGAAAACACAAATAGTTAATTCGCATCGCCTTTCTCGTCCGGGTTACAAGATACAAAATGATGGCTCTTCTCCAAGGTCAAAATCCTACCGCCGTGGATTTCCGTGTCTCGTTCAGACGTCTTTGATCTCTCCGAACCCTTGATTTCTCGCCCCCTTTTTGCTTTAATGATTGAGAAGCAGATCTTAGTCGACGCCAAGCGACGCTGAGACGCCGCGACGCTGTCGCTGCTTGACTTCTGTATATGTTGATCTAAACGCCGCGACGCTGGGACGCTTCACGACGCAGACGCCGCGACGCTGCGACGCCAATGACGCAGATCGCCGCGACGCTGCGACGCCGCCGACAACTCCAGCCATCTTTTATGACCAGACTCTACTCCGTAATTCTTCCAAAAGCCACCCCTTTCACCGTGATTCACACCACACCAAACAAACCATGACGCTACAAAATTACTGATTAAACATAAATAACGATAAAACACAAGACAAACGCGGCATGACCTCGAGTATTTCACCACTCATCACACTCCCTGGGTCTAGCTTCTTGCTTGTCCTCAAGCAAGAACCGACTCTTAAATCGAATAAACTTCTATATACTATAGTCTAACACTTAAGATGCTGACGCATGTCGATAGATATAGGATCAAATTGGACCGACTCACACTGCTGCCATTTTGTTCGAAGTTCACAGGATGCACACGGGTGTTCAACTTTCTAAAGAACTAGGTTGAAATCGATGAAGGTGACTAGTGCCTCAAACGAGGTGGCCTAATAACCTTCCCAAGGACCCTATAAAAGGCTGAATAAATGACCTCTAGTGTATACCTAGGTTCCGACGCCCCCAAACTTGAGTTCAACTCACCTAATCGGGGAAAATCTAACCACGAAGGATAGGAACGCACCGCTTTCATTTCGAACATACCTACCATACGTGGTAACAAACTAGTGCCCGTAGTTTATGCTGGCCGCTCATGTAATGGGATTGGGCCAGACTTCACCGCTGGTTAAGGGCACTCCGCATTCAGCCCTCGAACATCACCCCTAACACCTCAACTAAAACCTAAGGGCCCTATAAATTGTGGGAAACTTGCATCTTGTCCTGCCAATGGCGGTGAAGTCAATGACTCCCGGCCCGAGTTGGCTCGGGGCATTGGGCTTGAAAGGCCCCTCGGATTTGTACCGGGATTAGATTGGAAGATCCACATTTTATTCTATGCTAAATACATTCTATTTTATTTTATTTATATATATATATATATATATATATATATATATATATATATATATATATATATATATATATATTTATATATAGGACTCAAAGGCAATCCTCTTTTATTAACGGTGTCCCATCTCTTTGGTGTTTAGAGATTCCCAGGGTTTGTTGAACCTTAGTGGTCGGGTTCGGCATCTAGGCATATCCTAGAAGTCATCTGTGTGTGAGTGTAATAGGCTCATTGAGAAACAGTTTATTGAATATCCGGAGGTGATTCACTATGCCTCCCCACCTACTCAACCTAATTCCCGAGCGTCAAACACCCTATGAATCCTGTCTAGAGATATACACTGTTTTCTATGATAGTAGTGGATTCGGCTAAAATGTGATCTTCAGCTCTCAAACATGGCACACACACACAAACTACCTACACACGATACCACTAAACATAGATATAATCTACCAAAAACACAAACAGAAACTAAACACATGACTCGACAAACTGAAATGAAAAAGCGTAAATGAAACTAAACGGAAACATAAACGAACATGCTATAACCAAACTAAACTAAAGCCTGAATACAAAACGAAACTAAATAATACTAATCTAATAAAACTACGATCACTCGATCACCACCCCACACCCAAACAAAAATATCCGGTGTCCCCATGCGATAAACAGTAGAGGGTGAAGGAACTCCCAGTGATCAGATAGGTCCCTTCTTATTTGGTGGAGGTGGCGGTGGCGGCTGGTGGAGAAGTAGAAGCCGTATTGGGCTGGAGGGGCTAGCTGGCTGGCGAGAAGAATAGTGGCTTGGTTGGCGGAGGCTGTATGCACGTCGGTAGCGAAGGGCCTCGCGTATCTGTGTGATGAGGACTCGGTGCTCCTGGGTCTCATCGAGTGCATCAAAAGCGCTCGATGGGGAGAGTATGGGTCCTCCCCAGGTCGGGTGTGGGAGGGGAGGGGGCTACCAACGGGTTCTTTGTGGTGGTGGTGGATGAGAGAAGAGGGCCCCTTGATGTCCCACAGGGATCGCCAAGGGGTCCAAAGCGGGCCTGATAGTCGTGAAGCTCGTCCTCGTCTAAGGGCTCATGGCCGGAATCGTAAGCCCCCTCAGGTCGTGGTACACCCGGTTTGTCCCTTGTTGATCAGACCAAAAGACATGTACAAATTTATAACACTATTGCCAAAAGACTATTGTCTAATCCCCGGCAACGGTGCCATAAAACTTGTTGACCGGATATGTCTTAGCTATTTGATTAGTTCAAAGATTGTTTCAATTGGAGTAAATTGTTTGCGAGTGGTTTGATCCGTTATCTTTGCGAAGTGCGGTCGAACAAGTAGTAAGTGGATTTAAGTCCGGATCATGATCCACAGGAGATTTTAAGAATTCTCGATCAACTACCCGACTACTCAAAATCTACACTATTTGGACTCGATAGACGATTGGAAATAGCTTTGACAACTTAAAATAATAAAACCTAAGAAAAATCAATTAATAATAAATGAATTGAATATTGAAATACAAAATAACAAATTAAAGGCGAAACGGTTCGCAGGCATTGAAAAGTGCTCTTGTGAAACATCAATTCCGTGAATCTGCGATCTTTTAACTTATTGAACCCTTGATTTAAAACTAGTCCAAGGAATATAATAAATTGTATTTGGATCTCTCCAAACCCCGCGAGAAATTCATTATCTAAACCTCTTCATTTCTCTCGAGCGAGTGTTAAATAACTACTTTTAATCACGGGTTGCCTTGTTAAGGTATTTTTCTTTTTCAATACTTCATACCCACAGCATGAATTTATGCATCCCGAGCTCTAAGATATAGTCATTGCACAGATCTACACTATACTGGTTCCTCTTCCTCCAAATTAGAACAGCTCATCCTTTCCTTGATTTGATCTTTGCTAACACGGGATTGGATTTACTAATCGAATCGAGGTGAACTCCCATGTGCTTTAAATTGATAAATTGCTCATGCGTTCTCGTCTCCAGTGAGAAGAGAGATTTGCTCGATTTAATTACATAGCACATTAGATCACCATTGTTAGGTTCTCATACCTTTCGAAATTGTTCATTACTCTCGAATTCCTTCTCTGTGTCCTTTCAGAGGGCCTCGGAAATCAGGCTTGAGATAATTCTATTTGCGGGTATGAGACAACGACGTGGGATCGATAACGAGAAAATACACAAGACCTGACCGTAGCTTTGCAGACTAAGGGTTCAACGACCTTGAGATAAAATTTACGCCGGGAAGAGATGAATTTCGACGATGGCGTCCAATCAATGGAAGGCCCGGAATCTAAATCACTAGATACACTTAAATACATTGGCTTCTTGATCAAGAAAGCATTGTAAATCGACCTTCAGGAACGAATTCGAATTTATGCGGAATTCAAACAATCGAACGATAATTTGAAGAAATATGAATGCGCATTCGGCTTAAACTTTAACAGTGGCGTGAGATCGAATTTGAATGAAATACAAACTAATCTAAAAAAAAAAGCGAAGAAAAGAAAGAAAAGAAAATTAAAATACGAGGCAACCCGACGCCAGATCTCTCTTTCGATGCGCGAAGCTGCGTTCATTGATGCGACCCCATTATTTATAAGTGCAGTTGGAACTAATTTCAATGCACTTCTTTTGGTACTTGATTTAAAATGCGTTGATTAGTTTGTTGATGTCGCGACATCAATTCTTATCGCGACCTGTTGTCTTGATTACATATCGCGAGTCTTTGTTTGGTCGCGGCGTGTCTTTGGTGTAGGCGATGTCGCGGCGGCCTTAGGGCGTCGCGACCTTAGCGTATTGCATTTGATGTCGCGACAAGCCCAAATGTTGTCGCTGACCTCCTTACTATACGTAGTGGCTTTATGACCTCACGGATGTTATGTGACCCTTTGGTCTTTACGCGGATGTCGCGACATCTTCTTGATGTCGTGACCTCAAGTCTTTTACAATTGATGTCGACAACGGTGTTATGTAACCTTCTTTCCCCACGATTGTTGTCATGATATTTGAATGATGTCGTGACTTCGCTACGTATGGTTGATGCCGTGACCATCTCTCTTTAGGCTGTTGTTGTCGCGACCTTGGATTTCCGCCTGGGCGATGTCAGCGCCGATTGATCGCGATATCGCGACCACATCCAGATGTCGCGACATACTTGTTCAGTCCATTGTTTATCTTATGTCGCGACCTCTTGTTAGTGTGCGACCTCGTATCCAGCATGCGCGGGTTTAATTAGCCGCGACCTCGAAGGATGTAGCGACATCATGTCTTTCTTCTTCATCGATTCCCGGTTGCTTGCCTTTGAGTTTCTTTCACGCCCATTTCGTTTGTCTTCAATTACGCTTCATTTGCGGCTGAGCTTTGTGATTTGCAACTGTGAATATGCATTTTGATTTACCGTAAAAGCTTCGCTGACATCAAATTCTTTAATCCTTACACACAAGCATACTCTGGCTATGACTTCCTTGACCCGATTATGCTCCAGTCTTGCTCGGCCACATTACCGCTCCTTTCTTTGCAAATTCTGCTTTCTTTTGAATTCTATTTGCACGGCCAGTTTGGTGTTTATTCCATATTCTTGCATATAAATCAGTCTTTTTATATATAAATCAATCGAGAAAAATGGGTGAAAATAGATGACTTTTAAGCTCATCAAACTCCCCAAACTTAAAATTTTGGCAATCTAAGCAAGAAAAGAAAAGATTTGTTTGTCCTCAAACAAAAGGACATTTTACATTACGTTTCTGCATTATAACCAATTTAATTGAAGCTAAATTGCATTTGTTTATGTGTATTCATTGAGTCGGATAAGGTTAGTTTCTACTCAATCAGGTGTACATAACTAGATTGTTGAATTTGTTTTATAAACAGTATAGTCAATTGATTCAGCTGAAAAATAGGTTGGTTTTCTTTCTCATTTTCTTAATGAGTCAATTAACCCTTAGAGGATGTTCACAGTTTTGATCTTTTCCTGATTTTCCAAATTCCATAGGCTTGTTGTTCATATTGATCTCGGTAATGTAGGTGATTACAACCTTCAAGATCAATCAGGTCTTTTGGGCTTGTAATGTTAGGCTTGGGTAAAGGGTAGGATGGATGGAATTTTGAGTTAAAGATTACCAATACTCCTTTTCCTTTCTTACTCATCTAACTTGTCCTCTTTTCCTCCTTGTAATTTCCTTAATAAACTCCCTAAACCGTGTTTGGGATACCACCTTGATTTTCTTCTATTCAAAGCGTATGCTCCCATTTCCATTCATAATTAAGTAGGGGATTTTCTTTTCCATCACCATTCAAAGAATAGTGCAATATTTTTGTCTTCTTAGGCTTTCCTAACACTCTTAGCGAACTTTGGGTTAGTAACTCCCATACCAGATGGCATTAGGGTACTAGGTGTTGAAACACCCCTAAGAACTTAATTGTTCAAGAGAGTCAGGCCACAAGACAAAACCTATTCCCTTGAGCTTTCTTTTCCATTGTATTTTCTGATGTAGATCTTTTTCTCTTCATTCCCTTTTTCTGTATTTTCTCCTTGAGTTCCTCAAAAAGTTTACACTCCCCCAAACTTCATTTCTTCCTATCTCTTTGAATTCTTTGGTAATCACAGGTTCTTTGGAGGATTGATTCTTTAGGATGGGTTAGGTTCTCCATTGGTTTATTTTGAAAATAGGGCTTTTTTTTTTGCTCAATTTCTGGAACTGAAGTGTATGCATTAGCATATGAATAGGGATGGCTAGAATGGCTCAAACTCTCGAGGATGGCACACATGTTTCTGTTGATTGTATCACCCTAGGTTTCGCCATGATCACTAATCTAACAAGTTCACAAATTTGGGTTGATTAACTGTGACTAACCCTGAGGATTTTCTTGACTCATATCAGTGGATGAGAATTTAGATGATGTTATTTCCAACAGGTTCCTTGACTCACTTGTTCATACCCTGAGCTTCGAAAATTGTTTGTTCCTTCCAATCGTATAGCCTTCCTTATCTGGACTTATCGGCCAAAATTCAAACTAAATCGCAATTTATGTTTCAATTAAATTTCCGATCATTTGGCTCTTGTGCATTTTATTTTGTTTCATCCTATCATCTACTCAATTACTTCAACTAGCTCGTATTATGATATGTCGACATTTTTATTCCTAAGCTACATTCTCTTGTTACTCCTCACAACAATTACGACAAAAAAGTACACACAATTTGACTTCAAACTCATCAAACAAATTTCTGGTTTATTCATAGAATGTGAAATGTTGAGAACAAAAGGATAGGAATGAGAGAGTGTTGCCAAATAAATGGAAGGATCTATTTTCTTTTACGTTTAGAAGTAAGATGCGGGGGATCCAAATCAGGAGTATGAATTGGGGTTGGATGCGGAAACTTCATTTCCCTCCTCCTCTTCCTCTTGGCATTCTCTTTTACGCCCATGCTCTTCGGGACAATTTCATTTGTGAGATCCACCGCGCGATTCAGTTCATCCTGTCTCATTCCCAGTGTGTTCATGTTGCGCTCCAGTTCAATCATGGCTTCTAAAAATTTGGATAGATTATTATTAATCAAATCCAAATTTTCCAGCCAGATCTTTCTTCTGTAAGCATCGTTGTCATCAAGCACCTTATCTCTTTCTTGCATCTTCTTCTCGAAGTCCTTGAGCAATTGCATATAGAGAAATTTGAATCCTTTAACCTGTTCCTTGGTCTTGGCTTCTTGATCTGCATCCCTTTCTTTTATAAGTTTCAGGAGTTGAGAGTCTCGATCAAAGCCCGATTGTTATAAACCCCCGTGACTAAGCTTCAATTTTAGTGGAGTCTCGATCTACGTCACTCCATTTCTTTTAAAACTTTTCTTCTTCTTTGCTAGGATCTTTTAAGCTGTTCCTCCCATACCTTTCATTCTTCCCATTTCTGCTCTTTCCTTTTCATCTCTGCTTCATATATTTCCTCTTTTCTATTCAGTTCCTCTTCCCACTGTTGATCTCTTCTTTTTAATTCAGCTTCATACACATCTTCTCTAAAGCTCTGTTGAGTGCCCCATCTCTCTTCTCTTTCTTCCATACCTTTTTGCATAGCAATGAGCATCTCCATTAGTTGATTATCTTCCTGGGCTCCTCTAGAGCTTTTACCAGGTTCTCTGAAATCCCTTCTCTTCATTGGTGGAGGCGCCCGATGGGTGGTGAAATCTATAGGACTTGTCTCATCCCAGTTCTAAGTCCTCTGCAAACATAGAGGTATTCCCTTCTGGCTGTGTTTCTGGGTTTTGTTCTCCTTCAGTCCCGACCGAAATTAATCCTCTTCTTGTCTTTCATTCTCCTCTTCTTTTCGAATCTCTACTTCCACCATGATCCTTTTTCTTCAGAATTCCTTGACTTACTTACCCAGTCGGGGTTAATGGTGAAGCCTTGGGAACTTCTTCTTCTTCCGCCCATGTTCCCTTCACCCCAGCCTTCAAACAAAGCCTAGTGATTGTTGTTGGATGAGGGATCAAACCTCTTTTGTTTCCCTCATGGTATCTCATTATTGAATTTTCAATAACTGCTCCTACGTTGAGCTTGTACCCTTTTAATATTGCATACAGGATGATGGCTTCTTGTTCCCTTACTGTGCATACATGCTTGGTTGGGACTAACACAGACGCCAGGAAATAAAACCATACCTTAGCCTCCTCATGGGTCTCTCCCCACCGCTGATTGTCTTTGGTGCTCCTTTCTCTGATCAGTGAACTTTACCATCACATTAATTTCGACAATCTTCTCCCACGGTTCGGGTTTGCTAACGACTTCTTAAATTTGGAGCTATGCCTTTGCCACCGCCATCCGTACACCTCGTTAATGGCATTTGCCCGTATGGAACGAGCCCCACGACAAATCTGAGTTGTCCTTCTTTCTACCCGAGTTAGAGTAGAATTCGGGACCCTTTGCTGCATGCTCCGGAGCCTCACGGTGCTTGCGAAATTTTCCCATCCTCGTTGTTCTATCATTTCCTTGAAAGGGAAATAGGAGTTCTTTGAATCTCTCTCCAACAAACCCTTTATCAGCATAATACTTTTTGCATGTTGACCGCAGAAGCCCTCTTGACACAAGCGCATCTTCTTAACTAGCCACCCACCTTGTCTTTCCCCTTGTATGCTTGTTCCCTTGCAATTTGTTGACTCTCAGGTTCTGGATGAACCGCTCCTTCGGTCTAAGCATGTTCCTCCATGATTTCGTTCAGATTCGGGACGAGAGTCTCGGGTTCAGCCATTGGGAGGAATCGAAGGTTTTAGGAGGAAGTTTGGATTTAGGGTTTTGCAAGAATCGAAACCAGAGAATATGCGAAGACGAAGAGTTGAATTCGCGTCGAGGAAGAAGATAACAGTGGAAAGAGTTTCTCAACAGTTGCAATTCAGTTATTATTATGGGCTCTTTATGATTTCATTTATTAATGCTTATCCGCGACTTAAATTCGGTGAGAATGTCTCGTCATTGAATTTAAAGACAAAATTGAAAAGCGCCCGGTGGCAATTTACCCTCTTTGTCGCGATATATCATTTAATCGCGACACAAATTAACTGTGGGAGGACAAGTCCTCCTAAGGTTGCGACATCAGGCATCTCAGGGCATTGTTAAGTTGTCGCGACCTCTCTTCTCTTTTGAAGGGATTACTCTTGTCGCGACCTAAAATTTATGTCGCGACCTCAATTTCTTTCACGCCGAACTTTTGGTGCTGACTTAAACACCATTCTTCCTTCGGCATTGACTAAGTCACGAGCATCAACTTTTGTTGTGACTTAGGTTCTGTCATGACATAAGTTTTTATCATAGCGTAGTACGCAATTTGCCTCAAATTTAATGAACAACGACTTTTCACTCTTGATCGGTCGCAGTTCTCATCATCAAACAAACCAATTTCACCACGGCAATTCAGAATGTATTTATTCAAATTTCACGAATTTATATAGGAAAGGAATGCTCCCTTTTTCTGTCGTTCTCTTCTGCAAGTTGCTGGAGTTGTACTGGAGTTTATTCCTTCTTGTCTGAGCCATTTCTGCATAAGTACTCTGCAACATTTACAGGAAGGATTCAATTAAACAAAAATTAACTTCTTAAGTACTAACTAATCATTATAATAACTAGAGAAAACAAAATCAAGGTTAATTCTAAAAAAAAAAAAAAAAATTCAAAGTCTAAAAGCAGAAATTAAAGTCTCTATGGGTTGCCTCCCATCGGTGCTTTCGATTTGAGTCCTTATTTGGCAGACTTCTTTGTTTGATTTTCTTTCTCTCTCAATGAACCAGTTGTAGCTCTTCTTTTCTTTCCTCCCTACTTTGATAATGCTTCAGTCTTTGTCCATTGACTTTAAATTCCTCCCCATCATCAGTCTTGAGTGTTAGTGCTCCAAAAGTAGTGCTTGACACCACGGTATATGGTCCACTCCACCCTTGGTTTCATTTCACAGGAACAATCTTAATGCAGGTTAAATAACCAGGGAACTTGATCCTTCTCAAATTCTTTCCTAAGAATCAGCCTTTGATCATGTCATTTTAACATCTTGTCTTTGTAGATCTTAGCATTATCACCAGGCTTCATTTCCAATTCTTCCAGAGTTCACCGGTTGAAGCAATCTCTCTTCCTTTGCCATTTTGAAATCGAAATTCGGCTTCTTAATGGCCCACATAGCCTTAACATTCCAATTCAAGAGGAGGTGACATGGCTTGCCAAATACCAATCTGTATGGGGACATCGATGGGAGTTTTGAATGCGATCCTGTAGGCTGAAGTGCGTCATCTCAAGTTTGGAAGACCCGATCCTTCTGGCAGACTTACGAGTCTTTTCGAGGATCCTTTTAACCTCCCGGTTGGAAATTTCTGCTTGCCCATTAATTAAGGGGATGAAAAGCTAGGCTCATTATATGTTTGATCCATATCGCTCGCCAGGCTTTGCGAAAATTTTGTTTGCAGTGGCTTCCCCATTCTTGATAATAGTCTGGGTGTTCCAAATCGCTCGATATGTTCTTTGCGGGAAACTCACAAGCGTAACATCATTCCTTGGGCAAGCTAACATACCACCCATTTAGAAACATAATCCCACTTGCTAGCGAGTATATACATGTTCCAAATGATTGTGGAAAGGGTCCCATCAAAATCTATCCCCCATAAATCAAAAATTTGCACCACCAATATGCTCATAGGGGCATTTCATTTATCTTCAGTGATATTTCCAATCTTTTGGCATATCATAATTTGACCCATTCGATCTGAGTCCACACAACAGGTTGGCCAATAAAATCCTGATTGGAGTATCTTATGGTATTCTTTCTCGAGAAAAATGCCCCCGTATGGTGATGCATGGCATTCATTCATAATTACGCTTTGTTCACCTTACGGCACACATCTTCTTATAATCATATCGACTCCCTCTTAAATAACCATTGGGTCATCGAGATATAATACTGTATCGATCTTAGGCTTTCTTTGCACTACATTGGTGGTGGTCGAAGAAGCCTCCCACAGCTAAGTAATTGCAATATCGACATACCATGGCATTTGGAATGACAATTGAAATAGTTGCTCATGGGAAGCTCTCTCTTAATCTTATCTCCTCCTCTTACGCGATTTCTTTCCTGATACGGACAAGTGATCGGCTATCACATTGTCACATCCTTTTTATCGATTTCGGATCAAACTCTTGCGGTAGTAGCGCCCACCTTGCTCCGGTCTTGGCTTACTTCCTTTTTTGACAGCATAAGATATTTGATGGGCATGATGCCGTGAACTATAACATGGGATCCCGAATCTTATGGCTGAATTTTCACAAGCAAACATTATTGCTAGCATCTCCTTTTCGGTTATTGGAATAGTTTTCTTGATAGCCGTTGAGATTCTTAGCATAGTATATGGCTACGAATATTTTCTCTTTTCTTTGCCCAAGCTTGACCCCCATTGCGAAATCACTTGCATCACACATTATTTCGAATCACGATCCCGATACGGTGCGGCTATAACAGTGCTTGAACCAATCGATCTTGATTTCCTCGAGCGACCTTGCGGGGAATCATCGAAATTAAACTTTTGTGTCCTTCTCCGATGTCTGCATAGTGGTCTGGCTATTTTTGAGAAGTCTTTGATGAATCTCCTATAAAATCCAGCATGCCCTAAGAAACTCCTTATCCCTTTTACTGTGGTGGGAGGTGCAAGGGTTTTGATAATAGAAATCTTGGATTGGTCCACTTCTAGCCCTGTAGCAGAAATTTTATGACGAACAATGCAACCACATTTACCATGAAATGGCATTTTTCCCAATTTAGTGCTAGTTGCTTGTCCTTGCATCTTTGAAGTCGCATTTCCGAGTTGTTCAAACATTGTTCAAAGCGGACCCATACCTTTGTGAAGTCATCCATAAAAATTTCCATAAGGATTCTTCTACCAAGTGCAGAACATTGACATCATACATCTGGAAAGTAAGCGGGGGCATTGCACGGCCAATGGCATCATACGAGGCAAGGTGCCATGGGGGCATGTGAATGTGGTCTTCTCTTGGTCCCTCGGGTGCAATTGCAATACGGTTGTAGCTGAATACCCGTCAGAAACAAAAATGAGGATGTCTGATAATCTATCAACATCGATCAATGAAGAGCGAAGGGAAGTGATCTTTCACCCGATTCGTATGTTCGGCTTCACGTAATCAATGCATACTCTCCATCCTGTCACCGTTCTTTGTTGGAATTAATTCATTTCTTTCATTGCGGATTCGAGTAAATCCACCCTTCTTTGGAACCACATGGGTAGGCTAACTTGAGGACTATACGAAATTGCATAGATAAAACCGGCATTTAACCATTTGAGTACCTCCTTCTGACTACTTCTTTCATTCTTGGATTAAGTCTCCTTTGATGTTCAACGATTGGCCTTGCATTTCTTCTAGAAGTATTTTGGGCATGCATATTGATGGGTGATACCTTTTAACTCTTCAATAGACCAAGCTATAGACTCATATGATTTCTCAAATTTCCGGCAACCTCGTTTCCTCGACATCGCTAAGTCGCGAAATTATTCTTGGTTTACTCTTTGGCGACGGGTAAGCATACTTTAAATGACTTGGCAACACCTTTAAAACTAGCCCTTCTTCTTGGTTTCTTGATGAAATTCCTTTTCTTCAATTTAGTCTCTTTTTTTCACCTCGGTTGTTGAGACTCATCGCTTTTTTAAGTAGAATGTAAATTGATGTGCGAAAAATGCGAATCAAAATCTTGAATCTTGAATTCATCTCTTTTTCATTGATTGAAAATTGGGCATTACAATCATAGTAAAATTCAAAGTTGTTGACATATACATCTTCTATTGACCTTACATCTTCCCTCTCTATGTCTAAACTCCTTAAACTTCTGATTAAATTGAAGTCAGCTGTCTCTTTTCCAACTCACGAGTAAGAATTCCATACGCATATCGATTATAAGGCGCTCGGTTGCAAGGAATGGCCTTCCCGGTGGCAGAGGGACTTGTGGGCTCTTCCTCCATATCGATGCGATGAAGTCTCTTGGAAAAATAAAGTTCCCCACCTTTACCGGCTACATCTTCTATAGTTCCTTCGGGTTTTACGAGGGTTTTATACGCCATTTGGAGAGTAAGCAGTGGTGGGAGTAAGCTCCCAGGCTTAACTTCTTGGCTTGCAGAATAGGGCATTAAAGTGATGCTTTTTGAGTCACGAGATCTTTACGAAACTCAAACTCTCAATGGTGCGAGGGAATGGTGGCTCCTGGATCCTTCGTCTTTTACGGTAAGCCCCTGCGATCACGGCATTGCAAGTTGCGATCGGGTTTACAATTCCTTCTTGACAATCTTCCTCTTTTTGCTGGTATGTCTTTCAAAAATTTTGCATAAAGTGGCATCACAGGTAACCACTTACGTGAAGGCATCTTGATCTCTGGCTTCCTAAAGGTTTTCAGAACGCACCAAGCGTTCCTCTATCTTTGATTCTGTGACCTCGTGGAAATGGAATTTATGACCGGTGTTGCAGGTTTTTCTTCTTACTTCTTTCTTCTTCGGACAGCTGTTCCTTCTTCTTTCTTTCTCCATTGTTTTTGCATTGTCTGGGCCTTCATCTCCCTTGTTGCTTTCATCTTTTTCTGTCTTCTTCTCCAAGTCTTTCCAGCAAGGCTGCGCGCCATCTGTCTTTTGGATTCTTCTTTGTGTCACTGGGAAAGGCATCTTTCATATGATTTTGCAGGTTTAGGGCCGATTGCCTATCACGTGTCTCCCGGGTTCTTGAGAGAAGCATTAGTGGTCTTCGAAAAAATTTGAGAATTGGCATTTGAAGGCTTCCCGGTCTATGAGCTTTGTTCATGGAGGTTTAACGACTTCTTGTTGTCCCCGTAGTTACGGCATTTGATCTTGAATGGTGGAACCTCCTCGACCACGATATTCATTTACGCTTCCCTCCTCCTTGCCTCACTTCTTTGTTGGAACCTTGGTGGCTGCTGATATCCGTGCTGAGGATGTTGTTAATGCCTTTGGCCTTGTGAGGCCCCTCCACCATATGAAAAATTTTCTTGGTTCCTCAGTGCTAGATGATAGTGTGCTGGCATGTTAGGATTTGGTTTGAATTGATAACTTCTTGGCTCTCCCAAGTGCCAACCTCCCTCGGCATCATAAAGCGGTTCTTCGAGTGGGTACATCAGCACTTCCTCTCAATAGTTCCCTCTCAACTGCTCCTATTTCATGAGCAGTGTGCATCTTCCTCTCTTGCTTGTCCATTATATGCATGATGGCATCTAACTTTGCCTCCATGGCTGTCATCTTGCTCAGCTCCATGACTCCTCTTCCTCTGCCAATTACTCTTGAAAACTCTGATGGAGCTTTCATATTGCATTGCCCAAGGTCCTCAATCAGATCTCTTACCTCTTTGTTTGAATGCTCCACAAGATGAAGCATCAATAATGCCCTTAGATGTATCATTCAAGGCATGATACACTACGTCCATCCGGGTCTTCAAGTCTATCCTAGCGCATCGACATGATCTTTTCAAGAACTCAATCTCCTATGCTACATAAAGGCTCTCATCTCCCCGCCGGAACACAATTATCTCCTCCGTCTCTCGGGAGGTGAGTGAGATGGGAAGAATCTACCCAAGTAGCTTCCACAAGCTCCTCCTGGGTATCAACAGAACTATATGTAGTAGAGATCATACCATGCGGTCACGCATTCTTAGGAGAAAATGGAAATAATGCAATTTAATGACCTCTGTCTCACCCCATTCAATCCTATCGTGTTTGCCATTCGGAAACCTTCCCAGGTGCTCATTTGGGTCTTCTGTGGGTGACCAATAAACAGTTGTTGCTGAACCATTGTAATCGTGTTGGCTTAGTTCAAAATTGCATCAACGCAGTCGTCTCGATTGCAGAGTATCTATCCCTTAATGTGCCCCAAAGTCCCATTATTTGATTGGAGGCCTTCCGGGTCGTTCTCGTCCGCCTCGTCCGCCTTTCACCGCTTATAGCCGAGTTTCTAATCTTTCGCCTTCTCAAGCTTCGAAGTAGTTCTTTCTAGTTCAAGACTACTGAATCGTATCGTTGTTCTGCTTCCTATGCATTAAAGTTTTCCAAATCAAACACACTTACATTAATAGGATTAGTCGCCAACAAATATTTTCAATATGGCTTGTTAAAAGTTACACAAAAATAACCACCGCTATGAAAAACGGCTTTGTTCTTTTTCTTTAAATGTCCAAATTAGCATTTCCCCTTTCTCGTCAGAAGATCACCAAATTCTTTCGATCCCCGACAACGGCGCCATAAAACTTGTTGACCGGACCAAAAGACATGTACAAATTTATAACACTATTGCCAAAAGACTATTGTCTAATCCCCGGCAACGGCGCCATAAAACTTGTTGACCGGACCAAAAGACATGTACAAATTTATAACACTATTGCCAAAAGACTATTGTCTAATCCAACCTCAGAACCCGCGCCATAAAACTTTGTCAATCGGATATGTCTTAGCTATTTGATTAGTTCGAAGATTGTTTCAATTGGAGTAAATTGTTTACCGAGTGGTTTTGATCCGTTATGCCAGAAGTGCACGTCGAACAAGTAGTAAATCGATTTAAGTCCAGATATCGATCCTACGTAGATTTTAAGAATTCTCAATCAACTACCCCGACTACTCAAAATCTACACTATTCGGGACTGGAGACAATTGGAATTAGCTTACAACTTAAAATAGTCAAAACCTAAGAAAATCAATTAATAATAAATGAATTGAATATTGAAATACAAAAATAACAAATTAAGACTCAACAAGCTTCATAAAGGTATCGAAAAGAATGCTACTGTGAAACATCAATTCCGGCAGAATGCCCTGATCTTTTTCTACTTGAACCACAGATTTAAAACTAGTCCAAGGAATATAATAGTGTAGTTGGATCTCTCCAAACCCCACACTTCATTATATAAACCTCACTGTTTCTCTCGAAGACAGAGTGTTAAATAACTACTTTAACCCATGCCTTGTTCCTGGGTATTTTTCTTTCAATAATTTCATACCCACAACATGGACTGTAAATCGAGTCTCTAAGATATAGTCATTGCAATGATCTACACTATACCGGTTCTCTTCCTCCAAATTAGAACAGCTCATCCTTTCCTCGATTTGATCTCCGCTTAACACGGATCGATTTACTAATCGAATCGATAGAACTCTCTATGTGCCTAAATTGATAAATTGCTCCACTCGCTTCCTCGTCTCCACAGAAGAGATTTATCGATTTAATTACACATAGCACATTAGGATCACCATAGTTAGGTTCTCATACCTTTCAAATTGTCTACTCTCAGAATTCCTTCCTCCGTGTCACCCGAGGGGCCTCCCGGAAACCAGCTTGAGACAATTCATTTTATTGCATGAGAGAGACCGACATTGGGATCAGTGAATTTAAAAAATACACAAGACCAAAGAAGTAGCTTTGCAAACCTGAGTTCAACAAAGACTGAATAAAATTTCTGGGCAGAAAGATAATTTCGACGATATGTCAATTCAATGGAAGTCGAATCTAAATCACTAGATTACACAATACATTGGCTTGCCGATCAAGAGCCACAGAACTCCAAGAATCAACCTGGAACCCGAATTTAATTTGTCTGAATTCAACAACCGTGATAAGAATTTTACTAGAAAATATGAATCAGATTCACTAAACTTTACCGTGAACGCTCGCATCCAAATTTGAATGAAATACAAACCAATCTAAAAAAAAAAACAAGAAAAGAAAAGAAAGAAAATTAAAATATGGAGCCTTCAATCCTGTAGATCTCTCTTTCAACACGCTGCAGCCTGCCTGCAGCGCAATCAGATGATGGTTCAAGTCAGCCCTAATTTCTGATGCACTTCTTTGGATCGCAGCTTTAAATGGCCTAGCTGGTTGTTGATGTCGCGACACAATTCTTGTCGCACTTCGTTGTCTTCGCCACATGTCAGAGTCTTTGTTTGGTCGCGACGTGTCTTTGGTGTGGTCGATGTCACATGTTTCAAGGATCGCCGCGACCTTAACTGCAGCATTTGATGTCGCTACAAACTAAATGTCAAGCCGCTGACCTTCTCCAGCGCCCCGCGACCTCTCGATGTTGTCGCACCCTTGGTCTTTGGTACGATGTCGCTGGTTATCTTCACGTGTCGCGGACTCAAGTTCATAAATTGATGTCGCGATAATCGTGCGTTGCCGCTTCGACTTTTCCAACCGCCGTCGAATCGGCCAATGATGTCGTATTCTTCTCGTAGTTGATGTCATGACCATCTCTTTAGGCCGTTGTTGTCGCTAATCTTAGTTTCTTGCAAGTCGATGTCGCGACGCTCCTCGGATTCGCTGGGTCGATGTCGCGACTCACATCCGTATGTCGCGACATACTCTGTTCAAACATTGTTTATCTTATGTCGCTGACTTCAGCAAGGTCGCACCTCATTATCCACGATCGGGTTTAATTCCCTGTCACACTCAAGGATGCTTACATCTTGTCTTCTCTTCATCAATTTCCGTTGCTTGTCTGAGCTTCTTTCACGCCACTGCTTTGTCTCTCACTACGCCTTCATTTGCGACCGGGAGCTTTGTAGTTGCAAACCCGACATGCATTTTGATTTCCTGTGAAAGCTTCATGACATCAAATTTTAATCCTTTCAAGGCTTCCGCCGTAACTTCTTCAAATTAATTATATCAAGAGACGTCACCACATTTGCTCCTTTAATGCAAATTTCGTTTCTTTGAATTCTCTCGCCGCACGCTTTGGTGAAGTTTATTCCATATTCTTGGCTATAAATCACTTTTATATAAAAATCAATCAAAATGGATCGAAATAGATGACTTTTAAGCTCATCATCCTCTTAAACTCATATAGCCTTAATTGGGTGTAACCACGCCTCGTTGTCATATAGGGGCACCTCGACTCGTTTGCATAAGCCGTAAATGAGGAAAGGGTGCCCCAAGTTCATCTTAGAGTCTCGGTTATGGAGGATGGCGTCCTCTATAACCTGCCCAACATCAAAAGGAATATCCTGAATGATGGCATAATTGAGTACAGTAGCACGCCAAGGGCCACTTCACACAACGCTCTGGCCGCCGGAATTAGACGCGACGTGATTGGGCGACGCACTTTGGGGATAAATGCCACTGGGCTCTCAAGGGACAAAGATGGCCTCATTGTTTAGTTCCACTCACCCGCCCGTTTCATTAAGACCAATGACTCCTGGTAATCGGGTCAGCTTCGTAAAGTCGATTGCTGGCGCCAGGGGACATGATCAAGATTTTATAAAAAGTGGTTGATCGACCAAGACCGAAGTCTACCAACACACCTCGCAGACCGAACCTTCGACGACGTGAGGCGAGGTTGGCGAATTCCTCGCACCACACTCATCGCAGCTGGGATGAGGTGGTCAGGCAAAGTGCCCGCCATCCTCGGGCCGCAATAGTTCATAAGAATCAGCCGTGGTGATGGAAACCCTTCTCCTTAATAAAAGATCGGTTCTTGTAGATGATGCCGAACCGATCGGCGGCACCTTCGACAAACTCGATACACTAAAATCGGGGTCGGATCCTCACCGGGTCGACTTCGTCGAGGGCAACTTTTGCCTCTGCTGCATATCGGGTGTAGCAAGGACAAAAGAGATGAGTGAAGGGTCACACGGGACAAGGCAGAACGCCAAATGGCACCAAGGTGACACACCTAGGTAGTCTAGACAATATGTCGAGCACCCACAATGCACTATGAACACTAGGGCCAAATGAGCCACCGAGAAGTAGACACCAGCCCTAGAACGTGGGACACACCCAACCAGCCCAAACTAGACCTAATGTGGAATCCCAGACCCAAGGTGGAGGACTCGACTAGGACACCTACGTGTAGTGTGGAAAGGGCGAGATAGAGCCAGCCGGACTGGAGCTGAGGAAGGATGGTGACTACTGAGTCGTGAGAGGGTGTCGGAGGGCAGTAACAATGGCCCCGACCTGTGAGGGACCCGGCAAGGGTCAGCAAAGGAGCGGCTACAGAGGTACTAGGGTTCGTGCAAGGACGAAAGGTGGTAGGAGCAAAAATGGGGGTGTTCGCCTTAAACAAAGGTCAACATCGCGATTTATAACGCAACGCCATGACGTCTAAAGAGAAGAAATACCAACGAGCGGATTTAACATCCAACGTCGCGACATTCCAGAGAATGATTATAACCAACGTCGCGACGTTCCAGAGAGTACAAAAAATGACATCGCGACGTTGTGATCCCACGTCGCGACGCGCTTCGTAGAGAGAGCAATAATTCAACGCCGAGACGCTAGAATCAACGTCGACGCTCCGTAGAAGTGTAACCAACGCCGCGACATGAGTCAACGAGCGACTGCTCCAGAAGGGTCAAACTGATGTCGTGACGTTGAGAGGTCGCGACGTTACAGAGAAGACCCAAAATGCAATTTATTTAACAAAGGTCTAAGGGAAGAGAACACTCCCCTCATGCAATTGTGACTCTCTTGAACTTTGTGAACGGATCCTCCCCCAAACTTTCGATCGTGGGTCCTGAAAGTAGAAATTTAAAAAGGAATTCTGATTAGGGACAGTAAAACAAAGAACCAATAAAACGTAAATAGATAATAAACTCGAACTCTGAAAAATTTCAAGAAAAACTTGGGTTGCTCTCCTAAGAAGCGCTATGTTTAATGTGTCGTTAGGCCTCACGCTCCCCGACCAATGTGCGATATGCTTAGAAGAAACTGGGAATGCTTATGCATCTCCCTATAGTGCTCACACCCAATGCTCAAGGTGGATGAAATATTCTTCTGTTCACACCCTTTCCCTTCTCGGTGCCTTTTTGTGCAGGAATAGGCTTATCCCTGAAGTTTTTCGCATTGCCTTACAAAATCTCTATGTAGTGAAGTTCCGAGATATCTTCATTTGGATCGTCATCTGGATGCTTCATGGGCTGGAATACATGGAAAGTGATCTCGTTTCCTTGGCCTCAATTTGAGCTCTCACCTTCTTGCACATATTGATTTGAGCTTTTCCTGCGGGCTGTGAAGGGCCTGTAATTGGGCATGATGGAACTCGAGTCATCTTCCTCCATGTCCGTAATGACGAAGTCCTGGAGCAAAGAATTTACCAACTTTTTACCAGACATTTTCTCGACTATACCCGAGGATGCTGGTAGGACTCCGTCTTCCGCTGTTGCAAGCCGATTGTGGTCGCTTTTCGTCTCCTTAAACTTAGCCTTTAGAACATCGAAAGCATCATCAAGTCGATGCTTGTCCCAAGTCACACGTGGATTTTCCCTGTGATACCCTATTCTATAGAGAACGGTATGTAAAAGCTTACCCGGATCTTCAAGTTTTGGGAAGCTTCCTTTGGCAGGATGGCAATCGCATTCCCAATTAAGGCGATGGTCCCATATTCTCCTTCCAACTTCTTCTTACTCGCAAGATCTTTTCATGAATTTCGCATAACTTGGCATGTGTCTCCACATGCTCCAAAAAGGGTATATATTAATATGTAGTTTCTCAAGATGTCAAGAAACTTTGCAAATTGCTTCTCTAACTTACCTTTCTTCAACCTCTGAGGATACGGAATTAAAACATGTGCTCCCACCTGCTTTGTCTCAAGCCGTTTCTTCCCGACTTTATTATCCCTTGACTCCGCTCTCGTATCTCTGGCTGCACATCTTAGACCTGGTCTTGGACAGCTTATTCTTACAAGCAATTTTCGCTCTCTTACCGCTAGTCAAGGCCCGGATTTTAACCTTTTCCACTCCTTAGAGTGATAGCCCCTATGACTCATTCCCTTCTCCTCTGTGGTTTACCTCCGAATTGCTTGGTAGTGAACCCCCGTGTTCTTCAACAGACCGGCCATTCGACTCCATCCACCTCCAAGTTTCTCAACTCAGGCCGCTTGATTGTTCAATTGTGTCTGTCGTGATATCACTTTTGTCTCATTCATAAAGCAATGTGAGGTGAGTCCAAGGCGCGGGCTTGCTCCAAGTCCACCTTCGTGAAGTGGTCTCGCTTCGTCAGGTGGTGGCATGTTGTTCTGATTGTTCCTCCATCCATACCCTTGATTGTTTTGATTATTTTGATTCTGATTACTACGCCACCCTTGTCTTTGGTTTTGGTTCTGATAGTTGTTTCCCCCATACTGACCTTGTTGCAATGGTTGACCTTGATTGAACCTTAACACATACTCTGGCATGCCTACAGTTTTCCTGACTGCATTCCCGTGGGCTTCTGAGTGTCAGTTCCTCCACGAATTCACACAACTCCTATGGATTGCCCGTATGGTGATTCACTCAGACTTTGCCGTCTAGTTAATCGTTTAGTCACCGTGCAACACATGAGTAAACTGGGAGCTGTTGAGAACTCGCACTGGTGTGCCATCCATGGCCTTCACTGTGTAGTCTTCTCTAGGCTATTGATTAAGCAGCAGAAGCAAAGATTCTCTGCGTACTCTATATGCTCTGTCCAGGTCTTCATTAATGATCCTCCCGCCGAGGCATCAATCAATGCTCTAGTTGCATTTCGTACCATTATAAAAGTATGGACCCGCATCCATCCGGTCACCTGGTGGATGTGGACACTCCTCAACAACAGGAAATCTATCCTACAAGCCGCTGTGTTCTCTCCCTAGTCAGTCCGGGAAGTATCATCTCTCGCATTCGCTTGCGCAATTTTTCGCAGTGGGAAGAACTTGGTCGTGAACTTCGCACTCAAGTCACCCATGAAGTAATGGAATCCGATGGCTGAGAAAGCTAACCAATGCTTGGCTCTACTACCTAGTGAGAGGGAAATAATCTCAACCTGCGCCTTCAGAACTCCCATTGTATTTGATTGTGTCGCAGACTTCGAGGAAGTTGGTCATATGCATATTTGGATTCTCATGGGGTAGTCCATGAAATAAGATGTTCTCAAGACCGTAGTTACCGACTGTGCTCTCAAGTTACTAATTCCTGAACGGGGTCTTCTGATAGTCAGTCTCAATAACCGTAGTGTAAGGCAAACTCCTCTAGCAAACAGGAATGGATCATCACAGAGCAAAAGGCCCGGCACTCCGTTATTCTACTTCGACCCCATGTGGCCTGCTGCTTTGGTCAATGCTAAGATCCCGCTCTTCGCTGTTCTCACGATTGCTAGATTTCTAGTCCGTCTGCCTCCGTTTCCTGGCGTATTCGTGGTAAAGTTCTTCAAGCTCGATCAAACAAATGTCGGGTCAACTGATCCCGCCAAGCGTATGCGCCACCTAAACCCTTGACTGCAATCACACACGAAACAAAAAGACCAACTTACCAACACTTGTAAAAACAAATAAAAACAAAAAAAGTCCAGAGTAATATCTAATTGCTTTGATCTCTATATCACTCTAAACCTATCCCCAGCAACGGCGCCAAAAACTTGATAGGCTAAAAGCGTGGTGTGTATATATGTACGCCTATGTGCGCAAGTGCACGTTGCCGCCTATAATATATAGTGTACCTATGGTACGGATATCGATCCACTGGGATAAGTGTTGTTGAGTACGTAGGACTATTGAAAGTATTACTGGATATAAGTGTGTGAAAGAGTATCAGTGTCTGAACTTCTTAAACTAAACTAACTAATCTTAATGAATTACTATAATGGAGACTAGGCTATGTCTCCCTCGCCACCTTCGAATGGATTATATCCTAAATATGATATTATTCACTATTTATAACTTATTAATGGCTAGGTGATCTGCGCACGTAAATACCCTCTCTCGAGGTGTGTATCCACTTTATCATTAGTAGTGCCGAGTGTATCTCTACCCCAACCTCGATAATTCAAATGCTTAAATGTTCTAACCTTAATTTGCCACCCCTGATCTAATATCTCTATTTCACCGAATCAAATCAAGGCCGCTTACTATATCCCGGGTATCCTCATCTCTAATCCTGAGATCTCCAAGATAGTCATGCTAATGTCAGCGACATCACCATGTAAATGATTCACAGATATAAAGCAGATGTTAACAAATTATAAACGATCGAATAATATAAAATACCACTTTAATCCATGCAATCGTGGATTGTGGTTCAACAACACCCTAGTAGAGGAATCTAAATATAATCACGAAACAAATAGTTAATCTACAAAACATCAGTCTTTCTGTCCGAAAAGAAGAAGATACAAAATGATGGCTCTTCTCCAAGGTCAAAATCCTACTGCTGTGATTTCCAGGCCTCAGTTCGCATCGCCCGATTCCAACCCCTTGATTCGCTCCCTTGCTTTTAATGATCGAGAAGCAGATCTCAGGCTGACGCCGCACGCCGAGACGCTCGACGCCACGCTTGCTTACTTCTCAGATATGTTAACCCAACGTCACGACGTGGGGACATCACGACGTGGGGACGTCGCGACGTTCTAGCCATCTTTATGCACTGCACCCTCTGCTCCATAATTCTTCCAAAAGCTACCCTTTTCGCCTGCATTCACACCAATTGCAGCCACAAATCGTATATCAATACAAATTGTGCGTGGATTTAAATATAAAATAACGATAAAAACACAAGACAAATGCGGGTATGACCTGAGTATTTCGGCCACTCATCAGACATCAACCTTACTCGGACTTCATAATGAGCCAGCTAGGCATTAACCATACTAGGCCGGTAAGACATCAACCATACCCGAACTTTATAATGATTCAGCTGGGCATAACCATATTGGGCCGGTAGGACATCAACCTTACTCGGACTTCATAATGAACCAACTGGGCATCAACCATACTGGGCTGGTAAGACATCAACCTTACTCGGACTTCATAATGAACCAGCTGGACATCAACCATACTAGGCCGATAGAATATCAACCTTACCCGGACTTTGTAATGATCCAACTGGACATCAACCATACTGGGCCGGTAGCACATCAACCTTACCCAGACTTTATAATGAAAAATTGAGACGGGAATATGGTTAGAAATTGAATCATTCTTTATTGATAATACCTTTTAAGGTGCATAGTATTCCACATTCTAGGTATATAGTTGTCTACTATAGTTTACTTAACGATACGATCCGGATTCGCTGCCATGTTACTTTTGGCCCTCCCAAAGGCTGGAACTTTTCGGCTGACAAATCAACTATGTTCTCGAAAAATTTTCTCAGGACCAGGTCCCCTGGCTAGAACATTCGGGGTTTCACCCATCTGTTATATAGGTTTGTAAGCCTACGGTGGTACGATGCTATTCGTTGACAAAGAGTCGCTTCACACGCCATCTACCATGTCTGTGTTTTTAACCATGACGCATTTAACCGCTTCGTATATAAGTCTTCGAGCGTGGGCATACCGAATGAGGGACTATAGCTTCCATCCCATAGGTGAGCGCGAAAGGGGATATGTTAGTTGGTCTACGGGTGGTCGTTCTGTAGGCCCAAAATACCCAGGGGAGCTAGTCTACCCACTTGCCTTTAGTCTAGTCTAATCGTTTCTTTAAGGCGTTCAGTAAGGTTTTATTAGAAGCTTCTGCTTAGCCGTTGCTTTGCGGATATCACAGAGTGGAATATAGATTTTTTATTTTCAACTCCTGGTAGAAATTCCTATATGCCCGACTATCAAATTGAGGTCCGTTCTCTGATACGATTGATCGGGGTATACCGAAACGGCACAATATTCTTCCAAATGAACTGAGTGACATCCTTATCTTTAATTGATGCGAAAGCTTCGGCCTTTATCCACTTGCTGAAATAATCAGTAGCTACCAGCAATAATTTTTTCTGAGCCGAGGTGGTAGGGAACGGCCCAACTATGTCAATTCCCCATTGAGCGAAGGGCCAAGGGCTCGTGATAGAAATTAAGTCTTCAATTGAAGATCTCATGACAGGGGCTTACCACTGGCATCGGTCACACTGTGTTACAATCACGACGCCGATCTCATGGTTGGCCAATAATACCCCCTCGAGTGGGCTTCGAAAGCAAGAGTTCCTGTCATCGATGATTACCACATATCCCTTCATGCAATTCGGCCAATACATATTTCCCTTGTTCAGTAGTTAAACACTTCAAGTTTTGCCCGTCTAAAGACCACTTAAATAACTGTCCATTAACCAAAGAGAATCTGACTTACATACTTTTCCATTCGAGGGTCTCGACGAGCCTGGGCGGCGCCTGCCCTACCACCAACCGAGAGAATCACTTTGAACTGTGAAGCCCCGCGCTGGCCAACACCGAGCTGCGCTCCACTCAGCTAGATGGCCTCATACTCCGATTCGTTGTTGAGGCTGAAGCCCAAACACGTCGTACCATCTTTTCCCATTGGGATTTAAGGTAAACCAATGACAACCCCGGTTTGCCGAGATGCCCCGTCTACTTTAAGGGTCCACTAGTTCAAGTTGTCCAAGCTCATTCCGGATTAGGGAATCTCTGCCATAAAATCTGCTAAAACCTGTCCTTTCTTAGCCAACCTTGGCTTATACTGAATACCGAATTCGCTCAATTCAATTTCCCATCGAGCCAGCCTTCCAAATAAGTATGGTTTTTGAATGGTGTTCTGAAGAGGGAGGTTAGTTAGCACAACAATGGGGTGTGCTTAAGTATATGGAGTTTCGCTTGCTACTCTGAGGCTAATGCCGCTCGCCGAGTGGCTGTATCAGGCTTTTGTGTCGATTAAGGACTTGTCGACAAAAACATCGCTTCGTCCTTCATCTTCTTTGAATAGGCCTTGAATAAAAAGGGAAAGACTTACCTGAGACATCTAAACCGCCAAGCATACGAATAGTGTTTCTCGTCACTGTGGCTAGAAAGGACTGGAGGTTCTGTAAGATACTACTTGATTGTTGTGAGGACTTTATCACATTCTTCATTCCATCCGACCCGGTTGGCCCCCTTGAGGGTAACGAAGAAGGGCTTTAGAAGGTCTGTAAACCGAGAAATGAATCGCCCCAAGGCGGCTAACCGGCCAGTCAACTGTTGTACCCCTTTTCTATAAACGGGAGCCAGGGATTCCAAAATAGCTTTAAGCTGAGCGGGGTTGGCCTCTATCCCCCTCTGAGTCACCATGAAACCTAAGAATCGGCCCGCATTGACTCCGAAGGCGCATTTTGAGGGATTGACTTTCATGTCGTATGCCCTTCGGAGTTCAAAAGCCTTTTGTAGGTGTTCAGCATGGTCCGGGCGCTTTTTGGACTTTACCTGCATATCATTAATGTAAACCTCCAAGGTTTTTCCTAGTAGTGGCCTGAACATCTTGGTCACTAACCTCTAATACGTTGTAGTAGAACAACCCGTGCGAGGTGATGAATGTTGTTTTTTCCGAGTCTGGCAGACGCATGGGTATTTGATAATATCCCGAGAAGGCTTCCAGGAATGACAACATCGCATGCCCAACCAACACAACGACAATATGATCTATCTGAGGTGTAGGAAGCCATCTCGTAACACCCAAATATATCCTAACACTTCTATTACGTTTAGGTATAATAACAAGAACAAAGATATTTGTCCTGAGTAAAATAAAAATAAAATAAGCAAGAACTTGGAATTAATACAACAGTTAAGGGTAAATTAATAATTTACCCATTTCAGGATCCAAGGGTTATACTTTAATAAGTTTATATGCCAAAGTAGGAATATGCATAAGTTAACTTAAGAGTAACAGAGAGTTGGAGGACCAAAAAGTAATAAAAGAAAGATATTAGAATGAAATAAGGAAGAAAATTTGTGGAAGAGACAAGTGGCTTGAAGGAAAGAGGGAGGAAGTTTCCTCCTTGGAAAGAAATAAAAGGATAATATCAAATAAGGATAAGACCAAAATAAATATCTCATTTTGGTCTTGGGAGAAAGAGAGAGCAAAAACGGATAAGAGAAAAGAGAAGAGAAAGGAAGAAGAAGAAGAAGAAGAAGAAGAAGAAGAAGAAGAAGAAGAAGAAGAGAAAAGAAAAAGAGAAAGAAGGAAAAGAAAAGAGAAGATCACAGGTATTGAACTACTAAATTTGAGTATGGAATTTGAGTATGGGTGTAAGGAACTATGAATATTTGTATGGAAACTATGTGTGTGTGTATGGAAGTCTAGTTTTGGTCTAGAAAGTTTAGATACATGGTTTGGAACCTTTTGTTGTGTATGGTTTGGGTTTGGAAACTCCCAAACTCATTTCTATTAGGCTGAGAGTTACACAGTTCTAAGGCTTCTATAGATGTGTTTTGGGAAGGGTCTAGCTGCAAGTTGAACCAAGAAAATTTCCCTATTTTTGATCATACTCAATAGCCGGACTTTAGAACGGGTTTTTGGGTCAGAAATAAAGGTTATTTAGTAGTAAGTCCTTCTGGTAAATTGTAGCCACATTAATGAACTTGATGTTAGGCATTTGAATTTCACTCGGGACCCCCTCAGAGACCAAGTTATGGTTTTTTTACTCAATACCAACGCGCAGAGGTCACCCATAGAGGTCAGCCCAGCCAGAGGTCAAGAGACATCATGCAAACAGAGGCTCGGCTGCACCTCCTCATGCGCCAGGGAGGGCTCGGCCAGGACCAGGCCGCTGCAGGCCCACCGGACCTCATCCTCAGAGGCCACTGCACTCATCCCGCATAGGTCACAGACTCATCCTCAAGCAGTAGAGGTCGCCAGAGACCTCATGCAAGAGGTCACAGACTATACAGAGGCTCGGCAGACTATCCAAACAGAGGTCAAAGAGGACCTCATCCTGTAGGAGGTCACAGACTCTCATCCTCGTAGCACCGAGGTCGTCACCGTCTCAGCTCAGATTTAACCACGATGACCTCCAACTCTAAGGTCATAACTCCTTCGTCCGAACTTCGATTCGGGTGTTCTTGGACTCTATGGAAAGCCCATTGAGTCAAGAATATATTCATATGCCTGAGGAGGACATTAGATGTTAGACCGAGGTGTTAGACCAAGCTAAACTAGGTCATCTCAGCTCGGCCGCTCAGTCAGCTCTGGCCGGGTTAACCACGCATGACCCTCCAACGTCTGAAGGTCATAACTTCTTCGTCCGAACTCCGTTTTGGGTGTTCTTGGACTCTATGAAAAGCCCATTGAGTCAAGAATCCATTAATATGCCTGAGGAGGATAGAAGGTGTCAAACTGAGGTGTATGACCGAGTTTACCGAGGTCAGGTCAGCCTACCCAATCTGTCAGCTCGTTCAGGTTGACTACGCATGACCCTCCAACTTCTAAGGTCATAACTCCTTCAGTCCGAACTCCATGAAATTCTTGACCATGGAAATCCCATTGAGTCAAGAATCCATTCATATACCTGAGGAGGATAGCAGGTGTCAAACTAAGGTGTATGACTGAGTTTATCGAGGTCAGGTCAGGTTAGCTCAGCCAATTCAGGTCAACTCGTCTAGGTTGACTACGTATGACCTCCAACTTCAGAAGGTCATAACTCCTTCGTCCGAACTCCATTTTGGGTGTTCTTGGACTCTATGGAAAGCCCATTGAGTCAAGAATCCATTCATATGACTGAGGAGGATAGAGGGTGTCAAATGAGGTGGTAGACTCAGCTACTGTGGTCACCAAATTTTTCACCTACTCCAGGTCGTACTGTCTAGGTTATTCACGCACGACCTCCAACTTCGGAAGGTCATAACTCCTTCGTCCGAACTCCGTTTCGGGTGTTCTTGGACTCTATGGACAGCTCATTGAGTTTAGAATCTAACTATATGCTATTAAATGGCATTCGGGATCCACATCTGAAAATATGATTGTTGTACCAAGTGTACTAATCACTTGGGTAAAGTCAATTGGAATACATGATAAGAAAAGAGATAGATATGAACAAGAAATAGTAATAGACGTAGATTTGATATGCAGAGGACTATAGAAGAAAAGATATAAAGGTAAATAGGTTGGACATGAAGGGTACCTAAGGGTATTAAAGAAGAAGTCTATGTTCTGCACTCCTACTGGAAATAGGACAGTATGATAAAATACAAGTAAAACGTACAAGTATAGAAATGTATAGGTATATGTCATAAGATATGATAGTCTAATAAAGTACATGAAGATATAAGTTAACAAGATATAATATGTTACGAGGAATGAAAGTAATGTATCACGAATGATAGGCATATATGAATATAAGAATGAGTAAATGCATGCATGATAAAAATATAGGAATATATGTATTATAGAGAAATATGAGAACCGTAATATGAAGCTACAGATATGAGAACGAATACAAATTAAAGTAATGATAGTATATATTGCATAAGCAATCATGATAACAATAGTTATTCATGCTTATGAGATATATACCGAAAATGTAATAAAATGGATTGCTAGTGTCTGACTAAGTAGAGGGATAGATTGGCATGCCATTAGGAAAAATAAGTCTGGTAAAGATATAAGTTCTCGGGCTCATATCGAGGCCCCTTTGGGTCGATGACATAGATCCCGTTTGGATCACTGGGTGGTCTCGAAGGGTCACACACAACAACGGCCTTTATAAGATTAATCATTGTCCTACAATGATATCACGCCTCTCGGGCCCCGATAAGACCATCAAGCTGCACGTGTGAGTACGCCTTTCCCGCCCTTATAAGTTTCCCTATATCCACTTCTTGGTATTTACAGCATGAAACATAAAATAAAATGATTTGAATATGACATGGAAAGATATAGATAGAGAGAGAACCATAGCACTGCTTATGATGATAAGTTCTCAGAACATGAGATTATACAATCCGACACGATAGATGAAAAATGTATAAGAGTGTAAATGATTCGAAAAGCATTATGAAAGAGAAAGTAATATGAAAAGTATAACATGAATACAGTATATGAAATTAGTACATGATGATAAGTTTTGTAACATGAGATTATACGATCCGACGTGATATATGAAAATGTATAAGAATGTAAAATGATCTGAAAAGTTAAATATGATAATATTAAAGACGGGAACAAAGATAATGATGACAAGACATGATCACAAGACATGATAACAAAGATATGAAAATAGAAATCATAACAAATGATATAGTATATAAGCATGAAAGTAATATATATAAGAATATAACATGCACAAAGAGATAGGTTGTGTGGATATGAATATATATAGACATACCTACTGAATAGATTTGGAACATGCTATGACCACATGATAGAAAGGCATAAGTGCTAAGAACGATAGAGATAAGTAAAAGATGACAAAGCACAAGAATATAGTAAAAGTATAGATAGGAGATATGTCAAAGACAGAGAACATGTGACAAGCAATAGGAATGTAAAGATGATAAGTAATAAAAAGTTATATGAATATGTATAGATATATGAAATGTATATGTATAAGTTTCGTGACAAGCCAATTATTGGTGGTTGTCCATGTTATGTTCCACTAAGCGTAAAGCTTAGTACTGGTGTTCAATCCGTAGGTACGTATAAGACAAGGATAGAGGACAAGACATCCCACATCAGCAGAGCATGCCAACTCAGAGATAGGTGCTCACCGCACTACTTCCGCAATCTCTGATGTTTTTGTATTAGAAAAAAAATAATGTACATGTATAAGTAAATGGGACTCAGTATATGTGTAAAGTTTTTTATGGACACCACTCTGGTGGTAGTTCTTTTTGTAAATGAAAATGATTTTTGTTATTATAGAAATTGTTTGTATAACCACAGGTACAAGTTCGCCTCGAGAAAAAACATCAATGAGTCCCAAGATATAGTCTCGTGGCCCCGACTGCCTTCGGATTCACGATTCGGTCCTGATCGCGATGGGGCGTGACACTGTCTTTTGGGCATGCCTCATTGAGATCTGTGTAGTCTATGCAGACTCTCCATTTATCGCCTTTTTTCGGGACTACCACCACTTTGGAAAGCCACTCCGAGTATTTTATCTCTCTGATGAATCCCGCTTTCAACAGATTGTCCACTTCTGCTTGAATAACCTGATGACGATCCGGGTGGAAATGCCTCACTTTCGTCGAACGCCGTCAAGAGATGACATTCAAATTCGCGGAGCAAAAAAAAGATGTACCGAGTTAATACCGCCATGTTCGAGTGTGAGTCCGTGCGAATACATCCATATTTCTAAGCAGAACCTGCTGTATTTGCTCATTCTCCCTACTGGACAGGAGGGAACTAACATAAGTGGACTTATCCGGCCCATCTAGGAGTATTGGTTCCAGGGGGTCTACGACCAATTGCTCCCTGTCCTCCGAATCCTGCCTGTGCTACGTCAGAATGTTATTCTCGAGGTCCGGTCCCGAGGGCCGGATTGTGGAGCTGGCCACGCTTCAGACCGACAATTGGTAACACCGCCGGTCGCTAGTCAGCCGCCAGAGGTCAATTTTCCTAAGACTAGTCGTAATAGGTCAAGGGTACGGGCTTTCATCGCATGCAAACAGTTCGCCAACAATGGCATTGTATCGGGCCTGTGTCCTTGACAACTCGAAAAATAAGACCCATCGAACTATCGCTCCTACTCCAATGGGAGAAACACATCACCCATTGTACTCATGGTCGCCCCATTAAACCCGATCAGATTCCGCTAAATCGAACTCAGCTTGTTAAAAGGGATGTTCATTTGCTTGAAGGCGGGCAGCTATAACAGGTCGGTCGCGCTGCCAAGGTCAACTCGTACTCTGTGCACATCAAAATTGTTAATACATAAAGTAAGCACAAGTGCATCATGGCACGAAGTGATGACCTCAGACTAAGTTAATGAGGAAAAGCGATATGGGTCGTTAATTGGTCGTATTGTTTCACCGCAACCGGACATGGATGGTATTTTACCCAGCTCGCCGTGGTCGTCACAGTTCTTTTTGGCGCTAGATAGATACCTACTGCCGACCAAAGCCACCTAGTATGTAATTTTATGGTGGTCGAGGTTCAAAGGAGCTTTATACCGGCTTCTATTCTTTCACCCGCAAGGGTGGCGAAGCTCCACAAACCGTCTAACATATCTCTGGAGATGGTTTAATCTCTAATTAACCTCCACTAGGAATTTCAGGCTTGACATCTGCTGGTCTCATGCCAATGGTCCCTATGGTAATCACATCTCAGAGCCGATGGCTCGATGGGCGATTTAGCTAAGTGAGTTCGGTATTCAATATAAACCCGCTGGCGCTAAAGGGGCACACTAGCCGACTTTTTGCAGCGTAAATTCTCAACATGAAATGAAATCGTATAGCTCCTCGCTAGTGAATTGAATGTGGATGGCGCCACGACAACGGAATGACCGGGTCGAGAACTTAAAGCCCCGACCGGGAAATAATAGAGCAGGCCATACGTTTAGATTTCCCCGCTTCCAATAACGAGGCCGAATACGAAGCAATCATGGCCGGGATCAACCTCGCAATCTCCATATCCTCAGAAAAAATAATCATAAGAAGGGACTCTCAATTGGGCCGGGTAGGCGGGTGTAAATGGAGAATATGAAACAAGAGACTAACGCATGACTACATAAGTCTAGTCAACCTACGATCGGGAAGTTTCATAGCTTGGCTTATTAGCATGTCCCAAGAGATTCAAACGTGCTGCGCACGCTGGCAATGTGGGCCGCTGCCCTACCAATAAAAGAAACGGTGCTCCTCCCCGTCTACTACCAGCCAAAATCATCGATTACTACTAACTGAGTAAAAGAAATAGATGAAGCGTGCCCTTCTTGGATGATTCCAATAGTCCACTATTTGAGCTTGGGAGAACTACCGGATAACAGAGTCGAAGCCCATAAGATCCAAGTCTAGGCGGCTCGGTTCTCCCTCGTGAACGGTTGGCTATATAAACGGTCCCTGGACAAGCCCTACCTTAAGTGCCTCACTCACCAATAGGGACAATATGTATTGGCAAAACACCATGAGGGGGTATGCGAAAATCATCCAGGCGGCAGGACGTTGGCCTATAGAGCCCATACCCAAGGCTACTATTAGCCAACCATGCACGTAGATGCAATCGCCTATGTTAGGAAATGCGACCGCTGCCAGCGACAGGCCCCCGTTTCAAAGGTGTCGACCCAATACCTAACGACCAAAACGAGCCCCTGGCCCTTCGCTCAGTGGGGAATGGACATCGTAGGGCCACTGCCTACCGCCTAGGCTCAGAGAAGCTATTGTTGATTGCCACCGACTATTTCAGCAAATGGATAGAAATCGAAGCCTTCGCATCCATCAAAGATAAAGAGGTTGTTCAGTTTGTATGGAAGAACATCGCAGTGTGTTCGAATACTCAATAGATTGTGACCGACAATGGGCCACAATTCAACAGCCTAGATATTGTGGATTTTTGCAATAATTGAAAATCAAAACTTGTACTGACCCATGGTACCAAATGTAGCACCAAGAAGGCATAAGCATCTAATAAGACTCTCCATTAGCTTTGAAAACGCCACATTCACTTCTAAAGGAAAGTGGGTTGGTTAATCGCCAGTGGAGATGTTCGGGGAGGTGTAAATTGCAGGGTTCTGCACTTTTTATCCGACCATCCCGGAGCTTTTTGGTTCTTACCCGACTTTTTGTTTAGACTGTCTGTCACGCTCGCTTGTCGCTGAGCCGTGATCATCACCGCTTGAGAGGTCGCCCATATCGTCTCCCTCCGTTGGAATATTTGTCCGCCCGTCTGTATAATTCCTCCATTGTCACAGGCGGATCCAGAGATAGCGAGTGGAAGAATGGGGTAGTTGGCCTAAAGCTCCTTTCCCCAAGTGTAAATTCTCGAGGACCAGCATCCATACTGCATTTAATCAATTTATCGATCTGCTTTGTCCAAATCTTCTAGCAAGTAGAAAAATGGATTCATCCTCCCGCCAAGATGGTTTGAAGTGAATTGATATTTCCTTCGTCGAATCAGAATACAAATGTCGGGAAACAAATGCAGCCTACAACTCATCGAACGAGTTTAGGATCTCCCGAGCTCAGGGAACCAATCCGTGGCGGTCCTTCAAGCTCGTCGGGAACACTTTGCATAGTAAGCGATGGTTCCCCGCATTAATTATCATCACCTGGTTGAAATGCAACATATGGTCATACAGATCATATGAGCCATCATACATGGCGAAAGGTGGTATGGCAAAGCCACGGGGCAGTTCGTAGCTCAGGATGTGCTGGCCCAACGGGGAGGATAACATGTCTTCAGGTCCCCGGACAGCGGTAGATGGAAGCATGTGCGGGGCGAGTGCAACCCCGAGAGTAAGATACATGAATGGAAGTGGTGGTGCCATGCCCCCGTGCCACGAGGGCACATTTTCGGGGGCCTGCTCAAACTGTTGTCACTCTTTACTAACCTCTCTTCGTACTCGGGTCGTGACGCCCATCTCGGGTGTCCTGACAACCCGTCAACCCGTGAAAACACTGCAGCCGGGTGACCCGACATCTCTCACGAAATCGAGCAGCCCCTGCAGTACCTGGAGCCTCACCATATACAAACCTGTCCTAAAATAATCCAATATAATACATAACATGAGTAAACGACCACTGTCCCATACACGTGACTCATCAATATATACCAACTATATACAATAGTTCACAAAGAGTTAAAAGATACTTTTACAAATACATATTAAGATTCTATAATTCTAATATTAATACTACATTATACAAACAATTCCTAAAGCCACCCCGGCTTTCCCTAACCCGGGCCCCAGGATGAGCCGTCCCCCGTGCGCCTCCCGTACCGAAATAATATAATTCCCCGACAAGGTGAGCTAATGCCCAAGAGTGGAATCTCACCTAAGTGGGTTACTTCTCCACCTAAGCGCATATGCACGCTCCAGCAAACACACATTCAAGCAAACTGGTGGATCCTACTTGAATGTTCACATGACCAACCCATGTCCCGAGTCCTCACTACTCCCCTTACACTTGCCTAAGCCATGTACATGAGAAACATTATTTTCAAACAAAGATATTTGTTTCTAACTATGGACAACCCGATATAAGCAGCGACCGACCATGTTCCCATTTAGTGGACAACCGATGTATATCAATCGGGGTCGACTTTATATGGATCACTCTCCGACATTATAATAGACACACCATAATTGTTATTATTAGTCAACCCTCCGAAACCATTCTCTCAAGAATCACCTCACTACTCCTATCGTTCGCCGCTTTTAAATAAGATACTAATGCATGATGCCAATTCCAATACACCATATAACACATGCAGCTATATCATCATACATATATTTAAGCATAATTTAAATCATTACTAAACATGTTTTGCAATTTCACAACTACACTAAAAATTACCACGTGGGTTAATCAACAACCACGAAAGCACTGATTTGAATTACTCACTCAAACACATTATTTCATAAATTTATTTCGTGAATGTCTGTTCATGTGAACAAAGGAAACCCTCGGCTTCATCGTCAAGAAATCACTAACATTGATTCCACGTTGTGAAACCGAATTCCATAGCCATTTCCGGCCCCATACACATCACAATGCAATTTGTTTTAAATTACAACACAACACCTAAACAACCTATAAAAACAAGCATTTGACGCATAATGGGATTTCATAAACCTAACACTTGGCCCTGCTCGATCGATCAAACGGCTGCTCAAGGCCTCAACTCCAACCGAACATCATAAAACATTTCAAAACAAAGGTGAAACTCAAGTAGATAAAACCCCACCTCATGCAGCTCATTTAAACTCCTTAATCCGCAATTCATCGCTGTTCGCCACAGAGTACAAATTTCTTTCCATCTTGTCCCGACGACTCATCATTTGATCGCCGCATTTTAGAAAGACTCTCTCTCTCACTAAAACTCAAAATCCATAGCCACTGTAAGCAATTCCTCCTCCAGCACGTTTTTGTTTTGGTCTTTTAATAAAGGAGATGACACTGTTCACTTTTGTCCTATTATCACTTAAAACAATTCCAAAAATGTCATCTATGTCCCCAACCTTGGATTTTTTTGACATTTGGCACTATCTCAGCCGTCCATTTCCATCATTTCTCTACTCATGCAACATATGGCACATGAGTACATGTTATATGTGACTTTTGTCACATCACTTCGCTTTACTTAAGACTCATACTGATGCCTCAAAACGCAATCCCGACTGTCTCAAAATTCGACATTTAAGCTAGATTTCGCGAGACGATTCCAACGGTGAAATCAATTTCATCATCCGAGATCTAGAAAAATTTTGGATTTTTACCAAAATTACGTTTTTGCCCTTTTTCTAGAAATTGAAATTTTCTCGGGTCTTACATTCTCTCTCTAAAATGAATTTCATTCCGAAATTTCGATAATCACAATCACTGCGCTGCATATGCAACGTGCACTCTACCATGCATGTAAACTTGTCATTTAATTATTAAATGACTAATCACGTACCTTCATCCCTAAACAAGAATAGATAGGTAGCCCGCATCATGTCCTCGCGCTCCCACGTGGACTCCTCCACTCCATAGTGCCGCCATAGCACCCTCACTACCACGCCTCAAAACCCGATCACGACTATTCCACGACCCTCAGAAATGCGTGTTTTTCATAGAGGTCGTCGGTGTCAGCCTCAATCTATCCCCGATCCACCATGAAAATTTGGATCCCAGGTATACTTCAAAACATGGGCGTGAAATACCTCGTGGACACCTAACATCTTTGGCAGTAGCACTCGTGACCACTTCTGAGTGCCTACCCTCTCGAGTATCTCGAAAGGCCCAATGAACCTCGGCGATAGCTTCCCGCACTTTTTGAACCTAACCACTCCTCTCTTATCACCTTCAAGAGTGATCACCAGCCTCTGAACTCTAAGGGCCGACTGTCGCGCTCCGACATAGCTCTTACCGAGTACGAGTCGTGAGAAGACGTTGTCGTATCAAGCTCACCTTCTCGGAGGTGTCTTTAATCAGATCAGGACCCGTGATGGAGCTCTCTCCCACCTTGGTCCAACATAACGATAATCTACATGGCCTCCCATACAATGTCTCATAGTAAGCCATTTGAATACTAGCGATCTTGTTGTTGTAGGCGAATTCCACTAGAGTAGTCTCTTCCCAACTACCCCTTATGATCCGGGACGCATGCTCGCGGCATGTCCTCTAATACACAATATGATCCTCTTCGGCCGACCATCTATACGAGGGTGGAAAGTTGTACTCATGGTTGGCGGGTATTGCCATAGCCTTTGGAAACTCTTCCAAAAAGTGCATTAAGTAAACCTCGGGTCCCTATCCGACACTATGGATACTAGTACTCCATGTAGCCGGACTATCTCTCGAATGTACAACCGGTAGAATCTCTCCAATGTGAAGGTCACCCGCACAGCTAGAAAATGTGCTGACTTCGTAAGTCGGTCCACTATCACCCATACCACATCATGTCTCTGCGGTGTGGTAGTAGTGGGTCTGAAATCCATCGTGGCGTGCTCCACTTCCCCTCGACCACCTCCAGAGTAAGCTGAGTAGCCTGTTGGCTTCTGGTGCTCAGCCTTAACCTGCATGGCCTCCCATACAATGCCTCATATGGTGCCATTTGAATACTCGCCTGATAACTGTTGTTGTAGACGAATTCCACTAAGGGCAAATGCTCTTCCAAACTACCCTTATGATCCAGGACGCATGCTCGCAGCATGTCCTCTAATACCTGTATAGTCCTCTCAGACTGACCATCCATCTGAGGGTGGAAAGTTGTACTCATGGTTAGCCGTGTGCCCATAGCCTTTTGGAAACTCTTCCAAAAGTGCGTCGTAAACCTCGAGGTCCCTATCCGACACTATGGATACCGGTACTCCATGTAATCGGACTATCTCTCGAATGGCCTGCCAGGCGAATCTCTCGATGTGAAGGTCATCCGCACGACTAGAAAATGCGACTTAGTAGGAGTCGGTCCACTATCACCCATACCGCATCATGTCTGCGATTGTCGGGTGTGGTGGTCTAAAATCCATGTGACGTGCTCCGCCCCTCGGCCACCTCGATGGTTGAAGTAGCCACGTGTTGTGCCACGGTGCTCGACCTTAACACGCATGGCCTCCCATACAATGCCTCATATGGTGCCATTTGAATACTCATCTGATAACTGTTGTTGTAGAGCGAATTCCACTAAGAGCGAAATGCTCTTCCCAAACTACCCTTATGATCGAGGACGCATGCTCGCAGCATGTCCTCTAATACCTGTATAGTCCTCTCGGATGACCATGCATGCGAGGGTGGGAAAAGTTAATATATGGTGGCCAGGTGTGCCCATAGCCTTTTGGAAACTCTTCCAAAAGTCGCGTCGTAAACAACAGGTCCCTATCAGGCACTATGGATGCAGGTACTCCATGTAAGTAGGACTATCTCTCGAATGTACAACCGTGGAATCTCAATGTGAAGGTCATCCGCCGCGACTAAGAAAATGTCTTGACTTCGTAGAAGTCGGTCCATCACCCACGTCTGCGCGTCATGTCTCTACGGTGTCTAGGTGGCAGAGTGGGTCCACAAAATCCATCGTGGCGTTCTCCCTTCCCTCGACCACCTCCGATGGCTGGAAGTAGCCTGTTATTACGGTGCTCAGCCTTAACTGTGACACGTGAGACGCCGTCGCATAAAGTCCCCTCGTGTCTCTTCATCAGCTCTGAAGTATCACCGGCGGCGAAGATCACGATACATCTTCGTGCCACTGGATCTGCGGCAAATCGAGAGTAGTGAAACTCCCTGAGAATCTCTTCTCTCAAATCGGTCAAATAGGGAACCACTACCCGTCCTCTATACCGAAGACTACCATCCGAGTGGCCTGATAGACACTATCTCTGCGTCCTGCCACTAGGACTCAATCACTTTGCTCAACAGAGACGGTGTGGCCACTAAACTCCCCCAGCGTTTGCTTATTAATCTGCTTTCATTTATATTATGTCAGTGTCCCGTGATCTCAGGCATCCGTCACTCCCGGGAAGCTATACTAGCCAAGACTCCGTGACTTAGTAGGTGCATCAGCCACCACATTGCCTTACCAGGTGGTAATGCAAAGTGAAGTCATAATCTCACAGGAACTCCATCCATACGTATTTGCCTCATATTGAGGTCCCATTGCGTGAAAATATACTTCAGACTTTTGTGGTCTGAGTACACCTCGAACTCCTCGCCGTATAAGTAGTGGTGCCCGTCACCTTCAAGGCAAAGACTCACGACCGTAGCTCCATGTCGTGCGTAGATTAATTCTGCTCCTTGATTCTTCAGCGCGGGAACCATAAGCTACTACCCTCCGGATGCATCAAAGCACATCCCAATCAGGCCTCGAGGTGGCATCCTGATACCATTGTGTACCCGTCCCACATGCGGGACTATCAAGATGGGAGCTGAAGTAAGTCTCCTCTTCAACTCTTGGAATGCCTCCTCACATCAGTCATCCCAATCAAACTTGACCACCTTCCGGGTCAACCTTGTCATAGGTGCTACTATCCGGGAGAAATCTTCAATGAATCTCCTGTAATACCCAGCCAATCCCAAGAAACTACGTATCTCGAAGACTAACTTCGGTCTCTCCCAACTCATCACGACCTCAACCTTCTCTAGGTCAACTGACACGCTTGATGCTGACACCACATGTCCCAAAAATCTCACCTCGATGCCAAGCTTCGCCTTTGCGAACTTGGCGTCTGATGGTCTCTCAACCATTTGTAACCACGATCCTCAAGTGATACTCATGCTCCCACTCTGTCTGGGAGTAGATCAAAATGTCATCCACGAAGACCATGACAAACTGATCTAGATAGGGTTGGAATACCCTAAGCATGAGATCCATAGTCTTCTTGAGCGCATTCGTCAATCCAAAAGGCATCCGTAAACTCAGTGCCCATAGCAGTCTACTTATTTGGCTCTTAGGGATATCTATCTCACTAACCCTCATTTGATGGTAACGGTCGCGAGAAGATTACATCTTGGGTAATTTAGCTCCCCTCCCAGTGGTCAAACTAAATCATCGATCCTCAACAATGATGCAGATTCTTGATGTTAACCATGTTCAATTGCACATAATCAATGATACTGTCAGAAGGGTCTTGTCCTTCTTTTTAGCAAATAGAACCCGGCCCGTGGTGAAGTGCTCGGTCCCAATGAACCCCTTGTCATTAGCTCCTGTGGCTGGACTCGAGTTCTGCTGACTCAGCGGGTGCCATCCTATGCGAAGTCATAGAGATGCGGGTGAAATACGAATTAATGACTTTCGATCTTGAAGTCTACATCCCTCTAGCGGAGCAACCGGTAGCCATGCGGAAAAACATCCATACTCGCAAACGCGAGGTAGATCTAAGTCCGGTCTCTCCTCGTCCTCTAGGGTAACGCTCGCTAGCCAACCCGCTAACTAACCACGACACCTAGACTGTTATCTGTCACAGGAATGAAATATCCATGCTTGTCCCCCTGAAATAACACCGCAGTGCGAGTCTGTTTGTGGCGGTAGCCATCCTACGCTCTGTCGATACTTGACCACGTATGTTTGTCGACGATCCATCCACAGGATGACATCGAACTTCGACATGTCCATGATCCTCGGGGTCCACTTGTGAGTAAAGTCCCGAGATCTCAACTTGCAGCCACGACCTTATCATCTATTCTTACCCTAATCCACAAGGGAGAACTCACATACAGAGCTCCTCTAAGGTCTCGACCTCTAAATGACATATACCAGATGCGATAATGAATGAATCACAGGCACCATAATCAAATAACACTCTTGCCCGTAAAGCGAGATATAAAACGTACCATATAAGCTGGTGATTGTTGACTCGGCTGCGGTGTGATAAGTGGTGCATACGGACCCTGATGTCCACTTTGTGGACTCGTCCCTCTGCCTCTACTCATACTCTACGGCCTCTGGTTTGGTGTGAAATGGGAGGTGCAGGTGTAGCTACAGGCGGGGCCCGACTCACTCAGCCTATGCAGGTGTTGTGGAGGGACGTGCGTATCCTCTCTGATCTCTTCTTGGCCCCGGGATGTCTTGTCCCAAAACCACAGGATCCTTGTCTGCGGGGCAATCCCTCCTCATGTGTCGGTACGCTATGATGGTAGCACACCATACGCCTGCACGTGTGACTCTCATCGTCACACACGGCCCGGATGGTAGCGACTCTGGGACCCTCGTGAACTAGAGGCTCTCTGCCTCTTTCTGCGAACTAGAAAATGACTCTCCTTCCTCTTGCTACTAACCTTTCGCATCCCGAGTGCTCCGAGGCATCACTATCTCTCTCTCTATGGTGGTATCCCTGACCATGGAGTCCATATCCACATAGGCGAAGTCCTGATCCTGGCCGAATGGACAACCGACCCATTCTCAAATCTCCCCAACCTTGGCCATGTCGGTGGCCACATAATCATCGACAAATCATTTAGCTCTGTAGACTGGCACGCAATCCATCACGGTCATACTTTGCTAAGCTCTAGGAACTTGATTCGCCAGCCTTTTCCTTGATCTGATGCCACCCCATGAGCAGTTCTGAAACTCACTTGTGTCATAACCTCTAGGTCTCTAGGGTCGCGCCCATTCCACCATACTTGGGCCTCACCACTCTAATTTGAGCAGTGGCACGATCTGGTCGCGTCGAGTGAATCTCCGCGGCCTCTAACACCTTCTCGATCTGCATGAACCAATGGTCTTCCACCATCGGATCTCCTCCCCCATTGAATGTGAGATGATCGCCTAAACCTCTGGAGGTTACCGGACCTCCACATTTTCTTATGCCGGCTACGTGTTATAGCTGCCATAATGCCTACAACCTCTCTGAGCCCCTCTTGATCAAAATCTGCGGTGGCTGGTCAAATGCGGTGGTGCCCCGACCCGATTACCAGTGGGCGCCCTCTACGATCCTCGTCTCGACTATATCTACCGCGATTCACATAGCGATTAAAGTACAAATAAGTATCTCTAAGGCATAAACACGGCCAAGACACTATTCATACTTTCGAATATCTGATTTCATATTCTATGTCCCGCGTTATGCAATGCGAGACAATTAATTCATATCAAGTAATTTATCCACTGAAAATTTTATTTTTCCATTTGTCTCATTTTATTGATTTTATTTATTTAATTAAAAAAAATTCGAAAAATTTTTTGTGAACAGTGTTCATGAACATTGTCCAAACAGTGACTCATAAACGATCTGCGAGTCAAAAGCGGTCAAGTACGGTGTGCACACATTGACTGACCGGCCCGGCCAGCCCGGCCTGGCGCTTACGGGCCGCGCCAGTAGCGCACATGGCGTGTCGTGGGCGCCGGTAGCGGTGTCGCGGCTGGCCCGGCGTGCTCGTGGCTGGGTGCGGCCCGTGCTCCAGCGGCTGGTGATGCCTTGGCGCCGTGCCTCTAACTTCTTGGCCGTGTCGTGCTGTGTGGCATTACCCTGTAGAAGCGATGGCCCGTATAGTGGGCGTATTGTTGGCCAGGTGTCATAGGCATTGCTCTGCGTGTCGTGGCTGTTGGCGGTGTCGCCAAGACACCCGGTGGCTGACCCCCTCCTCGAGGTCACAATACCTAAAGCATGTTACATCACGGTTTCTCCAATGTGTTTGCTCATGTCTAATACATGGTGTATTGCAATACAAAATTTCCATTGACCTTCTCTTTTAGCCACAAATTTTCTGCCACTTTATATTGCAATACACACGGTGTCACACCCATCTGATTTCAGCCTTCCACACCTAGTTGCAATACAATTCCCTATTGCAATACACCCCCAGCAGCCCCTATTGTAATACAATTTCAGCCCCACTGGTATGTCCACTGTCCTAATTTTATTGGGCGATGGCCATCGATTATGCACCATTTTTTTTTTCGTTTTTCATTATATATATATATTTTTTTATTTTTCTTTTATTTCATTATTGGAAAATGCGAAAAAAGCCTATACCCATATATATATATATATATATATATATATATATATATATATATATATATATATATATATATATATATATATATATATATATATATATATGCTCATATATTCTCATTCTCCAAGCATCTCAATAAATTTATAAAAATTTATTTTATTCATTTTCTTTAGTTTTACACACTATAAAACCTTAGAAAATGATTTTCTTCATTCATTTTTTTTTCATTTTCTAATAAACCAAATATATTTATTCAAAATTATTTTATTTCTTCTCTTTGTTCCAGTTTTTTTTTTTTTTCATTGTAAAAACTCCTAAAAATTTTCCTATGTGCTCTCACTAAACACCTGAGCCATACACAACAAATGATCACAAATCATTCATGTTATGCATATTTTTCACACAGCAATTCATGAATTCAAATGATCCACACACAAAGGCACATGCAATGTCTAGTTTTTGTTAAAATTGCATCACAGGTAATCTACGTACCTAAACCTAACATCGAGTCACACCAAGTGGTGATGTTCTTATACGACTATGGCCTAAGCCCAAGCCCCTCAAGCCCTAGGTATTCGTATACCTATGCTCTGATACCAAGCTGTGACGCCCCATTCCCGAAGTGTCCGTTGACAACCCGTCAACTCGCGGAAACACTCGTGAATGTCGAGTGACCCGACATCTTCTCACGAAAATCGGGCAGAGTCTCCTTTGTACGGGGAGCTCTACCCATATACAAACCTGTCCAAAACAATCCAATATAATACATAACATGGTAACGGCCACTTAATTTATACACAGTACTTATCAATATATACCAACTATACAATAGTTCCAAGTTAAAAAGTTTACTCTTTACAACATATATTAGATTCTATAATTAATACATGTACTACATCTTAACACAAGAGCCACACCCGGCTTTCTTCTAAACTTCGGCCTCTGGATGGTAAATACCTCATCATCACTGCTGATAATATCATTCCCTAGTTTGGGCGATAGTGCCGGGCAGGCCAGACATGTCTGCCCTGATGAGTTACTCTCACTAGTGCATATGCAATGCTCCAAGTAAACACATTCAAAACAAATTCGTGATCCTACTTGAACCTACATGACCAGCCCATGTCGAGTCCTCACCGACTCCCTCACTTGCTAAGCCATGTATGAAACGTATTTTTTCAAAACAAAGATATTTGTTTTTACTATGGACAACCCTCCGATATAAGTAGTGGACCGACTCCGTGTTACATTTAGTGGACAACCCTCCGATGTATATCAATTGGGCCGACTCCGACGATTGATATTTTATATGGACTACCCTCCGATATTATAATAGACACACTCTGATAATTGTTATTATAAGTCAACCCTCCGAAACCATTCTCTCAAGAATCACCTCATGCACTACTCCTATTGTTCTAGAGATTTTGATTGCATATAAAATGCTATGATCACGATTCAATACAATTCATATATACATGCAAATATATCATCATATATATTTACATAATTTAAATCTACCTGAACATGTTAGTACAGTTTTAGAAATCCGTTACACGAATTAAGCTCAAGTGGGCTAATCAACAACCCACGAGCAATTAGATTTTAATTACTCAACCAAACACATTATTTCCTGAAAATTTATTTCTTGAACACTATTCATGAAACGGTGAGGCTTCTCGGTTTTCTGATCGGAGAAAATCACCAACATTGATTCCACGTTGTGAAACCGAATTCCATAGCCATTTCTGGCCCCATACACATCACAATGCAATTTGTTTCCTAAATTACAACACAAACACTAAACAGCCATAAAGCAGTTCTGCAATTTGCACAATGGATTTCATAAATTCAAAGCTTGGTTCAAGGTTTGGGACGATCAAGCGGTCGTTGAGGCCTCGGCCAACGAAACATCATAAAACACTTAAACAAAGTGTAAAACTCAAGTAGGATGAAACCCCTACCTCACGGAGTTTGTCAAAACTCCTTAAATCTGGTACCCACATGTTGCCCTCGCCGCGTAGTACAGCTTTCATTGCTGCAATAAGAGCCAATTTTGGCTTGGTCGGATCGCCGATATTTTAGAGAGAAGTAGCTACCTGCCATTTAAGCTAATCATTAAATACTGTAGCAATTCTCCTCCAACGTTTTGTTTTGGTCTTTTAATAAATGAGATACACTATTCACTTTTGTCCTATTATCATAAAACAATTCAAAATGTCATCACATGTTCCGGCTTTGATTTTTTTGGCATTTTGGCGCTATCTGGCCGTCGTTTCAGCGTTCCTCTTTCATACAACATATGTACGTAGTCGTGTTATAAGTGACTTTTGTCATGAATTGTTACGGCACTCAATACTCGATGCCTCGAAAAACGTGCAAATCACGGCTGTCTCGAAATTCGACGTGTTAGCTAGATTTCGAGAGACGATTCCAATGGTGAAATCCGTTTCATCATCCGAGATCTAGAAAAATTTTGGATTTTTACCGAAATTACGTTTTTGCCATTTTTCCAAAAATTGGAATTTTCTCGAATCTTACATCGGCGATGCATACCACTAATGGAACGGTTGGAACAACGCGGGGACCTCTTTCTTGATTCAGCCTCCACATTGTTATTTGGTGGTGGAAGGCTAGGTATGACTACAGGAGGGATAACTCATCGTCCGTGGTGGATCCTTTGTCGCTGGCGAGGATGGGCTCCTTACCTTTATTGGTTTGTTGGAGTGGATGGCACGCCCCCTCGTGCACTTTCACCACGGTCCTCTTCCAAACAAGTCCATAGGCGGTCATTCTCTTGCTGCAAACGGTCAGCACGATCCCGTAATTCAACCATCTTCTAGCCTACTCTTCTTGCTTTGCTTCCATATCTTAACGCCGCAGAGAAACTGGTCTTCAAGGGATTGATTCGTTAGGTTACTAGCCATAGTGATAGGATCCGATGGTCCGGTGGAGTGAGCGGGAACTACCGAAGCTTCGAGGTATGGGGGATCACTTGGTATTGAAAGTAACCAAGCCCTAGCAAATCGCCGATGAGCTTTTTTTCTTGGTCGTTCCCACATATGGCGCCAATTGTTGTCTCTTGAGTTCTTTGAGTCACTACATTGTTAGGGCATCAACGTGCGACAAGTCTACACTTAAAAGCAAACAAAAATTAGACGGTGGTCATGGCCGATCTCTATGATCTTAAGTCAAATAGATCGATAGGAGAGTCGATCAGTTAGTTTTTCGTTAAGATATGTTACCTTTCTTGTGCGACTTGATGGTCTTAAACTCATCTATTTTTAATCCATTTTTACGGCTTTGTTTTAGTATTTTCAAAAATTTGTTTTAATGCCAAATTATGGAATCTTTACAAACTTTGTGTTTTGCAGGAGTTAATGCAAAAAGGAAGGAATTCCAGCAAAAAAATAAATAAAAAAGAACCAAGCGCCCAGCACGATCTAGGTCGCGACACAAGATGCGAGTGTGAATAGAAGGATTATATTGGAGCAAAAATAGCATCGCGACCTGAAAATATGAAAAGACGAGGGTATGTCGTGACGAAAACTTCTCTACTCCTTTATTGACTCCAACTGCGACATAGAATAGCTGGATTGATACAGAAGAAGAGTAGATGCAGAAGCTTCGATCGCGACAGGAACAACTAGGTTGCAACAATTAAAGAAGAAGTTACTGCAGCAACAAGACTTTCTAGGTCGCGACAGGGTTTACTTACTTGTTAACATGCCTTGGTTATGACAAAAGAAAACCATGTTATGACATACTTAGATGCTGATGAGACAGACTTCTGTCGCGACATGGATTTTGATGTCGCTGACTTCGGATATAGTGGTGCGAGAAGGTCGCGATAGACTTTCTAGGTCGTGACAAAGAAGTTAGCTTGAATACAGAAAAGTGATCTGTCGCAACATAACTTAAGGCCGTCACTACACCAAGATGAGATGAGTCACGAGAAAATTTTGTCGCCAACAAGAACAAGGAGTCCTGACAAAACGTTACAACGAATTATGTCGCAACACCAAATTAAGGTTGGAATCAAGCACAAGGTAACAAAACCATGTTGCGGCGAAATTAAGGTCAGTAAAATCAGGTGACAACATGAAAGCTGATTGCAACATGTCAAAATAAGCTAACTGTCGCAACATTAAAACTTAGGTCGCGACATGAAAATTGAAGAAATTTGCCGCGATGGCGAGTTGTTACTTAAAATTTACCAATGTTGCGACATGGCTGTAGGAAAACAACGATCTTGTCTCGAAAAGGAAAATCTATCGTGACAGAACTATTGTATTAAAGCCAAGAAGAGCAGAGAAGAGCACAGTGCAACATGCAACTATAAAACACCAACGAGGAACTTCCAACTACATGTGACATAAACTTCTAGGTTGTGACGGAGATAACAATACAGGCGAAATTTAGGGATTCATAAAGTGACTGGAAATTTGGGGCCTAACTTTGAGGTTATATAAATAAAAGCAGCTGAAGCAGAGCGGTCAATCGAAACAGAGAACATGGAAACGCGGACTCTTTGTATCATATTTTTCTTTATTTTCTTTTTTTTTAATTTCTTGTTTTCATTTCTTTTTAAGTAGATTAGATTAGAGTAGAATTCGATTTACGTTTCTGGATCTGAATCATTGAGTTGTTTTGAAGTTTGATTGAATTCTAAGTTATTTCAAATTACTGTCCGATTATCATGTATTCTAGGAAAATACTAGAATCCATTTCTTTAATTGAATGGATTGTACATTGGAATTTCCTGATCAAAATTTCAGTGTTCATTGTAATCCAGTTTTCAAGGAACACAACTTCTTCTAGGAAAGATCTGATGTCGGTTAGGATCTTTTCTGCACAATAGAAATTCTAAATTTTGAATCTTGGGGGTATTTGAATGGTGATGTTCATGTAGTGTATTGTTCCCAAATATTAGTAACGAATACCCATGCGGGACTAGAATCACATCTCTGTTTTGAGGCCTGCAGGTGGCGCGAGTGGAGATTCTGAGTTAGATCACGAGTTACTTGGGGTATGTTAGACTAATATTGAAGAACTGGCAATGCTCACGAAGGTGCGATACTAATATCAGATTTATATGGTTGAAGAATGGGTTGGAGTTAGCTATCAAATTAATCAATCGGAGATGTCTCCTTAATCTTTGAAGAAGGATCCTAATCCTAGTGTTAGCGAGGATCTAATCGAGAAAGGAAAACTCTTCAGTTTTGGATGAGATACCATTCATTTTGTAGATATCTACGCAAATGCTTTGTGTTGAGAAGCTAGAATGCACTTGATTCCAAGAAAATAGGTGTGTGAAAAAGAAAAATACGCATAAAGACAGTTCATATTACAAGTAACTGGTTGGAGACATGAATCATAAATGAACATGAATATCTAATCAGTGAAAAGTATAGTTAAATGAGAAATCCAAACTATGCTAATTACCTCTTGACAATTTCATATTCAAATTTAAAGTGATGATGAGATTAGGTTGCAAAGAAATTGGTCATTTCATGGTGAAATTCAATGTTACTTCAAATAACCTAATCTTGCATCTGATCCAGGTTGTAATTGGATTTTAAATTTTGTTTAATGTAAATGGCACAATTTAAACAAATTCTTTAGTTGATTCTGGGTACCAGAAAATGGAGTTTCAAAATGGTATGGAATTTGATGGTTAGATAATTGAACTTTAAATTTTCTTGAATCTCAGTAGGATCGATATCTTGGACTTATTAGTCCACTTTATTACTTGTACAACGTTTGCTTGTAGTATTAGACCAAATCAAATTTTATTAGTAATGAAAACATTTTATTAGTATATTGGTCTGTTTTCCAGGTCCTTAACAAGTTCTTGAGGAAGTTACACGAGACTAGTCTACTTGGTGATAGTCCACTTGTAAATTTGTATATAATGTGATTATCAGTTAAACAAGTTTGTGGCGCCATTACCTGGGATGAATAAGTTCTTAGAGTATGAAATGCAACTTAGCACACTAAATGTAATTTCTATACATGTGAAAGGTCTTTATCAAAGTTTTTGGGCAGATTCAGGGACTTTAGTTAGTCTTTGATGGTCGTGTCCCGAAAATTGATTTGTCGAAGTTTTGAAGATTTGTTCTTGCAGAAGTTGGATAATAGTCCTTGGTCATAGTGTCATCAATTTGTATATTCAAAATTTGGTCAACATGACTCCTTCCTTATTTATGAAGGAGGAGGATGATCCAATTTTTATGGAAAGTAGGTGATTAGTTTGCGGAACGGAAATGGGAGAGGGCGCTTCATTTGCGTGTCATGGCCGGCTTTTCCTTTTTGATAATCAAGTTGTCCAAATCTTCCGCCTCAAGAAGCGTTTGACCATCCTCAAGACGGTTACGTGTGTGATTCGTGATAGGACGTGTTTCTAAGCTGAGAGGGATCAGCCTGGTAATCATTGGCCGGCCATCTTTTTAGAGATGGTAAGTAGAAAAGTGCCAATCGCCAGACCATATCGGCTAGGAGAGGATGCTTGGGTTTGGAGCATGTGAAGTCACCCCAGTCCACGAAGCTTGGGCACAGAGCTTGGGCCTTGCTGTCTGGCACCCAGATAAGTCTTGGGTGAAGCTATAGGTTACCCATAAATGCGTTTTTGTTTTTTATTATTAGAATTATCTTTAGAATTAACTAAGAGCCAACTTATGAAAATAGAAACCAATTTTAATTTTACAGGAAATGAGTCAAATGAATCTGACACCTAATTTATAAACATATACTAGAATAACCATGTTCTCATTTTTCATGCCTCTCAGGTAAGACCATAGATTATATTATACAGGAAATAATACCTAATCAAAAGACATAAAAACATGTGAAACTACCTATCAATGTCATATATGAGAGGAAATAAAATACCTAATCCAAAGACATAAAAAAAACCACAATAAAACTACTCTTCCTCTTTTGGATCAGGAAGCAAGAAAGGAAAAACCCCAAATCATAGCCACTTGTTCCTATTCTTCTACAACACATTTCAAGTCTTGTGTGAAGAATAAGGGGAGATATAGTACAAATCCTCATCTAGGTAAAATTTAAGTTCGATTTCAGTACAAATTTTCAAAGTGAGAAGATGAGTGAGTTTGTTGTTTGATTCTTAGTGGTGTTTATTGTGTAGTTATAAAAAATTCATTGTTTAGTTAAAAACTGGGTTTAAGGAAGATCATTCTTATATGATGACGAAATGTTTTGAGATGATTGAAGCAAATTGCGAGATAAGAAGATCATTCTTATGCGATGGTAAAATAACAAAGATAGATTGGAAGCAAATTGAGAATTTTGATGTTGTGGTAATCTGAGTAAAAGTTGCCATTGGATAAATTATATTTTGTTATTGTAATATAAACATATTACATTAGTGCTTTAAGGTTGACATTAAGTTGAAAATTTACTTTTTTTTTAAGTTTGTTCCAAAATTTCTTTGCTTGAACTCAGGTATATTGTTACTTTTGTATTCAATCCATGTTAAAAGAATTATGAAACATGTTTAATTACTTAAAAAAAATGAAGCAAATGTAAAGGAATTTTTTATGCTGTGATAAATTTGGAAAGGATAAATTATTAAATGACTTCGGTTACATTAATGTTATATGCAACATTAGTGCTTTAAGAGTGTCATTGTAACTCTTTTTTAAAGTTTGCTCTAAATTCTCTTTGCTTGAAGTAACTTAGATTGTTGCTTTTGCAAAGAATTACGAATCATGTCTAATTATATAAAAATCTGTTGTTTACAAATTATATATATATATATGGAAGGATGCAAAAAAGGGAAAGAAAATATGGAAAATAAACTAAAAGGAAAAATGAAGCTAAATTTCATGTGTTATTTTTTATTTGTTATATGAAAACCAATTTTATTTATTTCAACTTATCGATTAAAGATTAAATAAAAATACCTTGGTTTCTATATTCGAAAACATAAGAAAAAAAATTCGGAATCAAAGACAACCTTAATAATTATCTTAGTTTTTGAATGGAATATTAAGACAGACTATAAACACATTTCTGAAGTCCGTTCTAGAATGTCTGTCATCTATATTGCTGCTGCCAGCTAGCAATTCATGCTCATTTTTTTGTTCCACGTTGAAACTGGCGGACTAAAGA